>JAGDQO010000635.1:692500-1235108 GCA_018342035.1 Solanum appendiculatum | reverse complement strand
GGCATATAAACCATGCTAGAATGACATATAATCATGACATGTAAAAATGGCCAAGCTAAAACATGATAGAACATAAGAAACATGAAGCATAAAACATGGCCAAGACAAGCTATTCATCTTTCCTTTCCTTTACTTTAAACCATCATCATGAGAACATTTGTTCATTAACTTGTGGGGAAATAGCCTTAACCGACATATAAGACCATGTGAGCTATCAACATGGAATCCGCTGTCTGCACCACACCGAAAAGGGGTGTCCTATTGCAAAGGTAAGACCATGAACTGCTCAGATCGTGTCTATCATAGACCATCACCCTATGGTGGCACATAGGTTATGGGACATGGGTAATCGCCACTTGTCCACTCGGTACTAAGCATATTTCCCACGGAATTATCATAGTTCATTTTATCTTAGGTAGACATGGGTAATCGCCCCTTGTCTACATTAGGGAACATGGGTAATCGCCTCTTGTCCCTTCATAGGATAGTTCCTTAATCATGGATTCAAGCTTAGTTGAGCAAACCTTTCAACAATTTATGAATCATTACGTGTGAGAAAACCTTTCACACTCATAGGTTGAGCATTACATGAGAAACCCTTTCACAACTCAACAAAATGCACTAACGTATCATAAACTTCAAAAAAACATGCATGAGTTCACAAGCTTCATATTTACATAGCTCATCATGCTCTTAACTCATAAATCATGGGTTCATAAGCTTCTTCCTCAAACATGCAATTCAATGCAAGCAAATACTTAGAAAGCCATAAATCAAGGCAATTTAGTCATAATTGAGGGAACCCACATAATAGAGGAAAATCATACATTTTGATTCAACATGCATCTTTTCATAAAATATCCTCTTTTCATCATTCATAGTCTTACATGGAATGCATAGCTTGATAATCATAATCCTTAACTCACTTCACAAAGAGTTCATGCACTTCATCTTTTCTCAATCAACCCACAATCATAAGCATAATCATAAATTGGGGGATACTTAGCATAAGCTCATGGGATTCATCAAGTTGCATGTAAACCACGCTAAATCGTGCACTAGATTACTTTACCATGCTAGATCGTTCACTATCAACCATAACATCAACAATGGAAAGCATAACAAAGAACCCATAAGAATTTGTCAAACCCTAACTCTCTTGGGCAAGACTATGCCTTGAAAACCTTAAGAAAAAGAAGACCCATTGGAGGAAAGACTCCAAATGGTAAATACTATCATACCTCAATGCCAATGCCTTGAAATAAAAGGGGATTGATGACCTTGATGAGAACCCTAGCTCTCTTCTTCTAGAGAGAGAAAGATTTTGGGAGATGAGAGTTGGAAATTGAAGGGGTTAGGGCTTAGAAAATATAAATAGGGCCAATGTTAAGGGGCAAAATCATCTAGTATAAGGAATAAACATTTAGGGAAAAAGTCCAAAAAGCCCTTAAATAAACTATCGGGGCCAATCGACGGACAGGACCTACGGTCCGTACATCCACTAACGGACCGTCCTGCTCTTCCGTCAATCGATTCATAAAGTTCATTTTGGACTGAAAATTTGGCTAAGTCTGGAAGCCATCTACGGAACCCATCTACGGCCCGTCAACTGAACTACGAACCGTCCTGCTAATCCGTAGGTCAAGGTTAAGAAACTCAAAATTCATAAAGTTGGCAGGGCCATCGACGGTTCCCATCTATGGCCCATCACTCCACCTACAGTCCGTAGATGGCCTCCGTCGTCACTGGCACCAGAAAAATTTTAAAACTGCATTTTTCCTTCTTTTCAAAAACTGGGGTGTTACAATCATATATGTGCCTCTTGTTTTCTTATATGTGGTTATGATCTTGTTAGAGAGCTTAAGTTGATAAAATGTGAGCTTGAGTTAGCTACTCTATCTTGATCATCATTTGAGGATGAATGATCCCAAGGGGAGATAATATAATGTCTCTCACCTCCAAAGCAAAGATCTGAACCATCCTTTGTATTCATATCAGTCCATACCTGATGATTTCTAAGTTGTAAATGTATGTCAAGTACCTTACTAAGTGTACTAAGAGCCCATTTGGATTAGCTAAAAAAAGAAGCTTTTAAGTCAAAAATAAAATGTCAAACTTCAATGACTTTTAAGTCAAAAAATAAAAAGTAGGGGGAGACCTACTTTGGTTTTTAACTTTTTTTAATTCATTTAAACTTATTTTAAGTTATTTTTAACTTTTCCAAACACTCTCTAACTTATTTTAAGTCATTTATGACTTATTTTAAGTTATTTGCATATTAGCCAAACACTTCCTGAAGTCAAAAACTGACTTAAAAGTAGGTTTGACCAACTTTTAATCTAATCCAAACACCTTCTAAGTGTATCAGGTGTAATTTAGGGTCGTAAGGTACCTCAAAAACTAAGTCAAGTTCAAAGCATTTCTATCGGCTAAGTTTTCGCATGAGTTCATATAAGGTTCAAATTCAAACTAGCATATCTCTTATAATATGAAGAGTTAGGTGACTCATAACCTTTCAAATTAAAGATATATGAGTCTTCTTTCCAACTCCGCCAAGTTTGTGTTAATCTGAGTATTGAGTAAGAAGTTATGACTGATTTACTAAAGACTCTCTAACCTGGAAAATTCTCCGCGATGGCTCCACGACATAGAGAGAAAATGGACTTCACTACCCACTCGAATTAAATTTCTTCCTCCAGCTCTTTTTTTTTAAGGGCATTTTTTTCCTAAAAACACTTGGAGAGTTATTTAAATGACCCAAAACGTGTAGGAAATTAGTTTTTCATAATTAAATCCTCTCATTCACTCCTAAAATTCTATGCTCAAGAACTTCAAGAAACATTAAGGTTAAGGTTCATCTTTCAAGATTCTCCATCAAGCTTCCCTACTAAGGTATGTAAGACTTCAATGAGGAATTCTTTCCATCCTCATGTCCAAGATTTTTCTCAATCTTCATGAACTTAATTTTATAGTTAGGGTTATCAAACCCACTTGCGAATTCATCACATTTTATGACCAAAATGCATTATTTCTTCGATCAGTTATTTATGATTATGGATTCTTGATTCTTGTATATATTTTTTTATACTTAGTAAGATTTTCCATTGTCATTCTTATGAGTTATTGACATGATATTGTTCTGATATCATGAAACTTATATTTCAGCACAGGATTTTAGAGTCTTTATGTTATTATGAAAACTATTTTTGAATATCTATGAGCTATGCAAGTTCTAGAAGACTTTCTCATCATTTAAGTTATAAGCATGATTTTGAAAGATATACTTTAGAAAGTTTGAGCTCTGTCTCATCTTTTATTCAGAAAGACAGATAGTTTATCATAATATGAGCATATCATATAAATATATTATTTTGAGAAGATTATTTAGCACCGAGGGCATGCAAGTTTAGAAAATTCAAGTCCCATAACTATGTGCCACCGTATGATTTGAGTATGCCGCTTTGACAGTCAACTCCTTTATCCCTTTGAGGCTCTGGATCCACATTAAACAAACAGGTTCTACACTCTGGCAAGGAATAGGGCAGCCCACCCAACTGGGATCATAAGTTGGATATCATCAGCTCAAATGGTGTTTGTCGATTGTAAGAAACTCCCTAATAAATCTATTATTAATTTTGTATACTTGTATCTTTATTAAGATCTTGTAAGATATGATATTCTTACACTAGTTTTGAGATACCTTTAATTTATACTATGTTACTTTATGATATGTCTGGCTACATCTTACATATTCAGTACATTCCACGTACTGCCTTGTATCTTTTATGATGTAGATTCAGGCGTTCGCTCTCAGACTAGTTGCTAGACAGGTTGCAACATTCCAATCAGTATTTGGTGCGTTCTCCTTATTCGGGGACTTTATGGACTAGCTAGTAGTTAGACATTTCATTAGGGATAATATTTATTTTAAGGCAGCTTGGGGCCATGTCACGGCATACTTTTTCTACATTCCAGTTAGTAGAGGCTTATATTTAGACATATATTGTTCAGTCTCAAGGATCTTTTGATTAGTTTGCTCATACTTATATCAATTATATGTTTCAATTAAGTGAGTTTCAACTTCCACTTGCGTTTCATAAAATGTAGGATCAGTTCATTAGAAGCATCTCAGTACCAAGGGTCTGCTTGGGGTCATTCGTGATCTTAAGTACCAATCATACCTAGGGTGTAGACTCAAGGCATGACACAATTTTTTTAGAATAAAAGAGAGATTGTAGTACACACCATTAAGAGAGTGTATTAAAAGAGAGAAGTTTGTTGATAGTTTAGGTATGAAACTCATACTCTCAATAGTTTAGGTATCAAACTCAAAAAAAAGAAGATAGTTTAGGTGTGTTTTTGACACTTCACTCTATTTTCCACCATTGCCTTTTTATGAAATCATAAATATAACTTCGTTAAAGAAAAGAGCAAATGTGAAGAATATTTTAAATATTTATTTTCAACTTTGAAGAATGAAAATTTTTCCAAAAATTCACTTATATGGAATAGAGGGAGTAGTAAGTAATAAATAAATAGAACTTCTAAATGGCTACAATTTTGTGGCCGAAAAATGACCACAAATGTAGAAAGACAATATTAACCTTTTGCCTGCAAAACAAAGTGCAGTATTTTCAAAACTCTAAAAATAAGTGCAATAAATTTTTTTATGATAAATGAATCACAACTATCATTAGTTATGAGGGGATTATTTAAAAGAATTGATTTTTATTATGTACATAGACCCACCGCATCATTTCACTTCATCTTCTTCTTCTCTCTCTATTTTTTCATCAAGATTTTAAAATAATTTTGTTATATATAGATCATAATTCTTTAAGACTATTTTTTGATATTATTGTCATATAATTTTGAATTTTTTAGGTAATTTTTTCTCTCTCTTTTTCATCATATAAAAGTCATTATATTCTAAAAAATATCATGTAATTTTATTATTTTAATTTTATTTTTTTATTTTTTACTAAAAAGTCATTTAACTTTAAAATATACCTCATAAAAGTCAATTTTTTTTATTTTTTATCACTTGAAAATCTTTCATCTTTGATCAATTTAACTAGAAAGTAAATTTCACCTAATTTTTACTATTTATATAAAAATATGACATGACACTCAAACATAAATTAATTACATTCAGAATAATTTTAGAAACATCTTTTAATATTTAACTTCATAACACAAAATTTGTTGGAGATATACAATATTACATTTGTTTTCTTTATTTTAATTTCTTTGTAGTATATTTAGTACACTATCATTAATTATATTTCATAATCATCTTTTATAAAAGAAATAAAATAATTTTTGTATGATAAACTTTAAAGATTATTTTTTTCAGATAATAACAAATCTCTTTTTTAATAAACTTTATACTTTTATGCGATAAATATAGAAAGATAGGTTTTGTGTAATAAATTTTAAATTTAGATTACTTCTATGTAACAAAAAAAATATTAGAAAGTAAATTTTTGGATGATAAACTCAGAGTTACATGATCAACAGTAAAATTTATCCAAATATTCTTCAATTTACTATTCACTTTTTCAATTCTTTCAATTTTCACCTACTTCAATCTTTTTTTTCAAAATTCTGAAGAAGAAAAATGAATTGATTACTTGAAAAAAAAAAATTTGTGAATCACATAATAAACACTACTTATGAAATATTTTCACTGTTGACACTCAATTTTGGCCTAACATTTTTCAAAATTCATAACTTTTATATTTTATTTATTAAATTGTTCAAAATACATTTTTATAATTTTAAATAAATCTATCAATAGTTATTCTTATTTTTCAAAATATTAAGATTTTTATTAGTTTATTTTGAATTTTAGTTAATTTTGATTGTATTATTTTTATCACAATTAGTTGAATATGTTGTGAATATTGTGTCAATTTTATTAAATTACAATTTTCTGTTGAATTGCATTTTTTGCATGCCATTGATTTTATTCGTGACATTTGTTAATATTCATTTTTATTTGTTACTTTTCATTTTGATATTTTGCGCAATCTAGAAATTCATTCAAATATGGATAAGATTTGCATATACAGATATTTATTAACTGGATAAGATTTCATAGATAGATATTTTACTAACGGGTGGTTTTGGCCCATAGTTTTAAGATAATGGTATTGTACTATTGGTGGTTTTCAATTTTTTAATTAAGCAATAGCTTGGTCATTAAGTTAGGGGTGGTGGATAAAATTTTAGGGGTAATTAATTTGTGTCAAAAATCAAACTTGCTCACTTTTCAATGAACAAACCTAATTCAATCTCTATAAAGTCGAAAACATATATGGATGTCATTGCTCGTCTGAAGTTGCAAAGGACAAAAGAACTCGCAAAATTTGAGTCTTTGTATTTCACAAGACATTAATGCCCAATCAACAAGACAAATCAGGGGAGTTTTTGACTATGAAGTCACACTCATCTATTATTTATTTTTCCTAATGAACCTGCTTTCACGCATTTCTTATATTTTTGCAGGAGAACCGTCCCCGACTGTTGTCAGGAATGGTTATAACAATACATGATTCTCGTGAATAATTGGAGGAACACGCAATTCTAAGAGACATTCAAGAAAGAGTACAACAAGTGGTTGCCGTAAATATTGGGAGGCCACATTCAGATATAATCTCCAGAAATACATTGAGAAAATAATACGAAGATAGGTGTCCTTATCAACAGTTGAGAGGATACAAAGCATATTAGTACAAACAGACAGTAGACATTTCCTAGCTATAGATGTCAGCGGCACCAGACTTATGAGGAATCACTCCGAGTTTGTCTAAATCTTTAAATAATTTTAGACCTTATCTGCACGAACTACGCGAACCTGATTCTCATCTCGGTGGGATACGTAGGCAGCCCTTCTTGGGGTTCGGTATACATTTTTATCAAATTTCAAAAAAAAGAGAAAAAAGTTTGTGCATATTTTCAAAGACATATCTGCATGAACTACGCACACCTGATTCTCATCTCGGTGGGATACGTAGGCAATCCTTCTTGGGTTCGGTGTTTTGTATTCTTTTCAAAAAAAAATATTGTGTATATATATTTTAAGAGTCATGTCTTCAGCTCAGTTGTGACCAATGCAGTTAGGAGCATGTAAATATATTTGATGTGATGGAGAGGACTGACTTTGTGGTGAACCATAGATTCTTTTTGTACCTCTCATTTGTACTTTTGTGATGCTTGAAATTCTCTTGCAGGCATTCAAGATATGAATAAAACCAACCTCATGGCTTCATGTGCATTGTGTGGTGAGCTTTTAGATTGAAATTCAGTTGCATCACACTGTTGATCTAGAACTTGGCCTGAATGTTTATTGAGGCGAAACCATGAATAATGTTTGGTTTGGGAAATGATTGTAGGCCTTGTTTGACCCGATTGTGCCTTCCAAAGCCTACCAAATGACATTAATCCCTAGTTTCCCCCCCCCCCCTTTTGAGCCTAAAGTCTTTTCTTTGGACACCACATCTTAGCCATTACCCTTTTGAGTGCTTACATGCACTATCCCTCTTTTGGCCCAACCTCCTTGAGCATACCAAAGATGTGCAAATTATGTAAGAAGATCCAGATTTGAAGTTGTCAAAGGCAAAAGATATAGTCTCCCAAAGTAAATGAAGCAAAAACGACTTCTGGAGAAAGGGAAAAGAAAAAAAATAGAGTTTGAAAGAAATAAGAAAGACAAAAACACCCCGAACAAGGTCAATGAAAGACAAGAAAGAAAATACTCCAACAAAAAAGGAGAAAACTTCAAAAGAATGGGGCGAAAAGAGGAAAAGCTCCAAGAAATAAGGACTCAAAAGAAGTCTAAACAAAAGAAAGGGGTGAAAAAAGGGAAAAACTGCAACAAATAAGGATTCAAAAGAAGTCGAAACAAAAGAAAGGAACAACAATAAGGATTAGGCGTCAAAGGCGTGTCAATCATCAAAGCACGAATTCAGTATGACGCTCAAGGAGGGATTAAGTCACTCTTATCCCAAATAAATATCCTACCCGTCCCTAAGCCTACATTGCAAGCCAATGACAAGCCCTACATAATCTCATTCCAAATGTTCTCACATTAGTGGATATTTACATAAGGGCCAAGCATATGGTATCACAGTTGCATGCGTTGAAAATTCTTGTGAGTGTGAGTGCACTTTGAAAAATGTCCTCAAATCAAATGCTTCAAATATGTGTGAAATAGGATTTTTTTCTTGTTGTGAGGGCACTTGAAACATGAGAATTGGTATAATTCAAACCCTTTGTTTGAAGCAAGATGAACAAATCTTGTTGATACTTAAGTATGTTTGAGGTACCACTAGAATCTATAGGAATTACCTCGAATTCAATCTAAAAAAAAAGAGGAGAAATTTACATGCATTCCTAACTGTTGGTACCAATAGTAGTCAAGATTTGACTATCTTTTTACATTCTTTATTTTCAAAAAAATAAAATAAAAATGGGCAAGCCCCCCCCCCCCCTTTTAATATTTTTCAAAGAAATTCTTTTAGATTATTTCCTTCAAAAATAATAATTTGCATACCCCATTTTTTGAATTGTCCATTGTTACTTGTAACATTAGGTTAATCCCATCAGCGTGAGACACCTATTTTACCTCATTGGGTCGTCTGCCGAAAAAAATGTGACATATTTTATCTTTAGGCTTTGAATATTGTAAAGAATATTATTTTCCTATTTCTTCATGTTCATATTGTACATTTTCTACTAACGATCTTGTCTCAGATTTTTTGTAGTATTCATCATCTACAGGATTGGAACTACATTTGACCTGATTCCTAGCTCAACAGGATATGTAAGCGCCACAACGGCTCGGTCACGCACCCAGTGCGATTTTTCATTTTTCCTTAGAATAAAAACTGGGATAGAATTTTTGAGAAGATCTAAAAAATTCTCAATAAAGAAGCTATCTCCAGCAAGTCAAGAGTGGAGACCATCGTGAGATTTGTCAAGAGATCTAACTGGGACAGAATTTTTGAGGAAGACCTCAAAAATTCCGTCAAGTACTGGCAGAAGTTCAATATTAAACTTCAAATGATCTCCAGCATTGCTTGAAGTTCAAAGTCAACTTCTGATTCTCTAGCATTGCCCACAGAAGAGCAAAAATAAATTGAGGACGCGAGCCACTGGTACCTCGTACAACTCCTCCAATAAGACATGAGTCACAACGAACACAAAGTGTTCAAGAGCAAAATATAGTTACTCACATACGTCAATCTCTCATGAATATTTCTTCAAGGTTTCTAGAATAAGTCGCTAGCTAAGCCGACATTGTGTCTACTAATCACTCCTTTTGAGTACAGGAATAAGTGAAAGCATCGAGAGGATGACACTTTCAAGACATACGAGCCATCCACCTTGTTACAGTGGACATTCATCGATCCATCCACCTCGTTACAGTGGACAATCATCGAGCCATCCACCTCGTTACAGTTGGATAATCATCGAGCCATCCACCTCGTTATAGTGGACAATCAATGAGCCATCCACCTCGTTATAGTTGGATAATCATCGAGCCATCCATCTCGTTACAGTGGACAATCATCGAGACATCCACCTCGTTATAGTTGGATAATCATCAAGTCATCCACCTCGTTACAGTGGACAATCATCAAGCCATCCACCTCGTTACAGTGGACAATAGTCGAGCCATCCACCTCGTTACAGTTGGATAATCATCGTCTTTATTATCATTGCCCAGTGAGGCATCCTTTTTATAACCATTGCCAGTGCGGCATCCTTTTTATTACCTTTGCCCAGTGAGGCATCCTTTTTATTACCATTGCCCAGTGAGGCATCATTTTATTACCATTGCCCAGTGATGCATCCTTTTTATTACCATTGCCCAGTGAGGCATCATTTATTACCATTGCCCAGTAAGGCATCTTCTTTATTAGCATTGCCCAGTGAGGCATCATATTTATTATCATTGCCCAGTGAAGCATCCTTTTTATTACCATTGCTCAGTGACGTATCATTTTATTACCATTGCCCAGTGAGGCATCCCTTTTACTACTATTGCCCAGTGAGGCATCATTTTATTACCATTGCCTAGTGAGGCATCATTTTAATACCATTGCCTAGTGAGGCATCCTTTTTATTACCATTGCCTAGTGTGGCATCATTTTATTACCATTGCCCAGTGAAGCATCATTTTATTACCATTGCCCAGTGAGGCATCCTTTTTATTACCATTGCCCAGTGAGGCATCCCTTTTACTACCATTGCCAAGTGAGGCATCATTTTATTACCATTGCCCAGTGATGCATTCTTTTTATTATCATTGCCCAGTGAGGCATCCTTTTTATTACCATTGCCCGGTGAGGCATCATTTTATTACCATTGCTCAGTGAGGCATCATTTTATTACCATTGCCCAGTGAGGCATCCTTTTTATTACCATTGCCCAGTGAGGCATCATTTTATTACCATAGCCCAGTGAGGCATCCTTTTTGTTACAATTGCCCAGTGAGGCATCATTTTATTACCACTGCCCAGTGAGGCATCATTTTATTACCACTGCCAAGTGAGGCATCCTTTTTATTACCATTGCCCAATGAGGCATCATTTTTATTACCATAGCCCAGTGAGGCATCATTTTTATTACCATAGCCTAGAGAGGCATCCTTTTTATTACAATTGCCCAGTGAGGCATCATTTTATTACCACTGCCCAGTGAGGCATCCCTTTTATTACAATTGCCCAGTGAGGCATTCTTTTTATTACAATTGCCCAGTGAGTCATCATTTTATTATCATTGCCCAGTGAGGCATCATTTTATTACCATTGCCCAGTGAGGCATCCTTTTTATTACCATTGCCTAGTGTGGCATCATTTTTATTACCACTGCCCAGTGAGGCATCATTTTATTACCACTGCCCAGTGAGGCATCATTTTATTACCATTGCCCAGTGAGGCATCATTTTTATTATAATTGCCCAGTGAGGCA
The DNA here is from genome assembly GCA_018342035.1 of Solanum appendiculatum. Classification (NCBI taxonomy): domain Eukaryota; kingdom Viridiplantae; phylum Streptophyta; class Magnoliopsida; order Solanales; family Solanaceae; genus Solanum; species Solanum appendiculatum. Next base: position 1,224,128 of record JAGDQO010000635.1, on the reverse strand, counting down.
TCATTTTATTACCATTGCCCAGTGAGGCATCCTTTTTATTACCAATTCCTAGTGAGGCATACTCTTTATTACCATTTCCCAGTGAGGCATACTCTTTATTACCATTGCCTAGTGAGGCATCATTTTATTACCACCATTGCCCAGTGAGGCATCCTTTTTATTTCCATTGCCCAGTGAGGCACCCTCTCAATCTCATTTCAAAAAGATCATCATTTTCATAGCCCAGTGAGGCATTATTTTCATAGCCCAGTGAGTCATTACCACCATTCAGCACAAGTGATAGCATCCAAGGAAGCTCTACTCCATTGAAGGAAAAGGATGAAGCTTTACAAAGTCCAAGGAGGCCCATAACAAGATCTCAAAACAAGGAGTTCAATGATAAGCTCAACGGGCTTCAATCGCTGATCCAAAGGTGTCTTGTTGGGGAAGAAGAGCCCAAGCTCAAGGGAGATGAATTTTCCAAATGCTAAAATTATTTGGTGGCCCAAGTTGAAGTCCAAGAGGAAGAATATTGGGATCCAATGTTCAGCCTTGAAGAAGTCCAAAGTGGTGCAGAAAGAGGCTCAAAATCTGCCCAAAAGGAGGCCAATTTTAGCCCTTAAGTGCAGCTGAAATTAGCAGCCCCATAAAGGCCCAACAGGGGCTCAAAATCCACGACCAAGGGGGCCCATAAAGGGTTTAAATCAGCCACAATTAGTAGGGTTTTCATTATTTTACCTTAGCCCCCAAGCTAGGGTTTTATTTTATTAGGTTCTAAATTATTCTTTTAGAGTTTTATTAGGGCTAACAGCCAACTTATTTATTCTATAAATAGGAGTGCTTTTTCATTCATTAGGAAGACATTAGATTGATATTAATAATATTTGAGAGAGTTCTTTTGAACCTTTGTGACTTGTTCTTTGAGAATTTATCTTTAAACCTTTACTAGTTTCATAGTTTAAGGTATAAAGTAATTTCTTCTTGTGATATCTGTGATTTCTTTTTGGTATTCTTTAGAAGGTGATTAGTTTATACTAATTATTGTCTTTAGTTACTCATAAAGCGGTCAAGATCCGTTTCTATTGTTTTTTATTCGTTTTCTCAAGTAAAGGCGTTAGATTTCTTTTATAAATCTATATGTTGTTACTTGGATCTTGTCAAGGCCTTAGAATATAAATTCCTTTGAAATTCTTGGATCTTTCCTTAGAATTTCCCATATCTCTTTTTTATTAGTTTATGTTTCTTTTTTTTTTTCTATTATTGCTTCCGCACTCTAATATTCAACTATATATTTGTGATCTCTGTAACCTCGCTGCTATCAACAAGAAAGGCATCATCGTCATTGCCCAGTGAGGCATCATCTCTACTTTATCACGAGAAGGTCATCATCATCGTCGTTGCCCAGTGAGGCACCATTTCTATCTCATTTCAAGAAGATCATCATCATCTTCACTGCCCAGTGAGGCCTCATTTCTATTTGATCGCAAGGAAATCAACTTATTCGCCCCACGATTAAGATGTAGTTATATCCTATCGATGAATCATTGTCATTCTTCCTACCGATGGACATACATTCATATCCTATCAATGGATTCACATTTGTCCCATCAATGGACTGGCAATCATTTTGCCACCACACTCATATCTAGTCGATGGTTATTGTTTGTCTTTTCAATGGACTCACACCACTCTTCAACAATCAGACGAAGGTTGTCAACATGCATGGATTTTGAAGCAAGAATGACTTTGAATCCCCAAGACAACGACGTATTCACAAAAACATGCAAAGAAGATGGTAGAAATTATCGTAAGGGATGCTACCTTTTTCTTTAATTTATGCTCTACTAATGAGTTTTATCTTTGTTTTTTCGAGAACATCCAAGATGATGCATTCTCAATTAAGCCACAGGTGTGGACTACGTCAACAAGGACGCAACACAACGTGGAACCTTTTGGAAGCAAGTCGAGGAGCGACCACGTTCAGACCACTTTTATATGAAGGTCATATGTTCGGCCAAAATTGAATTCGTCAATTTCATTTGCCTCAAACTTCTTGCATCAATTCGAGTCAAACGAGGGACAGCTATTGACACCCAATTTTGGCCTAACATTTTTCAATAGTTATTCTTATTTTTCAAAATATTAAGATTTTTATTAGTTTATTTTGAATTTAAGTTAATTTTGATTGTATTATTTTTATCACAATCAGTTGAATATATTGTGAATATTGTGTCATTTTTATTAAATTACAATTTTCTGTTGAATTGTATTTTTTGCATGCCATTGATTTTATTCGTGAAATTTGTTAATATTCATTTTTATTTGTTACTTTTCATTTTGATATTTTGCGCAATCTAGAAATTCATTCAAATATGGATAAGATTTGCATACACAGATATTTATTAATTGGATAAGATTTCATAGACAGATATTTTAATAATCGGTGGTTTTGGCCCATGATTTTAAGATAATGGTATTATACTATCGGTGGTTTTTAATTTTTTATTTAAGCAATAACTTGGTCATTAAGTTAGGGGTGGTGGATAAAATTTTAGGGGTAATTTTCAGATTTTTTAGTTTTAGTGTTCATAATTTTCCGGTGACAAGCTCACCGTAGTTCCGCCGGAATCCGACAAGTCCACCACCAAAATCCCATCTCGATTCTCCATTTTTACCGGTAACACCCGACCGACCAACAATCAACCAAAACCACCACTGGAAAACCACCAGCAACCAACCAGATACACCAAAAATTGATCCAGCAACCCCATTGCTGCTACCAAACACCCACTGCCTCTCCTCTCTTTCTCCAGACCACCAAATCTCCACCAATAACCCACCATTTCCGACCAAAAACAACCCCCCAAACCCCAAATGACCTTAGCCAGACCTACAACCACCTGAAGCACCGTTGCGAGTTCCGACAAAACCTCCCCTGAAACCTCCACCAAACAACCGGAAACAACCTCCAAAATCGCATGAAAGCAGACCCAACAACAGCAAACGACGACCTCGAAACTGTCGTGAAACCCCAACCAAACTCAGACCACACTAGAAACAACCAAAAACAACCGTCACGAGGGTAGCAGCACCGACGAGTCTAAAGCTCCATCTCCGTCAAACTCCAACAACTGGCGAAGCAGAGACCCAAAACGACAAGCAATCAATGAGCTCTAAGCTCGCACAACCACCGCGAAATAGTCAAATCCGGTCAGAATATCGCATCTCTGGTGAAGTTTTCTCTCTTGCTTACTTTATAATTTTTGTGGGTTTGTTTTGGTTGGTATAAAATTTTAAATGATTGACAGTTCATCTTGTTATCACTGTCGTTTCATATTGTTATTTTATTTCTTTACTAGTTGATTTTGTATTGAAAATTTATATTTTCGAATCTTTTTATTTTGTTTTTGTTTGAATGGACTGATGTTAGCATTTTTAGTACATTTTATCGTTTTCTAACGAACTCCGTTCTTTAATTTCTACATTTTTTTGGCTTTATTCTACTCACTGATGGTTGGTTTATTGTCTTATTATTTTGGTTGATTTTCTAATAATTATTGTAATTTCTTAATGAATATATGTATTTCTGCAATTTTTTAGATTTGTTATAAGTTTGGCTACTGTGTTCACAACTTTATTATTGTTGTTTTATTTTTCAGTTTTAAGTGTTGAGTTTATGTTTTATTACTTATCAATTGTATCTCCGTTCTTTCGATTATTTGAATAATTTGATTAACTTTTGTTTAGCTAGTTTTATATTTATGTCGTATTGTTTTGATATTTTATTTGCTAGCATATTTATGTTATTACGTTGATTTGATCAACTAGTTAAAATGACCAATGAAAAAATCTCTCTGTTGGTTTTCGAGGCCTCCCCATTGTAAAAACGGAAATTTAGTTTAAGTTCGTATATATTTTAAGTTAAAATTTGCCGATGAAAAAATTACCGTCGATTTCCAAGGCCTTTCATGTTCATAAGACGGATTTTTATTTTAAGCTATTTGATTCATTCATTTTTATTTATATTTATTTATTACTAACACTTTTACTAAGTATCTTTACAGATACCCTGAGTTGCTTCCCATTGAAGCCATTCAAATGAAGTTCGATTATATTCTTTATCTTGTATATATTAATTTTAGGCAAACCTTAGGCCGTTTCTTATATTATTATTTTACTTTATTATTTGTTATATATTGTTTGTTTATTATACTTGTATATTATTGTTATCTCATCCTCAATTTGAAAAAATGAATTCAATCGGGACCCACAGTTGTGAATTTCGAAGGATGCCTACACCTTCCCTTCGAAATGTCTTGAACTCCTTACCTAGAATCTAATGGTTTCGTAGACTATTTTTGTTAGTTAATTAATTGGTTTCCTAGTTTTCCTAAAATTAGGTGGCGACTCCTTTAAAATTGTTTTATTCTTTAAATTCTTTTAAATTAGATTATTTTTTGGAGTTACCACGACGTTTCGCCTTATTTGAATAAAATAGGGATGTAAACATTCACCACTTGAGAAGTTAATTTATGGGTCCCACAATCTTCTTTGAAAATAGATTTATATAAAAAAACAATAGTATAGTTTATTTCCTAATTATTATATTTAAATAAAGTTAAATTATATAACTAAATAATTTTTAAATATAATTTGTGAAACATTGCAACAACGCCAACTCAAAATACTTTAGACATGGTAAACGGCAACAATTATAGAAATCATGCATATAGTTCATATGAGTTGAACAAAAGAGAGTCAAACATTAATAGTTTTTTATTGTACAATTCTTATCCCCTATTTTACATCGATTTGATAAATTGTGAATCATTACTTACATATGTTACTAAAATTACATTGATTAAGTAATTGTTTTAATTAGAGATAAGTATTGAAAACACCCCTAAACTTGGTGAGAATTATTATTTTAGTCTCTGAACTATTGACAGCCCTAAAAACACCCCTCTACTTGGTTAAGTGAATTTAAAAACACCCCTCTTATGCCACATGACGTCCACCTATGCAAATATGTGAAATTTTCTACTGATGTGTCGTGTATATATATATAGTAAAAAAATATTCAAATAATTAAATGCTAAAATTTAGTAATAAAGAATTCTTAAAAAAAATTCTTACCTCACCCATCCCCTACCCAGGTACCCCAACCCCACCACCCACTTCACCCCCTCACCCCTCAAAAATTTTTAAAAGTTTTTTTAAATAAACTTTTTATCCAACACCACCATGTACCCCAACTCCCCCTCCCCCCTCCCCCTCCACCCTCCCAAAAAAAATTACTTTTAAAATAAAATATTGGGTAGTGAGATGTGAGATTGGGGTACTGGGTAGAGAATGGGTGATGAGAAAAATTAAATTTTAAAAAAGAAAAAAAAAGCTCTTTTATCTTCTTAAATTGCTAAATTCTTAGCATTTAAATTTTTAAATGTTTTTAAATATTTTTTATATTACATATATCTATGTGTACACCATGTCAGCAAAAAATTTCACATATATGCACATGTGGCATAAGAGGGGTGTTTTTAAATTCACTTAATCAAGTATAAGGGTGTTTTTAAGGCTGTCAATAGTTGGGGGACTAAAGTAACAATTCACGCCAATTTTAGGAGTGTTTTCAATACTTGTCTCGTTTAATTATTATATTTGAATAAAATTAAACTATATAATTTAATAATTTTTAAACATAATTTGTAAAACATTGGAATAACGACAACCCAAAACACTTTAGACATGCTAAACATCAATAACTATAGAAATCATGCATATAGTTCTAATATGTTGAACCAAAGAGAGTTAGACATTAGTGTAGATAGTACAAGTTTTTCGCTCATACATTACGCTGATTTGATAAATTTGTAAATCATTGCTTATATTTCTTTACTAAAATGACCTCTAATTAAGTACTTTTTAAATTATTATTTTTAAATAAAATTAAACTATATATTTAAATAATTTTTAAATATAATTTGTAAAATAAAGGATTTCAACAACTCAAAATACATTGGACCTGATAAATATCGATAAATATAGGAATCATGCACATAGTCCGAATGTGTAACACCTCAAATTTTAAAAGAAGAAAAAAAATTCCCAAATTCAGAATACAGTCCCCTACGGCGAGCCTAGCCATGATTGCCGAACAACTCGGCAATCCGCCAAAATGCGCCTTCTCGCCATTCTGAACTTAAATGTTCATTCAGTGTTCTATACATTTAGGCGATCTGGGTCGAGTTTGCTGTTCCATTCGACGTGTCGCCGAAATGCCCATTTTATCACCGAGTTGACTTAGTCCAGGAGCCAACTCGCTGAAACTTTTGGCGAGCTGGAAGCTCACTCGGCAAGTCGCGGAGTGGCTTTTACGAGCTTCAGCATTTTCAATTTTCGCTTGGCAGTTATTTTTTTAAAAGGGCTTTTTGGTCTTTGCCCTAATGGTTTAATGCCTAATCTAGGTCAGTTACCCTTTTATTTTAGACCCTATATAAACCTTTCTAAGCCTAAATCTAATTCTTTTAATCACTCTTCAAAGCTCTCCCTCCAATATTTCTCTCTCTAAGGAAGAAGAAGAAGAAGAAGAATCTAGGGTTTAAAGATTCAAGTCTCCTAATTCTCCTTTATTTTAAGGTTTTAGCATTGAGGTATGATGGCTTTCACCTATGGAGTCCTTTCCTCCATAGGGTACCCAAATTCTCCAATTTTCCAAGTTAGAATCCCCAATTGAAGTTAGGATTTTCTTCTATCTTATGGGTTCTTTCAAATTATGATCTAATTGATTAAATTATGTTAAATTATGCATGAATTGAGTTAAATTACATGTTTCAAGTTGAATCCCCATGAACCCATATGAAATCCATGTTTTCTAGAATTGATCATAAGATGAAGCTTTTGAGTCATGAAAGATGAGTTTATGATGATATGCATGTTCTTAATGAAAATGATGTAAATGTTTTAAGGATGCTTTGAGAGTGAAGTATCAACGTGAATGTTGTTGTTGTGAAAGGATTTCTCACATATACATGAAAGCATGATTGTGGAAGGTTTTCCCGCATAAAGGATTCTTAGTGTTGAAAGGTTTTCTCAACTAAACTTTGAATCAAGATTAAGGAGTTATTCTAAATGACGTAAGCTAGGACTAGTCCATGGAAGATCAAACGTCTATAAACATGACATAGCTTTGATTGGTAACCCTAGTTGTACCTTTCCATTGAAAATGATATAAACAAGATTAATGACTAATTTCGTGGGATTAACGGTTAGCATCGAGAGGATATTGAGATGGAAGCTCTTCCGTAGTTGAGGTCGGGTTTCTAGTGGCAATCTCTTTATCCCATAACTATGTGCCACCATAGGATGATTTTCTAGACAAACATTAGCTAGTGGATCTACGTAAGCTATAAGTTCATGGTCTTACCTTGGCAAGTAGGACACCCCTTTTTGGTGTGGGGCAGACATCGGATTCCATGTTGATAGCTCACAAGGTCTCTATGTCGGTTAAAGGTAAATTCCCACAAGAATGAACTAAGGTTACTTCTAGAAGTATCTCACAAGTGATTTAAAGATGTTAGCTTGCATTGACCATGTTTTATGACTTATGTTTCCTACCCTTTTATCTCAAGATTTTAGCTTGGTTATTGCATGTCATGAAAATGTCCCTTTTTAGCATGATTTTGTACATTGCTAACATACTTGGTACATTCCATGTACTAACGCATACTTTTGCCTACATTATTTCACTAATGTAGGATCCAGCTCCCCTTCATCCACTCGTGTCTAGTTCGTTGCATTGAGATCATTGAAGACTTGGTGAGTCCTCATACTTCGAAGACAAATGCCATGTTTATGCTTTTATGTCATTTCATTATAGAACTTGTATGGGTTACGTCCCAATTTCCTTCTTACTCATGTAATAGATGGCTTTGAGACTATATAGACCTCCGCTATGCTTTGTCAACTCTTTTTGTATAAATTTTCTTTTTACTCTTTAATTTCTATGATCTTGTATTGTGCATGCTAAGTGGCTGGTTAGGGTCTCTCGGGGTCTTGTACGCCATGTCACGTCTAGGGGGTACTTTAGGTTGTGACAAACTTAATATTCAGAGCACAAGGTTTAAAAAGGTCTTAGGATGTCTCATAAGCCACATCGAGTAGAGTCTTGTTCATGAGTGTAAAGCGCACCACATTTATGAATGAGAGGCTACAAGATGATTAGGAAATTTCACTTCTTTCATTACTTTTAAGTCGTGCGATAGAGTTTAACTCTATATGTCTTTCTCTTAATCCCTATCCTATGCTTTTCAGGATATGTCCCCTCAAAGAGCATATGTTAGGAGGAATGCAAATGAGAATGTGGAACAAGAAGCTCCTCCTCAAGATCCTCAAGTTCCGGTTGATCCTTTGGTCGAGTAAGTGATAATGCGGAGTTTAGGGCTGCTTTTCAAGTGTTGGCTCAAGCCAATAGGGAGGTTATGGCTCCCGTGAACCCAAATGTGGGTACGACAGCATTTAGAGTGAGAGACTTCATTTGAATGAATCCTCCGGAGTTTCACTGTTCTAAGGTTGAGGAAGATCCTTAAGAGTTTATTGATGAGGTATACAAAGCGTTGATGATCATGGGTGTGACGCTGGTGGAAAAGGTAGAATTGGCCGCTTATCAACTTAAGGGTGTCGCTCAAGTTTGGTTTAACCAATGGAAGGAAGAGAGGGCGGAAGATGCGGGTCCTCTTGATTGGGAAAAAAGTTTAAGGTTGTTTTCCTTGATAGGTTCTTTCCCCTTGAGATGACGGAGGCAAAGGTACTTGAATTCATCAACCTTCGTCAAGGGAACATGAGTGTGAAGGAATATGCTTTGAAGTTCACAAAATTGTCTAGGTATGCTCCTACTATTGTTGTCGAACCTAGGGCAAGGATGAGTAAGTTTGTTTTGGGAGTATCTGAGATGGTGGTGAAAGAATGTCGTACCACCATGCTTATTAATGATATGTGATCTGAGGCCAAAATATATATTTTCTTATCATTAATTGCCTCATATTTATTATTTATATTTGTCCTTTTTGAGCATGGATTTTACGAATTGTGCTTATTAGTGTATTTTATGTGTAGGATTAAATTGGTATGAAGATGAAGAAGTTTGGAGCTAAAACGAATTAAAGATGGAAGGTTGAAGAAAATCAAGCAGACAGCTTAATGGATTAAAGTTAATATTATAATATATATATTATACATATATGAAAGTGCCGAAGAAGAATGTTAATTGAAAGAGGCATTATGCCACGTGTCAAGTTTTGAAGACATCAACAATATAATTTGAGGCGGTGCATTGTTCACGTTGGAATCCAATTCCGTTTCGGTTTTGGATTCCTAATTTGTTTTGGACTCAATTATTTTATTCAGGGTCTCCTACATCTATAAATAGTCCATAGAAATAATTATTATGGGAGATACTTTGTAAGGGGGAGATATATTGGTTAAGGAAAAGTTGTGAATACTTTTTAGGGTTCCTTTCTTCTTCTTTTTCTTAGGTATTAGTAGCTAAAGACCCTTGTTCTGGGGCTGCGACTATGGGTAATTGTTGAACATCGATTGTTTTGAATTAATGTTGGTTATCGTTTAAATTACTTTTGTATTCTTGTTTTAGTATTTTATGCTAGGCCACCATAGAAATAAATCTATTGTCTATTCTTGGACTCGAGAGATGAAGAGGTAGATAGACCAGAGAATGCAAAGAGCTTGTTCTAACTTTGTTTAGATTCGTGTTCAGGAGTGACGCCCGGACGAACATCTCGCTTGGTTACGAAACAGGATGAAATATAAATGCTCGCCAATTAGGACTGCCTATCCCCGCTCAACGATGTAGTTAGACAGCTAGTTGGAGTAGGCGATTAGAGGACGAGAGATCATGATCATAAAATCAACTCTGTAAATCAGTAATTTGATAACCGTATTTAATTCATTACATGAGATGCGATACATGAAACCTTAAGCATGCTGCAGCCTTGGAATTGTCCCAATTACTGTAAGTTAATCTATTAATTATTGCATTCTTTTATTTCTTTTGATACTCTTAAATAAATAATTAGACTAGTATAATTTAGTAAATAGTTAATTGACAAGTCCCTGTGGGTTCGATATTCCGGTTCTTAAAGAGTCACTTATTACTTCTGCAACCACGTACACTTGTGTGTGCATTTGGGAGCAACAAGTTTTTGTGATATGGACATTTCTCATCTCATGGTGCATGCTCAACAGATAGAGGAGGAGAAACTTAAGGAAAATTCTAGAGAGGCAAAGAGGGCTAAGTTGGTGATGGTGACTTTTCCCACTCAAGGTCTGATGGACATGGTCGTTCTAAGTTTCGACAAAGGTTTTTCGGTCAAGGTTCCTCCAATGCTCCTCCTAAGTTCAACAAAGATAGGGTGTCTAACCCTAAGCCTCAAGGAGGGAATGATGGTGGGTCTTCATTGTCCACTTGTGCTAGGTGTGGAAGGAAGTATGAGGGCAAATGTTTAGCCGGTATGGATGGTTGCTTCTGTTATGGTAAGAGTGGCCATAAAATAAAGGATTGTCCATCGCTTACGGCTAAGGGAAGAGAAGGTAAGCAAGCTCCGCCTAGTGGTTTGGGTTCAAATTCTCCCAAGCAAAACTAATTCTATGCACTTCAGACTCGTCATGAGCAAGAGGGTTCTCCCGATGTGGTTACCGGTATGTTGAAAATTTTTCACTTTGATGTTTATGTTTTGCTTGATCCCGGTGCTACCTTGTCTTTTATGATGCCATATGTGGCTATGAGGTTTGATGTTCTTCCGAATGTGTTGCTACACCCTTTTTGTGTCTCTACCTCTATTGGTGAATCTATTGTGGCTAAGAGAGTTTATAGGAATTGTCCCATCTCCTTATCCCATAAAGTCACTCATGTTGATCTTGTAGAGCTTGGTATGTTAGATTTTGATGTTATCCTTGGGATGGATTGGTTGCATTCTTGTTATGCTTCTATTGATTGTAGGACCCGAGTGGTCAAGTTTCAATTTCCAAGTGAGCCTACCCTAGAGTGGAAAGGGAGATATTTTATGCCTAAGGTTCAGTTTGTTTCTTACCTGAAAGCTAGAAACATGATTTCTAAGGGTTGCATTTACCATCTAGTTAAGTTGAGGGATAGGGACTCCAAAAGCCCTACTCTTGAGTCGGTCCCATGGTTAATGAGTTTTCAAAAGTGTTTCCCGATGATCTACCCGATGTTCCTCCCGAAAGGGAAATAGACTTCGGTATTGACATTCTCCCCGATATGCAACCTATCTCTATTACTCCTTACCGAATGGCCCCGGCAGAACTTAAGGAATTAAAAGAGCAATTGAAAGATTTGTTGGATAAGGGTTTCATCCAACCGAGTATCTCTCCATGGGGTGCCCCAGTTTTGTTTGTTCGAAAGAAAGATGGCTTGCTCCGTATGTGTATTGGCTACCGCCAATTGAACAAGGTTACCATAAAGAATAAGTATCCTCTTCCAAGGATAGACGATTTGTTTGACCAACTCCAAGGGGCTAGTTACTTCTCTAAAATTGACCTTCGTTCGGGTTATCACCAATTGAGGGTGAGGGAAGATGACATTCCAAAGATGGCCTTTCGAACTAGGTATGGTCACTATGAGTTTTTGGTGGTCTTTTGGCTTAACAAATGCTCCGGGCGCATTTATGGATTTAATGAATAGGGTGTTTAGACAGTACATTGATATGTTTGTGAACGTGTTTATTAATGATATTTTGATTTACTCAAGGAGTGAGGGTGAGTATACCGATCATTTGAGGATTGTGTTGCAAGTCCTCAATGACCAACAACTCTTTGCAAAATTTATAAATGTGAGTTTTGGCTAAGGTCCGTGGCTTTTCTTGGTCACATTGTCTCCGTCAAGGGTATTGAGGTAGATCCTAAGAAGATGGATGCGGTTAAGAATTGGCCTAGACCCCTATCACCTTCGGATATTCAAAGTTTCTTGGGTTTAGCCAGTTATTATAGAAGGTTTGTTGAAGGGTTTTCTTCGATTTTGTCTCCATTGACGGTTTTGACTTAAAAGAAAGTTAAATTCATATGGACTGAAGCATGTGAAAAGAGTTTTCAAGAATTGAAAGATATACTTACCTCCGCTCCGGTGTTGACCTTACCGGAAGGATTCGATAGATTTGTGGTTTATTGTGATGCTTCAAGAGTTGGGTTAGGGTGTGTCCTTATGTAAAATGGGAAAGTCATTGCTTATACTTCAAGGCAACTTAAGATTCATAAGAAGAACTATCCTACCCATGACTTGGAACTAGCGGCGTTGTGCTTGCTCTAAGGATTTGGAGGCATTATTTGTATGGGGTGCATGTTGATGTCTTTACCAACTATAAGAGTTTGTAATATGTGTTCAAACAGAAAGACCTAAATCTTCACCAAAGGAGGTGGATTGAGTTGTTAAAGGACTATGACATGAGTGTCCTCTATCACCCCGGCAAGGCAAATATGGTGGCGGATGCTCTCAGTCGGTTATCTATGGGTAGTGTTACTCATATTGAGGATGGTAAGAAGGAATTGGTTCGAGATGTTCATAGATTGGCCCGATTGGGGGTTTGGTTGGTTGAATCCACCAAAGGTGGTGTTACGGTTCATAATGGTTCAGAATCGTTTTTGTGTCTAATGTGAAAGCCAAGCAAGGGCTTGATCCAAATTTAGTGGAATTAAAGGAAGCAGCTCAAAAAGTCTGTTGAGGCTTTCTCCTAAGGGGGAGAGGGAGTGCTTCGATATCAAGGTCACTTGTGTGTTCCCGATGTTGATAATCTAAGGGAACATATTCTATCAGAAGCCCATAGTTCTTAATATTCCATTCACCCGGGAGCCACCAAGATGTACCGTGATTTCTGGAAGGTCTATTGGTGGAATGGGATGAAGAAGGATATTGCGGAATTTGTGGCTAAGCGTCCTAATTGTCAACAAGTGAAAGTTGAGCATCAAAAGCTGAGAGGTTTGTTCCAAGATATTAGCATTCCTACTTGGAAGTGGGAAGATTTTAATATGGACTTCATTGTTGGTTTACCACACACCCGGCAGCAACACGACTCGATTTGGGTCATTATGGATCGTATGATGAATCAGCCCATTTCATTCCCGTCAAGGTTTCTTATTCGGTGAAAGACTATGCCAAGTTGTACTTAAGGGAAATATTTAGGTTTCATGGAGTGCCTCTATCCATTATCTCCGATCGTGGTACCCAATTCACCTCTCAGTTTTGGAAATCTTTCCAAAAAGGACTTGGTACTCGTGTTAAGCTTAGTACGACCTTTCATTCCCAAACCGATGGGCAAGCGGAGCGTACTATCCAAACTTTAGAAGATATGTTGAGAGATTGTGTGATTGACTTCAAGGGTAATTGGGATGATCATTTGCCTTTGATTTAGTTTGCCTATAATAATAGCTATCATTCGAGCATTGGTATGGCTCTATTTGAGGCTCTATATGGTAGGAGGTGTAGATCTCCTATAGGCTGGTTTGAAGTTGGTGAAGTTGCTTTGATAGGTCCCTAATTGGTGCATGAGGCTATGGAGAAAGTTTGGCTTATTAGGGAAAGGTTGAAAACAGCTCAAAGTCGACAAAAGTCTTATGCCATGTGAGAAGGAGAGATCTAGAATTTGATGTTAATGGTTGGGTTTACTTGAAGATTTCACCCATGAAGGGTGTAATGAGATTTGGTAAGAAAGAGAAGCTTAGTCCCCGTTATGTGGGTCCATACCATATTTGAGGCGTATTGGTAAAATTGCTCATGAACTTGACTTGTCTAATGATTTAGCCTCAATTCATCCAGTTTATCATGTCTCCATGTTGAAGAAATGTGTTGGTGATCCGGCACCTATAGTACCATTGGAGAATCTTGATATAAAAGACAATCTTTCTTATGAGGAAGTTCCGATTGAGATTTTAGATCAGCAAGTCCGAAAGTTCAGGAATAAAAAAGTCGCTTCCGTGAAGGTTCTTTGGAGGAATCAGTTAGTTGAGGGTGCTACATGGGAGGCCGAGGCCTATATGATGTCCCGTTCTCCTCATCTCTTTCCCTCCGTACCTACTCTAGCTTGAGGTATTTAGTTCCTCATGGTTTACTCTTTCGGTTTCACGTGTTTTAGATATTCCCATGATTCCTCGTTTATGCATGTTCATGAAAAGCTTAAATTTTGAGAAAATTAGACAAGTTGATTGATTTCTTCATGATCATGTGCATTTGAGTATGAGTTGCATAGAGACTTCATGAAGTGATGTTTTGAACATGCTTTAGCTTGGGGTTGATGTTTCCTCCTCAGATATGTACATTATGTGATTGCATTCTTGTAGGGTTGTTAGATCTTGTATCTACCCTCCTTATGATGTCTTAAGTTCCATTCGAGGACCAATGTCCCCAAGAGGGGGATAATGTAACACCTCGGATTTTAAAAGAAGAAAAAAAAATTCCCAAATTCATAATACAGTCCCCTACGACGAGGCTAGTCATGATCGCCGAACGACTCAACAATCCACCAAAAGGCGCCTTCTCGCCATTCTGGACTTGAAATGTTCATCCAGTGTTCTGTGCATTTAGGCGAGCTGGGTCGAGCTCGCCGTTCCATTCGGCGTGTCGTCGAAATACCCATTTTATCACCGAGTTGACTTAGTCCAGGAGCCAACTCGCTGAAACTTTCGGCGAGCTGGAAGCTCACTCGGCAAGTCGCGGAGTGGCTTTTACGAGCTTCAGCATTTTCAATTTTCGCTTGGCAGTTATTTTTTTAAAAGGGCTTTTTGGTCTTTTCCCTAATGGTTTAATGCCTAATCTAGGTCAGTTACCCTTTTATTTTAGACCCTATATAAACCTTTCTAAGCCTAAATCTAATTCTTTTAATCACTCTTCAAAGCTCTCCCTCCAATATTTCTCTCTCTAAGGAAGAAGAAGAAGAAGAAGAATCTAGGGTTTAAAGATTCAAGTCTCCTAATTCTCCTTTATTTTAAGGTTTTAGCATTGAGGTATGATGGCTTTCACCTATGGAGTCCTTTCCTCCATAGGGTACCCAAATTCTCCAATTTTCCAAGTTAGAATCCCCAATTGAAGTTAGGATTTTCTTCTATCTTATGGGTTCTTTCAAATTATGATCTAATTGATTAAATTATGTTAAATTATGCATGAATTGAGTTAAATTACATGTTTCAAGTTGAATCCCCATGAACCCATATGAAATCCATGTTTTCTAGAATTGATCATATGATGAAGCTTTTGAGTCATGAAAGATGAGTTTATGATGATATGCATGTTCTTAATGAAAATGATGTAAATGTTTTAAGGATGCTTTGAGAGTGAAGTATCAACGTGAATGTTGTTGTTGTGAAAGGATTTCTCACATATACATGAAAGCATGATTGTGGAAGGTTTTCCCGCATAAAGGATTCTTAGTGTTGAAAGGTTTTCTCAACTAAACTTTGAATCAAGATTAAGGAGTTATTCTAAATGACGTAAGCTAGGACTAGTCCATGGAAGATCAAACGTCTATAAACATGACATAGCTTTGATTGGTAACCCTAGTTGTACCTTTCCATTGAAAATGATATAAACAAGATTAATGACTAATTTCGTGGGATTAACGGTTAGCATCGAGAGGATATTGAGATGGAAGCTCTTCCGTAGTTGAGGTCGGGTTTCTAGTGGCAATCTCTTTATCCCATAACTATGTGCCACCATAGGATGATTTTCTAGACAAACATTAGCTAGTGGATCTACGTAAGCTATAAGTTCATGGTCTTACCTTGGCAAGTAGGACACCCCTTTTTGGTGTGGGGCAGACATCGGATTCCATGTTGATAGCTCACAAGGTCTCTATGTCGGTTAAAGGTAAATTCCCACAAGAATGAACTAAGGTTACTTCTAAAAGTATCTCACAAGTGATTTAAAGATGTTTGCTTGCATTAACCATGTTTTATGACTTATGTTTCCTACCCTTTTATCTCATGATTTTAGCTTGGTCATTGCATGTCATGAAAATATCCCTTTTGAGCATCATTTTATGATTTTGTGCATTGCTATCATATTTGGTACATTCCATGTACTAACGTATACTTTTGCCTACATTATTTCACTAATGTAGGATCCGGCTCCCCTCCATCTACTCGTGGCTAGTTCGTTACATCGAAATCATTGAAAACTTGGTGAGTCCTCATACTTCGAGGACAAATGCCATGTTTATGCTTTTATTTCATTTCATTGTAGAACTGGTATAGGTTACATCCCAATTTTCTTTTGACTCATGTAATAGAAGGCTTTGAGACTATATAGACTTCCGCTATTCTTTGTCAACTCTTTTGGTATAAATTGTCTTTTTACTCTTTAATTTCTATGATCTTTTATTGTGCATGCTAAGTGGCTGGTATAGAGTCTCTTGGGGTCTTGTACGCCATGTCACGTCTAGGAGGTACTTTAGGTCGTGACAGAATGTGTCAAACCAAATAGAGTCAGACATTAATAGTATTGATCGTACAAGTCTTATCCCCTATATTACTACTTTTACTAGTGAATACTTTTGCGCTACTCACAGTTATAAAAATAATTTAATATATTTTTACAAATTCTTAATCAGTTTTAAAAAAACATTAATTTGAAGGCAAAAAATAATAATATTGTGACAACAAATATGTATACTTAATATTTTAACA
The DNA here is from genome assembly GCA_018342035.1 of Solanum appendiculatum. Taxonomy (NCBI): domain Eukaryota; kingdom Viridiplantae; phylum Streptophyta; class Magnoliopsida; order Solanales; family Solanaceae; genus Solanum; species Solanum appendiculatum. The sequence goes on along the minus strand of JAGDQO010000635.1, from coordinate 1,207,448 downwards.
TATCATTCAATAACAAACATTTTTATTTATAAAAACAACAAATAATACTAACAAAGAAAAATATATATGTGATGAAACTTTGATCTAGTTCATCCTTAACATATTGTGTTGTCATTATCATCGGAGAACTGTGAAGATTTTTTTCTTTCACTTTTTTTTGATAAAAATTTATTTTGAAATCATAAAGAACTTTCTATATTCTTTTCATGTTAATACAATTTTTAAATGAAGTACTATAAACGAATTTTATCAAAAAAAAAAGTTTATGCGTCTCTAGTACTGACATAAAACTTAAAATACTAATTTTAATGAGTCTTTACTTGTGTATGATGTAATTCATATATGGTCGAAGATATGAAGGCAATCACGTAATAGAGGAAACATGAATTTAATTTCAGTTTTCTTCATATTTCACTCACATACATTCTAAGTATAATCGGATAAAATATATTTTTATCATTTATTTATTTCTTAGAAAATCGATGCATAACAACAACTCCTTTAAATAAATAGGAGTAATTGTTTTGCCAACTCAGTCAGTTTCATATTTTTAATTTTAAGTAGTATAGATATAAATTTTTAATATTAAAATTTTGATATAATTTATCTTTTCACGATTAGAAATTATAAACTAAAGTTTATAATCTACACTTTACTCTTCTTTTGTACTTTTTGAAGTTTTTCATTTTTATCATTACGAAATAAGAATTGTTAAATAAATAAACAGAAAAGAATAAATAAAAAGGAGGAAATTTAAAGACTGAAAAAGAGAAGAAGACACGAATAAAGTAAAAAATATTTTTTTTACTACAGCTATCACATTTTTTTTTTTCTATAAATAAATTTTTTCAGATCTTGAAAATTTCAAGAGAGAAGAATGAGTGAGACTTATGTTTTCTTTGGTGGACTTTGTGAATCCTTTTTCATGTTTGAAGGAAATAAAATTACCTAAGGTAATAATATATGCACAAGTGAAAGACCCAACACAATGATTTTGTAAGAGACTTTATTCAATAACTCAATGACTCTTGTATTTTTGTACAATGAATGTATCTCTCACTACATTAAAATATGTAATAAGGCACCCCTATTTATAGGACTAACAATCAAAGTAAACTAGGACTTGAAAACTGTAAAACTAACAAATCCTAATTAAACAATAAATAAGTAAATACCATAAATAACAAATCCTAAACTAGTAAGGAATCCTAAACTACTTAGGAATCCTACTCTTGGTTTATTTCCTACATAGCCTCCCTTAAACCAAGATCCTCAAATGTGATCATGCCCAGCATCTTCTTCAACTTTATGAATAACTCTATTTTTAATGGCTTTGTGAAAACATCAGCAACTTGTTCTTCAGTCTTGCAATATTCAACCACTATCTCTTTATCTTGGACCAAATCACGAATGAAGTGTCATTTGATGTCGATGTGTTTGCTACGGCCATGAAAAACAGGATTCTTTGTTAACGCAATTGCAGGCTTGCTATCACAAAATATTTTTGTAGGACTATCTTGCTTGTGTTGAAGAAATCCAAGCATCCTTCTCAACCATAATGCTTGTGCAGCACTACTTGTTGCGGCCATGTACTCTGCTTCAGCAGTTGATAAAGCAACAACTTGTTTCTTTGAAGACCAAGAAAATACACCAGATCCCAAATAAACTGCATAGCCTGAAGTACTTTTTCTTTGCATCATATCACCAGCCCAATCACTATCAGTAAATCCAACAAGATTACTATCATTAGTCTTTGAATAAAATATACCATCAAGGTGTGTACCTTGAATATATCTCAAAATTCTCTTGGCAGCTTGCAAGTGAGATTGACGCGGAAACTCCATAAATCTGCTAATTAATCCAACTCCATAAGTAATATCAGGCCTTGTAGAAGTCAAGCATCTTAGACTCCCTACCAATTTCCTAAAATATGTAGCATCAACAAAATCACCAGTTCCATCTTTAGTCAACTTCAATTTCTCTTCAATAGGGGTCAAGATTGGTTTAGCTTTGTCCATATTAAATCTTTTCAAAATATCACTCGCATATTTTTTCTGAGAGATAATGATTCCATCTTTCAATTGAGTAACTTCAATGCCAAGAAAATAAGACATTAATCCCAAATCAGTCATCTCAAATTGGCTAATCATAGCCTCCCTAAACTCATAAATTAGTTTAGGATTATTGCCAGTAAATATTAAATCATCCACGTATAAGCATACAATGAGAATGTCTCCATCAGTATTGAATTTTATCTATAATATATGCTCATAAGGACATCTATGAAAATCATGTCCAATAAAATAAGAATCAATGCGAGTATACCAAGCTCTAGGAGCTTGTTTCAACCCATATAACGCTTTCTTCAACTTGTAAACTTTATTTTCTTGACCTTTTTTAATATATCCCATAGGCTGCTCAACATATACATCTTCTTCAAGAACACCATTCAAGAAAGCAGATTTAACATCCATTTGATGAATTTTCCAACAATTATTTGCAGCAAGAGAGATAATCATTCGAATAGTATCAAGTCTAGCAACAAGTGCAAATACCTCAAAATAATCAATACCTGCCTTTTGCTTGTATCCTTTAACAACTAATCTTGCCTTAAAGCGATCTACTTCTCCAAATGGTTTGTATTTGGTTTTGTATACCCACTTGACTCCAATTGGTTGTTTTGAAGGCGGCAAATCTATCAACTCCCAAGTGCTATTTTTCTCAATAGCATGAATTTCTTCATCCATTGCATTCATCCAATGATCATCTTTGGCAGCTTCCTCAAAAGTAATTGGATCACAATCTGCAAATAGTGCAAAGTTCACAATATCTTCGTTGGATAAATTTTTATTATTGTCAACAACATACTTGCAGACGGGCTGGTAGTTGGCGATTTCTTTGTGGACGAATCGATGTTTCTGTTTGAACAGGATAAGCTATTAGTTCCTCTTGATCTCTGCTAGAGGTTTCTACCTCCATAATTGAAACGATTGGCTCAGACCTAGGCAACTCGGGATTTTTCTTTGACCATTCCCAACTATTGTGTTCTTCAAAAGTTACATCTCTACTAATAATTACTTTTCCTGTATCTGGATTAAATAACTTGTAACCCTTTGTCTCATGACTATAACCAATAAAAATACACTTTTCTGCCTTATCATCTAATTTCTTTCTCAAAACATCAGGAAAATGAGCATAAGCAAGACAACCAAATACTTTTAGATGAGAGATATTTGGTTTCTTACCAGTCCAAACTTATTGTGGAGTTTTTCCAAAATTGGATCGAGTTGGACACCTGTTTAGAACATAAATTGCACAAGAGACAGCTTCTGCCCAGAATTCTTTGGGAGTATTTTTGGAATGCATCATTGATCTCACCATATCCATCACTGTTCTATTTTTACTTTCAGCTACGCCATTTTGTTGAGGAGTATATCTAGCAGTCAATTGATGTTTAATGCCGAACTTCTTCAAATAACCATCACAAACAAGAAACTCAGTGCCCCTATCAGTTCTTAATGTCTTAACAAAATATCCACTTTGCCTTTCTACATAAACTTTAAAGATTTTAAAGATTTCACATGCAGCAGATTTATTTTTCAGAAAATATACCCAAGTTTTTCGACTAAAATCATCAATAAAAGTAATAAAGTATTTACTACTTCCATTGGAAGGAACTTCAACCGTTCATAAGTCTGAGTGGATTAGCGCCAATGGTGCATTAACCCTCCAAGCTTTGCCTTTTGAAAAGTTTCTCTATACTTCTTTTCCTAAATGCAAGACTCACACTTTGTATCAGGAAAATCAACAGAAGGCAAACCATCAACTATTTTATTTCTTGCAAGATATTTCAAGCTCCCAAAATTCAGATGCCCAAAGCGTAAATGCCACAACCAAGTATCATTAGAGTTCACAGAACTAAAGCAAGGTAAATCTCCACGGTTAAGATAAAGAGGCCACAAACGACTTTGATTCATTTTTACCGTTGCAATTAATCCTAATTTATCATCGCTAATAGTGCCAATTTCATACTTAAATCACAAATCATATCCTTTTTCTTTCAGTTGTCCTATGCTCAACAAATTATGATGAAGACTTGGAACATAATAAACATCAGATACAAAGTGAGGAGTTATTTTTTGAAGTAATTGAAATTTTTCCTTTTCCAATAGCAGGCACTTTAGAGTTATTACCAAGTCTTACGGTAGCTCTAAATGATTCATCTAGATCAACAAATAATTCCTTATCCCAGACATATGATTGCTACAACCAGAATCTATAAACCATTCATCCCCTTTATTTTCTTCTATTTCTGAGCTAGAAAATAATAAAGTCTCTTGTTTATCTCCATAATTTTCAGCCAATTTTGCATGTACTTCTTTATTTCCAGATTTTTTAAACCAACAATCTCTTTGATAGTGTCCAAATTTTCCACAATTATGACACTGAACTTTTGATTTGTCATGTCTCTGAAAATTTTGATTATTTTGTTGTTCATTCCTAAAATTATTATTATTTCTCTGTTGGTAAGAATAATTACCTCTGCCACGACCTCAAAAATTACCTCTGTTTCCTTGTCCTCTACCTCTGAAATTTTGACCTCTTTGATTTGTCTCAGCCAAGTTTGATATCTCTTCTTTTGGATTAGGTTGATTCACCTTTGCTTGCGACACTTCATCAAGTTTTTCTGTCGTTTCTTGATTCAAGGACATCTCATATGTCATCAATTCCCCTTCTAAATCATCAAGTGTCAAAGTGCTAAGATCTTTGGTGGCCTCAAGAATCATCTTTTTGGTGTGAAATTTTGTATTCAATGATCGCAATACTTTTTCAACAATTTTAACTTGATCTAAGTTTTCTCCATTAGTTCTCATATCGTTGACAATATTAGTAACCCTTGTCAAAAAATCTTTGACAGACTCAGTTGAGTGCATTTGAGTTAACTCGTATTGTCTTCTAAGCTCTTGCAATTTGACTCTTCTAACATTTACTGAACCTCGATATGAATTCACCAGAATTGTCAAGGCCTCCTTTGCTGACTTAGCATGTAAAATTTTATTATATACATGCAATTCAACCTTGCTATCAAGATAAAAACGTGCCTTAACATCTAATTGTCTATTTTCTCCAATTGTTTTGCAGTTTCACCAGTCAATGTTGTGCCCTCTGGGACTTCCTCCATATCCTTTATCAATAATGGGCCATAGTTCAACAACTTTGAAAAAATTCTGTATCTAGTGGTACCAACTCTTAAAATTATTTTTTCCATCAAACACAAAAACAGGACAAGTGGCTATATATTGACTACTCATGTTTTTTTTCATATGTTGAATCTCACACAAGATTTATATAAGGATCACACACAAGCTTTTATAAAGATCTCACACAAGCTCTGATACCAATTTGAAGGAAATAAAATTACCTAAGGTAATAATATATGCACAAGTGAAAGACCCAACACAATGATTTTGTAAGAGACTTTATTCAATAACTCAATGACTCTTGTATTTTTGTACAATGAATGTATCTCTCACTACACAATGAATGTATCTCTCACTACATTAAAATATGTAATAAGGCACCCCTATTTATAGGACTAACAATCAAAGTGAACTAGGACTAGGAAACTATAAAACTAACAAATCCTAATTAAACAATAAATAAGTAAATACCATAAATAACAAATCCTAAACTAGTAAGGAATCCTAAACTACTTAGGAATTCTACTCTTGGTTTATTTCCTACAATGTTTGACTGTAAAATCATCAATTATTAATCTCATTAATCATTTTCAATGTATTGGAAACATAATTGAAGAATATAATCAATCTTTAAGTTAAAGGGTAAAAATGTACAAAAAGAAACTAGTTTATAGTGTGAATAGGTATTTTTACCATTCTGATCATAAAAATTTGGGCCAAATTTTGGTGGCCGAAAGGATTTTCCCAAAAATAAAAATATTACTCTCACTGTCCAATAATAGCTGTCCACTATTGACTTGGTACATGAATTAACAAGCAGTAAATGATAGGGGCAATTTTACCAAATCACTCTTATTAAATATATGTCATCTAAACATTTAAAGATGAATAATAGCAATGATAGAATAGACACAATATGGTAAATTATTCATTAACTAGGAAAGATATATGCGCTTCGCACAGTGTATTCATCAATTTAGAAAAGATTTTTAAAAAAACATTTTTTGTCAAACAAATATGATAAAACTTTACATGTTTATGCATAAAAAATAAGTATAAATATTCATGAAATCTTTATTATATAAGTTTGTTATTAAAATTAGAGTTAGATGAAGGATACTTTTTTTATTATTATATTGTAATGACCCGGAAGGTCATTTTTAGAAATTTTTGCAAAATTACCATTTTATCCATCCTGATAGTTCCCCCGAGTCATTTATGATTAGTCGGTGAAGTTGGTTTAGAAATTTTGAACTATTCGTTTAATTATAGTTAATTAATTGACGGATAATTTTTAGATGATTAATTTAGTTTGTCACTAATGGGCTAAGTCCATAATTTATTTAATACCCTATACCACCTGATCCATATACAAAAAAAAATCAGTATGTAAAAAGAGGGTTATTATTCTTTTAATTATAACACAAAATCAATTGCGGCTCAAATCCTCAGACAAAAAAACAAGAACAAGAAAGACTTCAGGTAAATCATCAATCACGCCTAAATCTTGTATTGTGTATATGGGTAGGAGTCAAATTATTATAATAATAATGTTGGTGGTGAAATAGAAGGAAGAGAAATTAAATTGTAAAAGAAAAAGGGAACTAGTATAATGTGATAGCGATTTTTTAAAATTGTGGAAAAAATTGTTTATGACTATTATGGTATCATTGGACAGTGATTATGAGGTAATAATTAGGTGCATATGATGTAAGTCTTTAATTAGGTTTAGCATCTGTAAATTGGGTTTTCTCAAAGCTTACTGATACGCTAATTTGATCGTAGGTTTCTTTTATTTATTATTATTTTTTTAAAACTTTCCTTATAATTATCATATTATGATTCAAGTTTTGATATATAGGTATATGTAATTAAATATTATGAGTATTGTATTATATGATACCATTAGATTTATATGATATTTGGAGGAATTAAGATTTAACCCTAGGTTTCAAATTTAGAAAATATGAGAGTGGACATGTTAATTGGTATCAAGATTAGGAACTTGATTATAGATTCGTGCTCTGTGATTTTTGGGTCTAGGTTAGACATATAGTAATATGAGTATTGTTAGTTTCGAATCTTATCGTGATTATTTATTTGAATAGATTGCATTGATTTGAAAGCCCAATAAAAGGATAAGGCTCAAGTCCTGGGGTGATTGTTCGATTATTTGAAGCAAGTAGATTTCTCGACCCTTGTTAAGTGTATAGAATCGTGTATTTCCTTGTAGTATGTGCTGGGGAGTAATAGAACTTGGTGATGGGTTGACTTGTTCACATTGAATGATCCTAATGAGGAAAAAGGGGTAATAAAAAGAAACTTGATTACATATTGATGTGTGATATGTTGAAAATGATTGGAAAGATTTATTGATTCATTGTTGATATTGCATCATGATTAAGCTGTTATGAATTGTGCATTGATATAGAAATTGTCATCTCCTTATTAATTATGTGAACATGTCATTTGCATGCAGTAGCGGATCCAGGATTTTCACTCAGGGGATTCGGAATATAAAAAATATAAATGGGTTATGTCTCTTCTATAGTTGAGGTGGTTCAAAATTAGTATATATACAAAAATATTGAAAATCTACCCTATATATACAGTGTAATTTTTTATCGAGGGGGTTCGGGTGAACCCCTTGGCAGCCATGTAGGTTCGCCCCTGTTTGCATGGGTTCTGAGACATGGTTGTGATAAATATTATGTGAATTGAGGAAGAATAAGGAATTAAAGAGGATGTACCATTACAAGGGATGTGTCGCGTTCCGCAATGAATATTATGATTCGAGGGACATGTCGCACGCCACGGCGGATTCTATTATTGATGATCGTGTCACATGCCACGACGGATGCATGGATATATATATGTTCCCCATGGGTCCCGGACTGAGAGATAGCGGGTGTGTATCACTAGGTTAGACATGCATCACCATACTTGCATTGCATTTCATTGTATTGCATACTTTTATTATTGTGAACTTGTGAGTGCCTTTCTGTGGAACTTGTGATTGATGAATATTGTGCTTGTTATTGAGGATCTATAATTGTTAGAGTGCTTTTGTTGAGTTGTATGCTATGTAAATTGTGAACTGTTAGGTTGAGCTGGTTTTATGCAGGTTGTAGTTGTGGAGGTTCGATTGGAGTGTAAGGAGTACCTGTATTCTATATTCTTTACTTTGTGTTTAGGAGTTTTCTTGTTGAGTACCGTGTGATTTGGTACTCACCCCTTGCTTCTGCATTTGTGTAGGCTATGAGCCTGGATCTTTGTCATACTCTCCCTTCTCTTCTTATCCGAGGCTTCCTGAGAAGATTTGTGGGGTAGCTATTTGTCATCTCAGCGGATCCTCTTACTCCTATTTATGATCTTGTTCTATTTTAGAGACAACATCATTTGAGTGTATTTTTCTTTCAAATCTATCATAATACATTAGAGGCTTGTATATGTGACAACCAGGTTTTGGGGTTTAATTAAGTGTACTTTGTTATCCGCTTTACCATTTGGTATTTGTAATGACCCTCCAGGTCATTTCTGTGTTAATGCCTTCTTTCTGTCGTTTAGAGCGTTCCTGTAGCGACCCCAAGCCATTTATGACTTGCAGGCACTGACGGTTCGGTCGCCTGGTCGTTCGTTTGGGTTTTATGCCCGTTTTTCTATTTTGGAGCTTTTGAACCTTGAAAAGTTGACTTCGGTCATAACTTCAGGTAAACGACCTCATATGAGAATTCTAAAGGTTCCATCAGCTCCGGAAATGCCAAATTAGGCTAGAAACATGGTTCGCATGAGTCCCGGGATTTCCGGTGTGAATTTGGGGCCGATTAGCTCTTAGCCTTTGGAAATTGGCCTAAGGTTGACTTTGGTCAACTTTCTTGGAAAACGCACTCGGATGAAAATTCCGACAGCGCGGTTAGTTCCGTAATGTTGAGTTTGATCTAGAACGACCTTTCAAGAATTACCGGGAGCTTCCGATCAAAATCTGAGGCCCTTGGTAGAATTTAGCTAAAAGGCTAATAGGTGTGGGACCCACTTTTTGTTGAAACGACCTTGTATGGAAATTTCGACTTCGCCATTGAGTCTGGAATGTCGAATTCAGTGGGGTAACATATCTGGTTTATTGTCATCGGGTCCCGAACGAATTTCGAGGGTCCGTTCGGAGACTTTACAAAAATAGCAAAAATCTGGTAGCTGGTGCAGACCTTTAGCGACCAGAAATTAGACTTTTCGCGACCAGAAATGGTCTTTAGCGACGAGGTTCGGGTTTTATAATCCAGAAATTTCAGCTTTCACCCTCATTTTCTAATGTCGATTTCTCCCTCATCCGAGCTCAGATTTGACTGATTCGAAGTCCTGTATGTTCGTGGAGATTGTGGCTACGCAGTGGAGTGATCGGAATGTGTTGGTGAACCCTCGTTTATAGTGAAATTCAGCTCGAAGCAGCTGCCATCAACTTATGATTTCTTCTTCATTTTAAATGTTGATATCTCGAGTTCTAGAGCTCCATTTTTGGTGATACAAAGTCCCAAGTGTTCGGATTTTCATTGGCTTCGTGTATTTGAGGTTGGGGTTCAATGGGTGCACCTCGTTCTGCGTGAAATCAGAGGTAAACCCCTTATTTGACCTATTTTTGTTAGTTTTAGATTTGTTATTGTTTGGTTGATTGGGAGCGGATCCGACCCCTATTTGATAAACTAGTTTAGGATTAGTGTTGAGGGAAGGATTTGGGACCTTTTGATGGAGTCAATTCCGGAAAATCCGGAGCGGGTCCCACTTTGCCCGATTTTGACCAAAAATTTGGTCTGTCTCCGAATTTGTTAATTTTGGTGTCTAAACGACCGTATTGACGCTGTGATTCGATTTTTGGTAGCGTGGCAGCAGTCTGAGGCCGTTCAAAAGGGAAAAATCTCCAATTGAGTGACTTGGAACGCGCGTGATCGGCTTTTTGGTAGGTTACGGTTTCCCTTCTTTCTAGACTGAGCTTGATTGTGTAAATGCTGGTTGATATTTGTGAATCTGGGGTGGTTAGTTAGTATTGTTTCCCTTGTTCCCCGATTTCCTCAGTTTAGAGTTGACTGTTGGGTTGTTATGAGCTAGTATCATGCTATAGGCTGGGCTGTTGATTTAATTTGTTGATATGCATGTTGTGGGGTATCTGTTGGTGGTTATCTGATGTTGCATGCGTGGGTTCGGGTTAATCTGTTTGATGATTGACTGATTATTATGATTCAACCTTAGAATAGGCTGTGATTTATTGACATAGTCTCATGTACCTCGTTGACTTGTGTATGTATCCGACATCATTTCGAATGGTTTAGATCCTTATAAACTGATATAGCAGACCTGGGTCAGATTATAAGCCTTAGTATAGGCATTTTCGTGGTTTTCGGACCTTCTGATTATTTGCCCCTTATCGCTGGGATTTTTGGGATGCTGCCAGAAGATGCCATTGTTGCGTCGATTGTCGGCTGGATTGTGTTAGTCTGGGAGCCTTCGATTGGTATATATGTGTGTGTGTGTGTGTATTATTTTTGTTGCTTTTTCGGTTCATGACGGCTGGCTCCAGTACGCGGCTGACGTTACTCGGTTATCACTCAGGATTTCCAGCGCTAGGATGACGGGGGTAGGCTACCCGCTCTGGTCCGCAACTAACGTTACACGATTGACACCCATTATTTCCAGTGCGAGTCCGTGGAGCATAGGCAACTAGTCCCAGCTACGCGACCGACGTATCCGGTGGAACCAGTATTTCCAGCGTTAGTCTGTCGAGTGTGGGCTGTTTGTCCCAGTCCGAGACTGAGGTTGCCCGGTTAGAGTCCGGCATTTCCAGTTCGTAACTGATGACTGAGCTGGGCTCTGATGTTTATGACTGAGCTAGGCCCTGATATTTATGAATGAGCGGGGCTCTGATGGTAATGATTGGGCGGGGCTCTGATGGTAATGAGTGGGCGGGGCCCTGATGTTGTTCTTGAGTTGGTTATTCCTTTGTTTCTGTAGAATAGCTCTTCGGTGTACCTGTCAGGCTTATGGGGGTCCGTTCAGGTTTATTTAAACTTGTGCACGAGTGTGCCCAGCGGGTCTTATGGGGTCTATGCTGGGTTTATTTTAGTTATTTCTTTGTGTTTCCTTTCAGCTTTTCCGTTTCCTGTTCTATTGACCTCTATTTGTGCAGATTCTATCTTGTCTGCCTGTTTTTATCCTTCTTGCTCAGTCGACCTATGATGCCTACTGAGTACCTGTTGTTTTGGTACTCATACTACACTCTGCTTCTATTTTCGTGATGCGGGTTTGAGCACCAGCTATCAGCGTTGATATCGAGCCTGTAGCGGTCTGTTCAGGAGACGAGGGTGAGCATTTGGCGTTTTGGGATTACCAGTCTCCTTCTGTTTATATATTTTGGCTTGTCATTTGTTTTCGACATAGTTATTCCAGTGGTCCACTTTCGAGACTTGTACTCGTTTTAGTAGTTCTGTACTTGAGACTTCCAGGTTTTGAGAGGTGTTGTATATATTATTTTGGTTCCATTCCAGCTTTCGTGAGTGCTCTTATTGTATGCTTCCGCTTGGCTATGGATTAGTTTCCACCCTTAGTCCCGTTACTGTTTAGTTCCGGGATAGGGTCTTGGCTGGCCTACTGGTGGGTTAGTAGGCGCCATCATGAATTGAGAAATTGGTTCGTTGGTCTTACATGTACAGAACTAGCATCTAGTAGAGTTCTGCGGATCGCAGCGGAGACATCCATGACTATCTTCGGAAGACTACAGGATGTCCTTAGGATGTTGTCCTATCTTTGTATCTTTGTCGTGCGTTGCTGTCTAGTTGGTTTCTTGAAATCTCACTTGTGTCCTTCTATCACAGGATGGCTCGTACTCGTAGTAGAGGTCGACCCCGAGGTCGAGGTGTGGCACCAGGCCGAGGTAGAGAGAGGACTTCGGAGCGGAGCCTCGAGCAGAGCAGATTCTGCCTCATCCGATGTGGCCGGGACCAACCCAACCACCACCATCTCCAGTTATCACCCCAGATCTTCAGGGCATGCTTCCCAGCTTTTAGCTGCTATTGGTAGTATGTAGCAGCAGCCAGTTCCAAAGCCGGTTCCAGTGCAGCAGGACCAGCCTGTAGTAGCGGCTCCAGAGGTTCATCAGCCGCCAGCCCCAGTTGTGGTTCAGTTAGACCCTTGGGACGGGGTTATGCCTCTGCGAGAGAAGAAGATGCTCGGTGTGTTCCTTAGATTGTCACCGCTGAGATTCTCAGGGGTTGTGGGAGAGGATGCCCACGAGTTTCTGATTACTTGCCAGGAGAGGTTGTAGACCTTGGGTTTAGTGTAGTGGTGACGCTCTTTCATCGGAACTAGGACAGTTAGTTCTCCACCAGTATCGTGGGAGAAATTTTCAGAGGGTTTTTTGGGCCAGGTTTATTCCACGGAGCGTCAGGGACAGACTCCGTGATGAGTTCTCGAGATTGGAGCAGGGCTCCATGACTGTATCTGAGTACGAGGCCAGATTTCTGGAGTTGTCTCATCATGCCGCCATGATTCTGCCTACAGAGGAGGAGTGGGTCTGATGCTTTGTTAGAGGGCTAAGACTGCAATTGAGGATTGAGTCGCAGTCTATGTTGTCAGCGGGTTGTTCTTTTTTAGATGTGATAGACCATCGTAGGTCAAGGGCTAGGTCAGATAATAGCTTCGGTGGGACCCATCGTAGGTCAAGGGATACCCAGGATTAGGGTTATCAGAGGTTTCAGTCAGGGCAGTCTAGTCGGCCATATCAGGCAGCGTTGCAGACTTTAGAGGGTGATCAGCACCGTCAAAGTGGGTATAGTACCGGTCCGATTCAGGGCCGAGGTGGGTTTCATTGTCGGGTTGGCCGACCTCCAGCGGTTAGCAGGTCTTCACAGGGTTGCTTCACTTGTGGGGAGCTTTGTCATTTGGCCAGGGAGTGCCCTTCTTCTATATTAGCTTTACCAGCTCCTCTGGCAGCGAAACCGGTTTCAGCGGTAGCACCTCCAGCTAGAGGAGGAGGTCAGCAGTAGGGTTCTCTGGGAGGCCCCAGGGGAGGCAGGACAGGCAGTAGAGTGAATGCGAGAGGTAGAGGTGCCCAAGGCCACTTTTATGCATATCCAGCTAGAGCAGAAGCCGAGGCGTCTGATGACGTGATCACAAGTACGGTTCTCTTATGCCATCAGTCTGCTTCAGCTTTAGTTGACCCAGGTTCTACATATTCTTATATGTCAGCTCATTGTGTTCCTCGATTGGGAGTGAATCCTGAGCCCTTGTCTGTGCCTTTGCGTGTTTAGACCCCAGTAGGGGATTCTTTAGTAGTGGATCAGATTTGTAGATCCTGTGTGGTGTCTATTCAGGGGCAGGACACTCTAGTCAATCTTATTATGCTGTGTATGGTAGACGTTGATGTGATTCTAGGTATGAATTGGTTGTCCCCTTATCAGGCTGTCTTGGACTGTTATGTGAAGACCGTGACTTTAGCAATTCCTGGGATTCCGCTGGTGATGTGGCAGGGTTCTTGTAGTCGCACACCAGTTGGGGTGATTTCTTGTATGCGGGCTCAGAGGCTGGTGGACAGTGGATGTTTGGCATATTTTTGCATATGTTAGAAATGTGAGTAGGGAGGGCCCTACCGTCAATTCAGTACCTATCATCCGAGAGTTCGCAGATGTGTTTCCCACTGACCTTCCTGGCCTACCCCCAGATCGGGACATTGATTTTGCCATAGACTTGGAGCCGGGTACTAGTCCCATTTATATCCCTCCGTATCGTATGGCACCTGCAGAGCTCAGGGAGCTCAGTGATCAGCTTCAGGATCTCTTGAGAAGAGGGTTTATCCGACCCAGTGTGTCGCCTTGGGATGCCCCAGTCATGTTTGTGAGGAAGAAGGATGGCACCATGCGGATGTGCATCGATTACCGCAGCTGAATAAGGTGACAATGAATAACTGTTATCCTATGCCTCGTATGGATGATCTATTTGACCAGCTTCATGGTGTAGCAATGTTTTCGAAGATTGACTTGAGGTCCGGTTATCATCAGCTGAGGATTAGAGCAGCGAACATCCCGAAGACAGCCTTTAGGACTCGTTATGGTCATTATGAGTTCCTAGTGATGTCTTATGGGTTGACTAATGCCCCTGCCGCATTTATGGATCTGATGACTCGAGTGTTCAGGTAGTATTTGAACTCCTTTGTCATTGTCTTTATCGATGACAACTTGGTATACTCGCAGAGCAACAACGATCATGAGTAGCATTACTGGTGGAGTTGTATGAGGAGAGACATCTTTGATTATGTGTCCCGTTGTTTGTGTTGCCAGTAGTCTAAGGCCGAGCATATGAGGCCTAGGGGAGAGTTGCAGAGGATGCCCATTCCTGAGTGGAAGTGGGAGCGCATCACCATGGACTTCGTTATTGGGTTGCCACGAACTCCTAGAGGTGTTGACCGAATTTGGGTCATCGTGGATCGGTTGACCAAGTCAGCACACTTCATACCCATTCATACATCCTTCCATGCTGAGAGGTTAGCCCGTATCTACATTCGGGAGGTCGTCCATCTTCATGGTGTGCCTGTTTCTATCATTTCAGATCGGGGCCCACAGTTCACTTCTAGCTTTTGGAGAGCATTTCAGGGAGAGTTGGGCACCCGTGTGGATCTTAGCACAACATTTCACCCGCAGACTGATGGTCAGTCAGAGCGCACTATCCACGTGCTTGAGGATATGTTGCGGGCCTGTGTTATAGACTTTGGAGGTCAGTGGGACCATTTCTTGCCCTTGGTGGAGTTTGCGTATAACAACAACTACCATTCCAGCATCCAGATGGCCCCGTTTGAGGCCCTATATGGTAGGCGTTGTCGCACTCCCGTTGGTTGGTTTGAGTCTACGGAGCCTAGGTCGCATGTTACAGATTTGTTTCATGAGTCCTTGGAGCGTGTGAGGTTGATCCAGGACAGGCTCAGGACAGCTCAGTGTAGACAGAGGAGTTATGCAAACCGCAGGCGTCGACCATTGAGTTTTGTTGTGGGTGACAGAGTATTCCTCCGAGTATCGCCCATGAAAGGCGTGATGAGATTTAGGAGGCGGGTCAAGCTTAGCCCCAGGTATATTGGGCCTTTTGAGATTTTGAGGGCAGTTGGCGAGGTGGTTTATGAGTTAGCCTTACCTCCAGCTTTCTCAGTTGTGCATCCAGTTTTCCATGTGTCAATGCTGCGCCGATATGTTCAAGATGAGTCTCATGTTCTCCAGTTTGATGCCGTTGAGTTGGATGATTGTTTGACCTATACATAGGAGCCAATTGCTATTTTGTCCACAGAGGTGAGACAGCTGAGGTCGAGAGCCATTCCTGTGGTTAAGGTCTATTGGAGGCATCGTCCAGTTGAGGAGGCTACCTGGTAGATCAAGCGGGAGATGCAGGAGAAGTTCCCTAGCTTGTTTGAGCCCTCGAGTACTTCTTAATCCTTACTTTCGTGGACGAAAGTCCGTTTAGTAGTCGATATTGTAATGACCCTCCAGGTCATTTCTGTGTTAATGTCTTCTTTCTGTCGTTTAGAGCATTCCTTTAGCGACCCTAAGTCATTTATGACTTGCTGGCACTAACTGTTCGGTCACCTGGTCCGTTTGGATTTTATGCCCGTTTTTCTATTTTGGAGCTTTTGAACCTTGAAAAGTTGACTTCGGTCATAACTTTAGGTAAACAACCTCATATGAGAATTGCTACGGTTCCATCAGCTCCGGAAAGGCAAAATTAGGCTAGAAACATGGTTCGCATTAGTCCCGGGGTTTCCGGTTTGAATTTGGGGCCGATTAGCTCTTTAGTCTTTGGAAATTGGCCTAAGGTTGACTTTGGTCAACTTTCTAGGAAAACGCACTCGGATGAAAACTTCGACAGCGCGATTAGTTTCGAAATGTCAAGTTTGGTCTAGAACGACCTTTCAAGAATTACCGGGAGCTTTCGATCAAAATTCGAGGCCCTTGGTAGAATTTGGCTAAAATGGCATAATGGGTGTGGGACCCACTTTTTGTCGAAACAACCTCATATGGAAATTTCGACAGCGCCATTGAGTCCGGAATGTCGAATTTAGTGGGGTAGCATATCAGGTTTATTTTCATCGGGTCCCGAACGAATTCCAAGGGTCTGTTCGGAAACTTTAAAAAAATAGCAAAAATTTGGTCGTTGGTGCAGACCTTTAGTGACTAGAAATTAGACTGTTAGCGACGAGAAATGGTCTTTAGCGACGAGGTTCGGGGTTTATAACCCAGAAATTTCAGCTTTCACCCTCATTTTCTAATGTCGATTTTTCCCTCATCCGAGCTCAGATTTGACTGATTCGAAGTCCTGTATGTTCGTGGAGATTGTGGCTACGCAGTGGAGTGATCAGAATGTGTTGGTGAACCCTCGTTTATGGTGAAATTCAGCTCGAAGCAGCTGCCATCAACTTATGATTTCTTCTTCATTTTAAATTTTGATATCTCAAGTTCTAGAGCTCCATTTTTGGTGATTCAAAGTCCCAAGTGTTTGGATTTTCATTGGCTTCATGGATTTGAGGTTAGGGTTCAACGGGTGCACCTCGTTCTATGTGAAATCAGAGGTAAACCCCTTATTTGGCCTATTTTTGTTAGTTTTAGATTTGTTATTGTTTGGTTGATTTGGAGCGGATCCAACCCCTATTTGATAAACTAGTTTAGGATTAGTGTTGGGGGAAGGATTTGGGACCTTTTGACGGAGACAATTCCAGGAAATCTGGAGCGGATCCCACTTTGCCCGATTTTGACCCAAAAATTGGTCTGTCTCCGAATTTTTTAATTTTGGTGTCTAAACGACCGTATTGACGCTGTGATTCGATTTTTGGTAGCGTGGCAGCAGTCTGAAGCCGTTCAAAAGGGAAAAATCTCCAATTGAGTGACTTGGAACGCGCGTGATCGGCTTTTTGGTAGGTTACGGTTTCCCTTCTTTCTAGACTGAGCCTGATTGTGTAAATGCTGGTTGATATTTGTGAATCTGGGGTGGTTAGTTAGTATTGTTTCCCTTGTTCCCCGATTTCCGCAGTTTAGAGTTGACTGTTGGGTTGTTATGAGCTAGTATCATGCTATAGGCTGGGCTGTTGATTTAATTTGTTGATATGCATGTTGTGGGGTATCTGTTGGTGGTTATCTGATGTTGCATGCGTGGGTTCGGGTTAATCTGTTTGATGATTGACTGATTATTATGATTCAACCTTAGAATAGGCTGTGATTTATTGACATAGTCTCATGTACCTCGTTGACTTGTGTATGTATCCGACGTCATTTCGGATGGACTAGATCCTTGTAGACTGATATGGCAGACTTGGGTCAGATTATGAGCCTTAGTATAGGCGTTTTCGTGGTTTTCGGACCTTCCGATTATTTTCCCCTTATCGCTGAGATTTTTGGGATGCTGCCGGAAGATGTCGTTGTTGCGCCGATTGTCGGCTGGATTGTGTTAGGCTTGGAGCCTTCGATTGGTATATATGTGGGGGGGGGGGGGCGGCCTATGATGTTTATTCTTTTAGTGTATTGTTTTTGTGGCTTTTCCGATTAGTGACGGTTGGCTCCAGTACGCGACTGACGTTACTCGGTTATCACTCAGGATTTCTAGTGCTAGGCTGACGAGGGTAGGCAACCCGCTCCGGTCTGCAGCTGACGTTACACGATTGCAGCGCGCTATTTCAAGTACGAGTCCGTGGAGCATAGGCTACTAGTCCTAGCTACGCGACCGACATATCCGGTGGAACCAGTATTTCCAGCGTTAGACTGTCGAGTGTGGGCTGTTTGTCCCAGTCCGAGACTGAGGTTTCCTAGTTAGAATCAGGCATTTCCAGTTCGTGACTGATGACGGAGCTGGGCTCTGATGTTTATGACTGAGCTAGGCCCTGATATTTATGAATGAGCGGGGCTCTGATGGTAATGAATAGGCGGGGCCCTGGTGTTGTTCTTGAGTTGGTTATTCCTTCGTTTCTGTAGAATAGCTCTTCGGTGTACCTGTCGGGCTTATGGGGTCCGTTCAGGTTTTATTTAAACTTGCGTACGTATGTGCCCAGCAGGTCTTATGGGGGGCTCAGCTGGGTTTATTTTAGTTATTTGTTTGTGTTTCCTTTCAGCTTTTCCGTTTCCTGTTCTATTGACCTCTGTTTGTGCTGATTCTATCTTGTCTGCCTGTTTTTACCCTTCTTCCTCAGTCGGCCCATGATGCCTACTGGTACCTGTTGTTTTGGTACTCATACTACACTCTACATCTTTTTTCGTGATGCAGATCCGAGCACCAGCTATCAGCGTTGATATCGAGCCTACAGCCGTCTGTTCAAGAGACGAGGTTGAGCACTTGGCATTTTGGGATTACCAGTCTCCTTCTGTTTATATATTTTGGCTTGTCTTTTGTTTTCGAGACACTTGTTCCAGTGGTCCACTTTCGGAACTTGTACTCTTTTTAGTAGTTCTGTACTTGTGACTTCCAGGTTTTGAGAGGTGTTTTATATATTATTTTGGTTCTGTTCCAGCTTTCGTGAGTGCTCTTATTGTATGCTTTCGCTTGGCTATGGATTAGTTAGTCTCGTTAATGTTTAGTTCCGGGTAGGGTTTTGGCTGGCCTACTGGTGGGTTGGTAGGCGCCATCATGAATTGAGAAATTGGGTCGTGACAAATTGGTATCAGAGCTCTAGGTTCGTTGGTCTCAGTTGTACAGAACTAGCATCTAGTAGAGTTCTACAAATCGCAACGGAGACATCCGTGACTATCTTCGGGAGACTACAGGATGTCCTTAGGATGTTGTCCTATCTTTGTATCTTTGTCGTGAGTTGCTGTCCAGTTGGTTTCTTAAAATCTCACGTGTGTCCTTCTGTCACACTATGGCTCGTACACGCAGTAGAGGTCGACCCCGAGGTTGAGGTGTGGCACCAGGCCGAGGCAGAGAGAGGACTCCGAAGTCGGAGACTCGAGCAGAGCAGATTCCGCCTCATCCGGTGTGGCCGGGACCAACCCAGCCACCACCATCTCCAGTTGTCACCCCAGATCTTCAGGTCATGCTTGCCCAGCTTTTAGCTGCTATTGGTAGTATGCAGCAGCAGCCAGCTCTAGCGCCAGTTCCAGAGACGGTTCCAGCGCAGCAGGACCAGCCTGCAGTAGCGGCTCCAGAGGTTCATCAGTCGCAAGCCCCAGTTGTGGTTCAGTTAGACCCTTTGGACGGGGTTATGCATCTGCGAGAGCAGAAGATGCTCGGTGTGTTCCTTAGATTGTCACCGCCGAGATTCTCAGGGGCTGTGGGAGAGGATGCCCACGAGTTTCTGATTACTTGCTAGGGGAGGTTGCAGACCTTGAGTTAGTGGAGTCTAGAGGAGCAGACTTCACAGCTTATCAGCTGGATGGGCCAACTAGACAGTGGTGGCGCTCTTTCATCGGGACTAGGCCAGTTGGTTCTCCACCAGTATCGTGGGAGAAATTTTCAGAGGCTTTTCTGGGCCAAGTTTATTCCACAGAGCGTCAGAGACAGACTCCGTGATGAGTTTTTGAGATTGGAGCAGGGCTCCATGACTGTATCTGAGTACGAGGCCAGATTTCTGGAGTTGTCTCGTCATGCCGCCATGATTCTGCCTACAGAGGAGGAGCGGGTCTAATGCTTTGTTAGAGGGCTGAGACTGCAGTTGAGGATTGAGTCGCAGTCTATGTTGTCAGAGGGTTGTTCTTTTTTAGATGTGATGGACCATGCCCGCACCATTGAGCAGCTTCGTCGCGAGGCCCACAGGGGCAGCGGCAAAAGGGCTACGTCAGATGATAGCTTTGGTGGGACCCATCGTAGGTCGAGGGATACCCAGGATCGGGGTTATATGAGGTTTCAGTCAGGGCAGTCTAGTAGGCCATATCAGGCAGCGTTACATACTTCAGAGGCTGATCAGCACCGTCAGAGTGTGTATAGTACCGGTCCGAGTCAAGGCCGAGGTGGGTTTCATTTAGGTGCATCAGGTCGGGGTGGCCGACCTTCAGCAGTTAGTAGGTCTTCACAGAGTTGCTTCACTTGTGGGGAGTTTTGTCATTGGGCCAGGGAGTGCCCTTCTTCTAGATCAGCTTTACCAGCTCCTTTGGCAGTGAGATCGGTTTCAGCGGTAGCACCTTCAGCTAGAGGAGGAGGTCAACAGCAAGGTTCTCAGGGAGGCAGGACAGGCGGTAGAGTGGATGCGAGAGGTAGAGGTGCCCAGGGCCACTTTTATGCATCTCCAGCTAGAGCAGAGGCCGAGGCGTCTGATGACGTGATCACAGGTACGGTTCTCTTATGCCATTTGTCTGCTTCAGCTTTATTTGACCCAGGTTCTGCATATTCTTATGTGTCAGCTTATTGTGTTCCTCGATTGGGAGTGAGTCATGAGCCCTTGTATGTGCTTTTGCGTGTTTCGACTCCAGTAGGGGATTCTTTAGTAGTGGATCAGGTTTGTAGATTCAGTGTGGTGGCTATTCAGGGGCAGGACACTCTAGTCAATCTTATTGTGCTATGTATGGTAGACTTTGATGTGATTCTAGGTATTCCCCTTGTCGGGTTGTCTTGGACTGTTATGCCAAGACTGTGACTTAGCTATTCCTGGTATTCCATCGGTGGTGTGGCAGGGTTCTTGTAGTCGCACACCAGTTGGGGTGAATTCTTGTATGCGGGCTCAGAGGCTAGTGGACAGCGGATGTTTGGCTTATTTGGCATATGTTAGAGATGTGAGCAGGGAGGGCCCTACCGTCGATTCAGTACCTATCATCCAAGAATTCACAGATGTGTTTCCCGCCGACCTTCCTGGCCTTCCCCCAGATCGAGACATTGATTTTTCCATATACTTGGAGCCGAGTACTAGTCCCATTTATATCACTCTGTATCGTATGGCACCTGCAGAGCTCAGGGAGCTTAGTGATCAGCTTTAGGATCTCTTGAGTAGAGGGTTTATCTGACCCAGTGTGTCGCCTTGGGATGCCCCAGTCCTGTTTGTGAGGAAGAAAGACGGCACCATGCGGATGTGCATCGATTACAGGTAGCTGAATAAGGTGACGATGATGAACCGTTATCCTATGCCTCGTATAGATGATCTATTTTACCAGCTTCAGGATGCAGCAGTGTTTTCGAAGATTAACTTGAGGTCCGGTTATCATCAGCTGAGGATTAGAGCAGCAGACATCCCGAAGACAGCCTTTAGGACTCGTTATGGTCATTATGAGTTCCTAGTGATGTCTTTTGGGTTGACTAATACCCTATCCGCATTTATGGATCTGATGACTCGAGTGTTCAGGTAGTATTTGGACTCCTTTGTCATTGTCTTCATCGATGACAACAATCATGAGTAGCATTACTGGTGGAGTGCTATGAGGAGAGACATCTTTGATTGTGTCCCGTTGTTTGTGTTGCCAATAGGTTAAGGCCGAGCATATGAAGCCTGGGGGAGAGTTGCAGAGGATGCCCATTCCTAAGTGGAAGTGGGAGCGCATCACCATGGACTTCGTTGTTGGGTTGCCACGAACTCCTAGAGGTGTTGACAGTATCTGGGTCATCGTGGATCGATTGACCAAGTCAGCACACTTCATACCCGTTCATATATTCTTCCATGCTGAGAGGTTAGCCCGTATCTACATTCGGGAGGTCGTCCGTCTTCATGGTGTGCCTATTTCTATCATTTCAGACCGCGGCCCACAGTTCACTTCTAGCTTTTGGAGAGCATTTAAGGGAGAGTTGGGCAACCGTGTGGATCTTAGCACAGCATTTCACCCGCAGACTGATGGTCAGTCAGAGCGCACTATCCAGGAGCTTGAGGATATGTTGCGGACCTGTGTTATAGACTTTGGAGGTCAGTGGGACCATTTCTTGCCCTTGGCAGAGTTTGCGTATAACAACATCTACTATTCCAGCATCCAGATGGCTCCTTTTCAGGCCCTATATGGTAGGCGTTGTCGCACTCCCGTTGGTTGGTTTGAGTCTACGGAGCCTAGGTCTCATGGTACATATTTGTTTCAGGAGTCCTTGGAGCATGTGAGGTTGATCCAAGATAGGCTCAGGACGGCTCAGAGAAGACATAGGAGTTATGCAAACTGCAGGCGTCAACCGTTGAGTTTTGTTGTGGGTGACAGAGTATTCCTCTGAGTATCACCCATGAAAGGCGTGATGAGATTTGGGAGGCGGGGCAAGCTTAGCCCAAGGTATATTGGGCCTTTTGAGATTTTGAGGGCAGTTGGCGAGGTGGCTTATGAGTTAGCCTTACCTCCAGCTTTCTCAGTTGTGCATCCAGTTTTCCATGTGTCAATGCTGCGCCGATATGTTCAAGATGAGTCTCATGTTCTCCAGTATGAAGACGTTGAGTTGGATGATCGTTTGACCTATACAGAGGAGCCAGTTGCTATTTTGTCCACAGAGGTGAGACAGCTGAGGTCGAGAGCCATTCATGTGGTTAAGGTCCGTTGGAGGCATTGTCTAGTTAAGGAGGATACCTGGGAGATCGAGTAGGAGATGTAGGAGCAGTTCCCCAGCTTGTTTGAGCCCTCAGGTACTTCTTAATCCTTACTTTCGTGGACGAAAGTCCTTTTAGTAGTAGATTTTGTAATGACCCTCCAGGTCATTTCTGTGTTAATGCCTTCTTTCTATCGTTTAGAGCATTCCTGTAGCGACCCCAAGTCATTTATGACTTGCTGGCACTGATTGTTCGGTCGCCTAGTCGTTCGTTTGCGTTTTATGCACGTTTTTCTATTTTGGAGCTTTTGAACCTTGAAAAGTTGACTTCGGTCATAACTTTAGGTAAACGACCTCATATGAGAATTCCTACGGTTCCATCAGCTCCGAAAAGGCCAAATTAGGCTAGAAACATGGTTTGCATGAGTCCCGGGATTTTCGGTTTGAATTTGGGGCCGATTTAGCTCTTTATTCTTTGAAAATTGGCCTAAGGTTGACTTTGGTCAACTTTCTTGGAAAACGCACTCGGATGAAAATTTCGACAGCGCGGTTAGTTCCGAAATGCCAAGTTTGGTCTAGAACAACCTTTCGAGAATTACCGGGAGCTTTCGATCAAAATTCGAGGCCCTTGGTAGAATTTGGCTAAAATGGCATAATGGGTGTGGGACCCACTTTTTGTCGAAATGACCTCGTATGGAAATTTCGACTGCGCCATTGAGTCCGAAATGTCGAATTTAGTGGAGTAGCATATCTGGTTTATTTTCATCGGGTCCCGAACGAATTTCAAGGGTCCGAACGGAAACTTTAAAAAAATAGCAAAAATTTGGTTGCTGGTGCAGACCTTTAGTGACCGGAAATTAGACTTTTAGCGACCAGAAATGGTCTTTAGCAACGAGGTTCGGGTTTTATAACCCAGAAATTTCAGCTTTCACCCTCATTTTCTAATGTCGATTTCTCCCTCATCCGAGCTCCGATTTGAGTGATTCGAAGTCCTGTATGATCGTGGAGATTGTGGCTACGCAGTGGAGTGATCAGAATGTGTTGGTGAACCCTCGTTTGTGGTGAAATTCATCTCGTAGCTGCTGCCATCAACTTATGATTTCTTCTTCATTTTAAATTTTGATATCTCGAGTTCTAGAGCTCCATTTTTGGTGATTCAAAGTCCCAAGTGTTCGGGTTTTCATTGGCTTAGTGGATTTGAGGTTGGGGTTCGATGGGTGCACCTCGTTCTACGTGAAATCAGAGGTAAACCTTTTATTTGGCCTATTTTTGTTAGTTTTAGATTTGTTATTGTTTGGTTAATTGGGAGCGGATCCAACCCCTATTTGATAAACTAGTTTAGAATTAGTGCTGGGGGACGGATTTGGGACCTTTTGACAGAGTCAATTCTGGGAAATTCAGAGCGGGTCCCACTTTGCCCGATTTTGACCCAAAAATTGGTCTGTCTCCGAATTTTTAAATTTTGGTGTCTAAACGACCGTGTTGACGCTGTGATTCTATTTTTTGTAGTGTGGCAGCAGTCTGAGGCCGATCGAAAGGGAAAAATCTCCAATTGAGTGACTTGGAACGCGTGTGATCGGCTTTTTTGTAGGTTACGACTTTCCTTCTTTCTAGACTGAGCCTGATTGTGTCAATGCTGGTTGATATTTGTGAATCTGGGGTGGTTAGTTAGTATTGTTTCCCTTGTTCCCCGATTTCCGCAGTTTAGAGTTGACTGTTGGGTTGTTATGAGCTAGTATCATGCTATAGGTTGGGCTGTTGATTTGATTTGTTGATATGCATGCTGTGGGGTATCTATTAGTGGTTATCTGATGTTGCATGAGTGGGTCCGGATGAATCTGTTTGATGATTGACCGATTATTGTGATTCTGCCTTAGAATAGGCTGTGATTTATTGACATAGTCTCATGTACCTCGTTGACTTGAGTATGTATTCGACGTCATTTCAGATGGACTAGATCCTTGTAGACTGATATAGCAGACTTGGGTCAGATTATGAGCCTTAGTATAGGTGTTTTCGTGGTTTTCGAAACTTCCGATTCTTTGCCCCTTATCGCTGGGATTTTTGGGATGTTGCCGGAAGATGTCGTTGTTGCGCCGATTGTCGGTTGGATTATGTTAGGCTGGGAGCCTTCGGTTGGTATATATGTTGGGGGCGGCGGTCCGTGATGTTTATTCTTTTAGTGTATTGTTGTTGTGGTTTTTCCGATTAGTGACGGCTGGCTCCAGTACGCGACTGACGTTACTCGGTTATCACTCAGGATTTCCAGCGCTAGGATGACGGGGGTAGGCTATCCGCTCTAGTCCGCAACTGACGTTACACGATTGACACCCGTTATTTCCAGTGCGAGTCCGTGGAGCATAGGCAACTAGTCCCAGCTACGCGATCGACGTATCCGGTGGAACCAGTATTTCCAGCGTTAGACTGTCGAGTGTGGGCTGTTTGTCCCAGTCCGAGACTGAGGTTGCCCGGTTAGAGTCCGGCATTTCCAGTTCGTGACTGATGACTGAGCTGGGCTCTGATGTTTATGACTGAGCTTGGCCCTGATATTTATGAATGAGCGGGGCTCTGATGGTAATGATTGGGCGGGGCTCTGGTGTTGATCTTGAGTTGGTTATTCTTCGTTTCTATAGAATAGCTCTTCTGTGTACCTGTCGGGCTTATGGGGGTCCATTCAGGTTTTTTTTAAACTTGTGCACGAGTGTGCCCAGCGGGTCTTATGGGGTGCTCAGTTGGGTTTATTTTAGTTATTTGTTTGTGTTTCCTTTCAGCTTTTCCGTTTCCTGTTCTATTGACCTCTGTTTGTGTTGATTCTATCTTGTCTTCCTGTTTTTACCCTTCTTGCTCAGTCGACCTATGATGCCTACTCGGTACCTGTTTTTTTAGTACTCATACTACACTCTGCATCTGTTTTGGTGATGCAGGTCCGAGCACCAGCTATCAGCGTTGATATCGAGCTTGCAGCCATCTGTTCAGGAGACGAGTGTGAGCACTTGGTGTTTTGGGATTACCAATCTCCTTCTGTTTATATATTTTGGCTTGTCTTTTGTTTTCGAGACAGTTGTTCCAGTGGTCCACTTTCGAAACTTGTACTCTTTTTAGCAGTTCTGTACTTGTGACTTCCAGGTTTTGAGAGGTGTTTTATATATTATTTTTGTTCCGTTCCAGCTTTCGTGAGTGCTCTTATTGTATGCTTCCGCTTGGCTATGGATTAGTTTCCATCCTTAGTCTCGTTACTGTTTAGTTCCGGGATAGGGTTTTGGCTGGCCTACTGGTGGGTTGGTAGGCGCCATCATGAATTGAGAAATTGGGTCGTGACAGTATTAAACTTCCATTTTTATTTTACTTCCGCATTTTATTATTAAGTTTTGAGTTTTAGGCTGACTTGTCTTTGTGGGATAAAATGAATGTCATCACGTCCATTTTTGGGTCGATAAATTGTATCAGAGTCCTAGGTTCATAGGTCTCACGTGTGTAAAAGTCAAGTTTAATAGAGTCTCGAAGATCGGTATGGAGATGTTCATTGCTTATCTTTGAGAGGCTATGGTGACTTTTACGAAAAATCTTCACTTTTTGAATCTTTATCGTGCGTTCTTGGTCTGGTCTGATTTTTATCGCTTCATACCATTCTTTCTCACTTATAGTGATGACTCGTGTGTGGTCCTTCATGTGGGTATTTGGTGTGTTATGTATGGATTGGATGATAGATATGGTACTAAGGTGGATGTGATAGACTTATGGAAAGGATGTGTGATCAGATTTGGAATATTTAGCGATTTGAAGGGGTTGAGTAAAGTGATGGCTCGATGATGCATTTTGAGGATATTTGAATAATGAGGTTGAACAATGGTTTGAGGGACTTCATAAATGTGTTATCTTTTTCAGGTTAGTTGCCCCAGTAGAGGAATAGTACTTGTGTGGTATAGGCAATATCTAGAGTGGTTTGACAATTGGAAGTGGAATGATTAAAGGGACGGCTAGATAATGAACAATGTAACTTTGGAAGCTACAGTTAGTAAAGTTGTCATAACATGTATGGGTTGCTTAGCTAATGATGAGAATGATGTTGCACAAATTGAGGTCAGTATCTCTACTGCGGTTTCATAGATTGAGTGTATATCAAAGAGGGTCATGATACAACTACTATAACGGTACCGATGCTTACTTGGTTAGATTTATGAAGTGTGTTACTTCTACTATCGACCTAATCTACGAAAGAATGCATATCGCATGGGTAGAGACAGAACAGATTTGGTAATGTTTTGCAGCTATTCAATGGGTAGAAATGTGCGGGCTATTTTGGTACGATATTCTCGATAGGTATGATGTGTTCTAGTGGTGGATCTAACAAACTTACACGGTGTGATACTAGTGGTATATGAAAATGGATACGTCAATTATTAAGTACAAATACTAACTACTTAAGGAGTTATCAGTTGTATCACATGCTTGTATAATGAGATTCGATGTTGCATTCACATTTGAGAAATCAACTAGTGTTTTACTACAAACACCTGGGTTAAGCATTGTTTATAAGGAAGATTTTAGTGGTGGATCTTTGGTACGATATTAATGCGTTTAGGTTGTGAAGTGTATCTTGAGGATTCTAAATGAGGACTGGTGATTTCATCGTAAGCTCCAAGGGAGTGGATCAATATCAGGATGACAAGCTTATGGATAAAGAAAGTCCCAGTGAGTATACTTGTGTGAAGATAATTGAGAATTTTAGTAAGAAAGTGCGTATAAAATTGGGTTAATACTTTGGATCTGATTGGTATAACTGGGTTTAAGGTGTCACGTCAATGATAAGGTTGACCTCGAGATGATGACAATGGCTACTGAGCATAACAGTAATAAGAGTTCATGATGGATTATGACCAAGATATAACCATATGATAAGGATCGTTTGTTAAATGAACTCGGTATAATAATAACGACTTTCGGGTGTCTAAAGTTGTGGTGTGCTACTATTTGATGAGTGGCGTGATCGTATAGAAAGTTGTAGGATGCGTTGAGACACTGCTCGAATAGAATTGAAAGGAGCTAGAGTCATAAATGGAAAGAATTAGTGGGATGTAGTTTAGCCTTCGGAAGGAGGTGAGAACAAGGATATTTACTCTGATTGCAAGGGCCAAAGATGTATCTTTAGAGATAATGGAGAATTGGATTCAGAGACACGTGATTCCATCTCTTTTGCCCTGGTTATGGTGATAGTGTTACGTGTCTTTCATATGGGTTAAAAAATATTGGATAAGATTTGAGAAAGAAGACTACAGACATTCGGCACGAGTGTGGTGATAAGTTCTCTTGTGGTTTTGAGTCTGGTAACTGGTACGATTGGAATCCGAATTCAAGTCTTTCATTGGTATACGTTTGTGGTAGTATGTTTTGTCAATGTATGTATTGGTAAGGTAAGAAATAATTGATTGCATTGGGTATTGAGCATTTCGAAGGACTTGTGCATGGTTTGGATTGTAAAGTCTGTCACTTTTGATTGTTACCTAAGGAAGGGTTTCACTTAAAAGTGTTGGCTTAGAGTATAAAGTAAAATGTCATGGGTTGTTGGTTAAAAGATAAGATTGGTAAGCGAGTCAGCGAAAGGAACAAGAGTCTGATATATTGATGAGTTCAAGGTATTTGGAATTTACATCATGGGAAGAATTTAAGAAAGGTGAAGGAATAAGATCTCTCGTATAAACCCTTGGTTCGGAGTTAGAGGTTGTATGGATTTTTGCCTTTGAGTTCAGATATGATTATGAGATGTTAACTGGTTCGACACAGACTTTATCAGTGACTTTTATGAAGATTAAGTTTTAGTTTGGGTGATAAACAGTGATGTGTGAAAGATTTTGCATTGTTATGTGGGGCTAGATTGTTCAAATTATGGTAGGTGACTTATGGATGTGCAACTGTATGGACCTACAGTTCTACATGGTTATTGAGAATTTTGAGGGGATAGAAACTACTATGTTAAAAGGGACTACACAGATTGTTGTAATGTGATACATAGGCACTTGATGATAAATAGAGATTATGTACTCATAGTATACATAATTATTGGGGAGGTCAAGAATTTCTCTAAGTTTTGGCATGAGGTATATGAAGGTGTGAATGGTAGTTGAAATTTGGTATGTGAAAGATTGTGTGGAGTTGACTTTGGGCAATTCAATAGCTTTAGCTCGATGGAAAGGTAATACCAGATTCGAAATTAGTTCTATCAGTCTTAGATGGAATCCGTATCTTTCATGGAATGCTTGCATGGGAAGAGAGGGAGACATAGTTTGAAATTTTTTTAGGCAACAACGTGTTTGCTAAAGAGACTTTGATACTAGTGACAGTTTGAGAGCAAGGTAAATGGTTGGTGTGACTATGATGTTTTGTTAGTGTTAAGAGTCTTGGATTCAATGGAATAATGTGAGGAGTATGCGGGATTTGATAAATCGAGTATGTGTATGTTTATAATGGGGACCAGACTGGTTGATTGTAGGTAGCTAAAAATCAAAGAGATCGAGTCAGATGAATGGAATGTTTGATATGGGCACTATGGAAAGAGTATCTTTTGTTATTTGACCTTGTTCTGTACATTCTCATGTGACAACCTACTTCGTTCCGGATATGGTTTGGAGTATGATTCACTGCATATGCTCACACATGTTTCCACATCTATGGGTGATTCCTTAGTAGTGGATCGGAAGTACCGATCCTGCGATTGTCCTCTTGGTAGGATGGTATCCTTAGGCAAACTTGGTCATTTCAGTTATGACAAATTTAGTGTTGTTTGGGATAGTTGAAATATACCATTGATTCTACACGGATAACCTTGCTTATGAGAACTTATAGAAGCTACCATGAACAGTTACAGTTCTCCGACAATCTTAATAATTATTTCATCATCGATGTCACATTTCGGCTATGTGTGATTGAATGTGGGGACCATAGGGTCTAGTTTTACCGTTCTTAAGGGTTGTCTACAATCACAGGTACTAATCTAGCATTCCAACGCAGTTGTCAGAGGTTCTGTATGCTTGGTGCATCGCTCGCTGAGTGGTTATTTGATCATTTTCTTCTTTGGGTTAGATAGTTTTGATCCTACCTTGATGAGTACCTGGTGTCTAAAGATCAGATTTTAAAACTTAAGCTCATGGAAAGATTGTGTTGTGAAAATGGAATCTTGATAGGATCGGTGATGATTTGTGCATTATGAGTGTGTGGTTATTGGTTCAGGTTCACTTCTGGTTGTAGCCAGTATTGATTCAGAATTTTATCGTGATTAAGTGAGAAAAGATTGGTCCCGGTGGTTGTATTATGGTTCAGAGGGTTTCGTTTCGTTTCAGAATAGGTTCATGGGTTAGTCTGTGATTTGGTAATCACTCCTAATTTGTAGGTCTACCAAATTTATATTCGAAAGTTCAGTTTTTAGTAGTTGGTCTTGATGGAATGGTCTTAAGTATGAGCTCACTTGGAGAGATAAACACCGACTCTGGAAATTATACCTCAGCTTTTGGTAATGTCAGTTTTCCTTCTTTCTTCTTCTCTATGTTCGGGGACGAACATCATTTTTAGTGGTGGATAATGTAATGACCCGGAAGGTCTTTTTTAGAATTTTTTACAAAATTATCATTTTACCCATCCTGATAGTTGCCCCGTGTCATTTATGATCAGTCGGTGGAGTTGGTTTGGAAATTTTGAACTATTCGTTTAACTATAGTTAATTAATTAACGGGTAATTTTTAGATAATTAATTTAGTTTGTGACTAGTGAGCTAAGTCCATAATTTATTTAATACCCTGTACCACTTAGCCCATGTACAAACATAAATTAGTAAGTAAAAAGAGGATTATTATTCTTTTAATTATAACACAAAATCAATTTTGACTCAAATCCTCAGAGGAAAAAAAAGAATGAGAAAGACTTCAAGTAAATCTTCAAATCACACCTAAATCTTGTATGGTGTGTATGGGTAGGGGTCATATTATTATAATAATAATGTTGGTGGTGAAATAGAAGGAAGAGAAATTAAATTGTAAAAGAAAAAGGGAACTAGTATAATGTGATAACAATTTTTTAACTTGTGGAAAAAATTATTTATGACTATTATGGTATCATTGGACTGTGATTATGAGGTAATGATTAGGTTCATATGATGTATGTCTTTAATTAGGTTTAGCATCTGTAAATTGTGTTTTCTCAAAGCTTACTGATATGCTAACTTGAGCGTGGATTTCTATTTTTTTTTATTTTTTTTTTAACTCTTTTTATAATTACTATATTATGATTCAAGTTTTGATATATTGATATATGTAATTAAATATTATGTGTATTGTATTATATGATATCACTAGATTTATATGATATTTGGAGGAATTAAGATTTAACCCTAGGTTTGAAATTTGGAAAATATGAGAGTGGACATGTTAATTGGTATCAAGATTAGGAACTTGATTATAGATTCGTGCTCTATGATTTTTAGGTCTCGGCTAGACATATAGTAATATGGGTGTTGTTAGTTTCGAATATTATCATGATTATTTATTTGAATTGATTGCATTGATTTGAAAGCCCAACGAAAGGATAAGGCTCAAGTCCTGGAGTGATTGTTCGATTATTTGAAGCGAGTGGATTTCTTGACCCTTATTAAATGTATAGAATCGTGTATTTCCTTGTGGTATGTGCTGGGGAGTAATAGGACTTGGTGATGGGTTGACTTGTTCACATTGAATGATCTTAATGAGGAAAAAGGGGTAATAAAAGGCAACTTGATTACATATTGATGTGTGATGTGTCGAGAATGATTGGAAAGATTTATTGATTCATTGTTGATGTTGTATCACGATTCTGTTGTTGTGAATTGTGCATTGATATAGAAATGGTCATCTCCTTATTAATTATGTGGACATGTCATTTGCATTGGTTCTGAGACATGGTTATGATAAATATTATGTGAATTGAGGAAGAATAAGGAATTAAAGAGGACGTACCATTTCGAGGATGGTTCACGCGCTGTGACGAATATTATGATTCGAGGGACGTATCGTACTCTACGACGTATTCTATTATCGAGGGTCGTGTCACACGCCGCGATGGATGCATGGATAGATATGTCCCCCATGGGTCCCGAACTGAGAGACAGTGGGTGTGTATCACTAGGTTAAACATGCATCACCATACTTGACATTGCATTTCATTGTATTACATACCTTTATCATTGTGAACTTGTGAGTGCCTTTCTGTGGAACTTTTGATTGATGAATATTGTGCTTGTTGTTGAGGATATGTAATTGTTAGAGTGTTTTTGTTGAGCTGTGTGCTATGTAAATTGTGAACTGTTGAGTTAGGCTGGTTTTATGCAGGTTGTAGTTGTGGAGGTTTGGTTGGACTGTAAGGAGTACCTGTATTCTATATTTTTAGCTTTGTGTTTACGAATTTTCTTGCTGAGTACTGTGTGGTTTGGTACTCACCCCTTGCTTCTACATTTGTGTAGGTTACAAGCTCGGATCTTTGTGATACTCTCCCTTCTCTTCTTGTCTGAGGCTTCCTGAGGAGATTAGTGAGGTAGCTATTTGTCATCTCAGCGGACCCTCTTACTCCTATTTATATATGATCTTGTTCTACTTTAGAGGCAACATCATTTGAGACTTGTATTTTTCTTTTCAAATCTATCATAATACATTAGAGGCTTGTACATGTGACAATCATGTTTTGAGAATTTAAATAAGTGTAGTTTGTTATCCGCTTTATTATTTGGTATTAAACTTTCATTTTTATTTTACTTCCGTATTTTATTATTAAGTTTTGAGTTTTGGGCTGACTTGTCTTGGTGAGATAAAACGAGAACCATCACGTCCATTTTTGGATCGTGACATATATCTTCTTTAAAAATGAAAAAATATAAAAAGATTTCTATTTTTAAATACGAATTTGTGTATGTGATTCTAATAGTAGTAGGTTTGTTTCTTTCATTAGATAGTATATAATATTTGTTTTCTGAAAATTTCCTTCATTAAGAATAGACCATGAAAAGAAAAGAAACTAATCATATAACGGAAAAAAGAAATATAAGTAGAAACATTACAATTCAATGGGATTGCTCCTCTTCAATTGGACAGTTAAAAAGTATCTACTATAAATTCTTTTGATTATAAGATTAAAAATTTTAAATTATATTTTTTCTTTATTTAATTATAAGTATTTATAAACTTTTCTTAGTTATTATCCTATGGCCAAAATTAAGTCAACTAATAGTGTCTTTCTCTAAACTTATTTATTATGGAGCAGTGATAAACACTATTTTTGAAATGGTGATTTTTTTTCCTTATTTATTTTGAAGTTGTAATTAGAACTTAATTTTTGAATATACTTTCTTCGTTTTGAAATAGTTATCACTTCTCGAGAGTCAATTTACTTATTTTTCAAAGTTAAATAAGATTAGATTAATTTGATATTTTAAAATTAAAGTTTAAGTATTCAAAAACCATATGAGAAGTATTATAAATTGCAATTTTACTCATGTATCATTTATCAATATAATTAAGAAATTATATATTAATTAAATTTTGATCGAAATTTATATCATTTGACTCTTAAAAAGGAACAATATTAAAAAGAGAGAAAAAGATCCAAAAAGTGACAATTAAATAAATAGGAATATGATATGATCACGTTACAAATTTAGCCAAGATTTATGCATACAAATTTAAATATTTTCTCAAATTAGTTCCAAAACTTTGCATATCACCTATTTCATAATTAATTAAGTTCAAAGCTTAATTTTTTTTAAATCTGATGGTCAATTACAAACTTCTCTAATTTTTTAAAGTAAATATTCTAACAACAAAAAATATTTGTTCATATAGCCCATATCATATAAAAAAATACTATCACTTTATGTATAGATTTCAAAGTAAAAGAAAAAAACTAAATCTAACTTTATAAATTTTTAAAATATGAAATATCTATCATCTACTAATTTATAATATGTAAAAGTTAAAAATGTGTTAATGAAGACCTACGTCACGAAATTTTAGCCTCAATTTGTTCAGCAAGAAAATTTCTTAGCCAAAAGTAATGCATCCCTTCTCTAATTGCTTTCAAAATTTTCTTGTCTGCTTCCTCTTAACTTTTTTCAAAATCATATTTTTAAAATTCTCACACTATTTTAACATTTATATGAATTGGAACAATTTAATTAATTCAATTCATAGAAAAAAACATAAAAAAGTATTTGTTCATATAGCCCATATCATATAGAAAACACTATCACTTTATGTATAGATTACAAAGTACAAGAAAAAAATTAAATCTAACTTTATAAAAATTTAAAAATATGAAATAAATATCGTCTATTAATTTATAATCCATAAAAGTTAAAAATATGTTGATGAAGACCAACGTCACGAAATTTGAGCCTCAATCTGTTCGGCAAAAAAATTTCTTAGCCAAAAGTAATGCATCTCTTCTCTAATTGCTTTCAAAATTTTCTTGTCTGCTCTCTTAACTTTTCTCAAAATCCTATTTTTAAAACCCTCACACTATTTTAACATTTATATGAATTGAAACAGTTTAATTAAGTCAATTCATAAGGAAAAATCTTGGGCATTCTAAATTTCTATTATATTTATAAAAAATGAAAAATTAGATCATTTCAATGATGAAACTCTTAAAAAAAATAAAAAAATAATGATAATTCACGGAGACTATAATTGATTGGAAAATCTCTTGTTTTTTTCTTCACTTGTGTGTCTTGCGAGGTGAGGACCTAGCCATCCCTCAATCTTCGTTCCTTTGCTTCAAAAGGAGCCAAAATCACCTCTCTTTTTTTTATATCATGTATTCATGTTTCATTCGATACATTTTTTGGAAACATAAAATTCATAATAAACTCAAAACAACAAAAAAAAATCGACGCATAGAATATAAAGCAATAACGTAATATTAATATATACTTTTAGCCATGGGTGGACTTACATGTCCCCGTGAGGGTGTACGTGCATCCGTTAACTTTGAAAAACAGTCATGTATAGGTATATATATATATATTACCCTTATTTATAAGTGAATAAGGCGAAGGACGAACATAGCATCAAACAATTGTACTAAAAGCAACATAAATTGTATCATAAACTTGTGTCCATTTTATTTCTTTATTTTCTTACTTAACCACATGTATGCATTTAAGTTCACGGCCCTCTAATTTTTTTTTTTGGCATAATACATAAACATGACCCTTAACTTGGCGCTAGCTGGCAACTATGACCCTTAACTTTGGGTGTGCACAAATAGACACTTAAACTTGTATAAAATTGAACAAATAGACACATTTGTCCTACATGGCACCCTACATGGCAATTTTGTGTCTTACATGGCGTCCTACGTGTATTATGCCATGTAGGACGCGTGTGCCTACTTGTTCAATTTTATACAAGTTTAAGTGTCTACTTGTGCACACTCAAAGTTGGAGAGCATAGTTGTCCACTGAAGCCAAGCTAAGGGTCATATTTATATATTATGCCTTCTTCTTTTTTTGTAGATACATATTACATCTTTATTTGTCTTTACCTTTGTGAGAGACATCTGATTTTCACTTACAGTACCCAAACATTGCTCCATCTTTCTTCAGGCTTCTTTCCTTCAACTTCTCTCTGTTTTCTTTCACTATGTTATATCATTTCTTTGCAAAATTGATCCTTCTTCAAAGTTGATCGGAGAGCTCTTCGTCTCTTTTTCTTTTTTCATCAGTTTATTTTTCTGTAAATTTCTTGGGTCTTTTATATTGAGAAGATTGGACTGGGTAATGTGCAGAAATTCCCGTATCTTATATTGTATTGCTAATTTAGTACTTCTCTTATTGATTTATATCCAGTGTTTGTACATCATTTTTCCTGCAATTTTGTTTGAGATTTTTCTAATTTTGTATTTGTAGGAGGCTCAAAATTATGAAATTGCTATTCAAAATTACCGCATGTGAGTGTTTCACCAATTCTTACTCATATTTTGTTCAAAAATTTCTGAAAGCTGGACGCAAGCTTGTGAACAACGTAAAAGCTATATTATGCAGAAAATTTCAAAGCAATAAACCTTATATTATTCTGTAAGCCCTATATTCTCAGGTAACTATGTTTATAGATGTGAGTCATGATTTAGTTGATAGAGGAATAGATGAATTTGTGAATCGAACCTTAGTGGTGGGTTTATTTTGACCTCAAATTACACCTGAAGAGAATGGGACAGATTCATCTTGGTGGTTGTGATATCTAGATAGAGGAATGCAACATGTAGCTTTGGATTTCTACATTATTGCTCAATATTTCTGTGAGATTGTTTTAGTAGGTGGAAATATGATTAATATTTTATATTTTGATGTTTTTGTTGAGTGCATGTATTATTGTTATATTATTGTTTCCAATGATTTTATATTTTCATTTTTAAAGCACATCAGATGTTTGAAAAATGTCACCGAAAGTAAATCGTACTTCTTTGCACAATTATGCGGTAAAAATCTCAATTTTACATACTTTTTAACTTCTTTCAATATACATTTATGTTAAAGGAACACGCATGTATGCTCTGCAGGGAGGACAATTTCAGATAGTTTCTGCAATGCAAAAAAAATTAATAATGGTGGCTGGTTGATCTTGAGCAAATCTATTTGTGTTTGCTAAGTATTAACAGACCTCGAGCTAAAAGTTAATATTTGCATAATCAGTTAAGGTCAAATCTTAGGGAATATTTCTACCTTTACGTTACGTCTGATGTTTACAAGTTTGTGGAATTTCGGTAAAGCAATAGGAGTTATTTTTTATATAAGTTGCTCTGCCATTCTTTCAAGTTGGTTTCGATAACTCTAGACGAGTTAGGATTCACGAAATAAAAAAAATTAATAATGACGATTTCAAATACTAAATTAGATAGTTCAATTTGAAAATATTGTCTGAAATCCACAAAACAAATCCGCTATGAAATTCTCACCATTGATTAGAGATTGTTGTTTAGTTTCTTTTTCTCTCAATCTGTTTGAGGGATGAGGGATGACATACAGAAAACAACCATATGAATGGTGGAATTATATAAATATTTTCTTTCTCACATAATAATTTCTTAAGGGCCCGATGACTACTTATATTGAAACAAAGTTTGTTTTTTGCAGCTGATGTAGGTTGAGTTTGCCTGCTTGACGTCATTTTGATTTGTTTTACTATTCATGGATATGAATAAGTTAAACTTTCTAGGTTTATATTAGGAAGTACTCGACCTACTAATAATTATTACTGTTCAACAGAACTTTGAGTGCACTGCCACTGTGTATTACAACTGATGAAAATGAGTAGGATGTTTATGGTAATTATATGCAGGTATCTACTTTTGTGAAGAGGAAAATCACAACTCACAAAAATGTAAGTGGTATGATTAATCCCAATAGAATAGTTGTACCAAAACTAATGCAAGTTTTATTGTATTTGAACCCACTTCATTGAACGAGTACAACTTGATATTTCCAAATATTCTTATGTCTGTCTTCAGTAGATAACACGTGTTCCATTTGCTACTTATCGGAGACATGCCTATGGCCACCTCCGTTCATCATCTCTGTCATTTACTTAGATTAGAAGCACCTTCCAAAATCTTCAGGTGTGATAATATTCCTCATCCCTACTTCCAATTTCCAATTTTTTTTCCTGATTTTTGTTTAATATACCTGCAAATATGCTATCTTGATCATTAGTTTTGATTCTAAAAGCATATTTCATTGCCTAATTGCATCATGTTTACGGAGAAATTCATGTATTTATGTATTTATGCTCTACCTGACTTTCAAAATTGTGATTTTTTTAACGGCACAAAAATGCACAATTCGATATTTATTTTGAACAATAGTATCCTGGTGGATATTCTATTTGCATGTTATTAAGTGCATGATCTTCACATGGATACACCAGTGGTGATTGATAATATGTATGAAAGAACTGAATAATATTGTTCTCCTTGCTGGTTCTTCCCTTTTTCCATCTTCTTCCTTCAGCATTTTTGTTTTGCTCTTTTCTCTCTTCTTGGTCCATATTATGTCACTTTGTATCTATGAAGTATTTTCATGCAGGAAATTGTTTAATTTGTATTTTTGTAAAGGAATCTGTGGTCTTAATCCAAGGTCGACGGGGTGAAATGGTGGATTGGGGATTCATGGAGGAGTTACTTACTTGGTTCTTGAAGATTAATAACATGAGGAATCAACATTTCATTGTAGCTGCGTTTCTCGACTTGTGCTTGGTATAACCTTCAATTCTCTCATCCCGTGTGTGATTATCCTGTCTATAAGCTTAAATTGTTAGAGCAAACTTACATTTACTTATTAATGTGTACTCAATATGACTTCACGTGGAAGGGGCTAAGCACGTGAAAATTCTTTTTTGATAACTAGTGATGGTGACATTTGAACCTAAAAATTTTGTTTGTTGATATTATATTTAAGTGTACTTTGTAGGTCATCTCATCTAAAAGATTAAGTGATGATTAGAGAAAGAAAAATAAGCATTATCTTATTTACTTAATTATGTTAACAATTATGAATTATATTGACCTTTTGCAGGAAAGGATCACATTAATCATTAAATAGGGGATTGATTTCTTTATTTCCTACATCTACCTAATGTTTAAGTACAAAGTTGGGCAAAGTATGACATTGGCTACTTTGTACCTTCATCTGATGTTGGTTGGTGTTCATAAGCTCTAGCATTTGTTTAATCGATGCATTTTCATCTATCTTTATTTTGTGGTGGGATCAACAATGTAGTGAATGGAACACATCCTCAAATTCTCAATTCTCAAAATTTTAATTTCAGTTTCTCTTCTGGAAATCAAAGTTTTGCCTCTAATGGTGGACAAGATATGCATTACAACCATCCTCTCGAGTCCAACTAATGTGAGTGGAATTAGTGTAATTTTTTCAACTCACGAAAATTATTCTTTGTGAACTCGTTTAATAAAGATAGCTCTCTTGAGTAGGAATAAGATGGGAATGGTGAATGGTTTGTGAAAAGGAAATTTGTAAAAAAGAAAGATCCAGGGAAGATATTTATTATCAGTGTGGTGGGAGATCTAAATTATGGATATTTGGTGTTTTTCCATTAGTGTTTTCTCAATAGCTGATTTTGCATCGTCTTCTTTATGTTTGCTATTTGCCAGTTATGTTTATCCGATCCTACCGTTGCAGGAGGAGAGTTGATTCATGTTCCTAGCATGCTTTTCTACCTCTTGTCACGACTCTAAATCACAAGTCGTGATGACACCTATGTTCCCAACCAATAGGTAAAGCAACCCAACACTTTTACCAATTCAATTCAATATTAATAATGGAAAAACTAAGCGACAAGTAGAATATCCCAACAACTAAGTCTTTCATAAGTATTAAATGCGGAAAACTAAACTACCACCCAAGATTTAGTGTCATAAGTACAAGAGCTTCTAAACTATGATGCAAGTCTGGAACTAAATGACAACCCTAGACGTAAGGAATATTAATACTAAATAAAATAATAACTAAGACATAGAGGGAGGTGTGGGCCACAAAACAGCGAAGCGGCTCACCACAACTCCAAGATAACTCAACTCAACTCTGAAAGCTCCTCGAAATGCGCTCGAATTCAAAATCCAATCTGCACCACAAAAAAGTGCAGCAAGTGTAGTATGAGTACGAAACCACGTGTACCCAGTATATCTCATAGACCGACAACGAAGAAGTAGTGACAGGAGTATATAAGAAAATAATCCTTTAATTTTACAAGTCCACATCATATTTATCAACCAAATTTTCATCAATAGGGATAATCAAATGTCACGTAATGTCCAAACATTAATAAAACACATAATCAAACAAGAATGAAGGATGTAATGAGATGCAATGCAATGTGACACCATGAAATGATATGTCTCAGATGCCAAGTACCCTCTCAACCGTATATACATGATACTCCTCGGAAAATGCATCGAGAGTTCATGACCCATGGGGGACTCGCGAGGTCCATATATCGACACGGACGATCTCCACGTGTCTGTGCGGACGATCTCAATGCACTATCATAAAATCAAACAA
Source organism: Solanum appendiculatum (assembly GCA_018342035.1). Taxonomy (NCBI): domain Eukaryota; kingdom Viridiplantae; phylum Streptophyta; class Magnoliopsida; order Solanales; family Solanaceae; genus Solanum; species Solanum appendiculatum. Next base: position 1,167,746 of record JAGDQO010000635.1, on the reverse strand, counting down.
TCCCTAGCACGGACAATCTCCACGTGCCCAACTTATAATCATAACATCTTGCTATCCCCAGCACGGACGATCTCCACGTGCCCAACTTATACTCAATCTCATGTCAATGCATGTACACAATATGATTTCAATAAAAGGGGATGAGGATGCATCTCAATCAATCAATGTCGCTATGACAATATAATCACCTCAATCATCACAAATATACGGGTTCAATAAAGAAACACAACCACACAAAAGAAATCAAGTCACTAATACATCAGCTAATGCCCATATACTTTGGCATTCTCGAATTACAATCTATCATATTATAGTAATAAAATTTCCCTTTAATAACACCGGTACTCGTACCAATACCTGTCACACCATTGGTACGAGACACCCATCTTTCGCCCTTATCCATTATCTATTCAATTTTTAATCTTTAATTAGAAAACATTCTTCAACGAAGTCTAGGAAGTCTTAACATACCTCGAATGCTGAATACATGTCAGGAATCCTCGAAATCTTGCATTTTCCTTTTCATAAAGCTTCAAAGCATTTCCAATCTATCAAATATGTAAGCCTAATAAGAATACAAATCTAATGATACCCATATTATTATTTTTAGTTTCTGCTCGAAATTCGGGTCAAAAAGTCATCCCGAGCCATCAAATTCGAATCTGAAATTTTCTTTCAGATTATGTTCACCCATGATAAAACAAACTCGCATGCAAAATTTCAGCTAAAACGAATCGTTATTCGACCCCCAAATCAAGATTTTGTTCTAAGAACCCTAGACCTATATTTGCTTAATTCAGCCCAAATTCTACACGTTTCTACCCTAAAATATATATTCAAAATCATATAAAAATTTAATGGAAAGGACGAGGATCATTACCTTAAAGCTTTGGTATGAAAATCTTATTTTCCTCTTCTCTTTTTCCTTTTCTTTCTCCCTTTCTTTTCTTTTCTTCTACAATTTTTTTCCTCGTTTCTGTAATTCTTTGCTTTGTTTCATGTTGTCAGCGCTGCTGACCTAAAACAAAATGGGCTTTTGCCCTTTTTTAAAAAAAAAATTTTTATTTGCTTATAATTTTTTTCCTTTTTTTTTTTCCATTTTATTTTCTTATTTAATTTGGGCTTTTGCCCTTTATTTTATTTATTAAATCAATAGGGCAACAGAATAACGAACTGTGCCGCCACGCCCATGCACTTGCGCCACCTACTTTTCAGACCTAATTTCGACGTTCATGGCCTCTCCGGCCACTGGTTAGCCTAATCTTGAGGCTGGCCAGTCCCATTTTTTACAACCTGATACTTTTCCACCCTTGAATTCACATCGCAATCCTAACATTGTTAAACCTACTTTGCCAATGGTGCCTAATCTGCCTATCGAGATAATGAGCAATAATAACTCACAACTACAGTATGCAAGCATATTGAAGACCATAAAAGATAATACGGCAGTCAACAAGAAGGTTGTACCTATTCCAATGAAACAAGTTTTGTATACAAATGGAGTTCCAAGAGTTCAATGGACGGAGGAGGAAGTAGATAGGATGAACTATATGGAAAATTTACAATATGCGTTGGTGGGTAAATTTTCCTATGGATGGCCTGACTTACAGGAACTTCGGGCAATAATTCCACGACAATGCAACATTAAAGGAGATTGCAAGATAGGCCTACTTAGGAATAGACATGTCCTGATAAGGCTGGATCAACAGGAAGATTTTATCAATGTAATGGCAAAAAACATATATTATCTTCTTGTTAAGGATGGATACTCGTACACTATGAGACCCCTCATTTATGATGCAAAGTTTAAAGTAGATGAGGAAACTACACAGGCTTGGATATCCTTTCCGGATCTCAAGCCAACTTTCTTTGTGAAGGAATCTATATTTTCCTTGGCTACTGCAGTGGGGAAGCCTATACATTTAGACATGGCAACAATAAACAAAACAAGACCAAGTTGTGCTAGTGTAAAGGTTCAGGTTGATTTGTTAGCTGTTTTTCCGAAGTATGTGGAGATGGAAATTGTGAACGAAAACACTAAGGAATCCAGAATAGAACGAGTCAAGATCCATTATGACATGATTCGCAAATATTGCTTTCACTGTAAGGTTCAAGGACATGTAGAAGAAGAATGTAGAAGTCTATACCCTGAGCTACAGAAATCCTTTGCAGGAGAGGAGACTCAAGAAAAGGGAAAGGACAAACAACTAGGGGAACAAGGGGAACAAAACAATAAGGAAGAGAAACAGGAAATGGAGAACTATCATCATAGGAGGAAAAGGATTATTAAGAGATATTGGCATCCGACCAGTAGAATGTTTATAAAGGAGGATGGTGCAAGCATTAGCGAGAAAGCTTATACTCCTGTTAAAGGGACAGCTACTGAGAACTCATTTGTTGCATTGGGAGAGGAAGCTAGTGAAAGGGAGCTGAATACTCTATTAGAGTTGATAGATACACATGATCAAGCACAAGATAAAGAGGGAGATAAGGTACAGCCCCATGACATTACAAATAAATCACAAGACAAGCAACCAGAGTCCACTAAAGACTGGATAACAAAATCTTTTGGTAAGCAACAAAAGCATAAAGCCCTACAACAGAGCAGCGACAGTACATCAGAACCAGCCAGAGATTTGAGTAGCACCAACACTGCAGATAAGGGGAATGATCAAGATTTGTCCACAGAAGAAGCAGTAGGCAGCAAGGGTTGGATGATACCTGTCCAAGAAGAAGCAATTAGTAAGTTTGAAATTGAAAGGGCAGTTAATGACAGTATCAATAAATCTGAAGAGGATAATCATGCCATGGAGCTAGATAGGCTCAAACAACAAGAATCAAACATACTTCATGCAAGTTACCAAGAGCCTCTAGCTGTGGTTTCATGGGAGGGCAACATATCAGAACATACATAGATACTACAAATAGAAGATGGTAATGGTATTGCATCTGTCAATTGTCCGCATAGTATAATCACCAAATCAGAAGATAAGATAGCACAAGTTGGGCCTAAAAAGTCAATTCCTATTGAAACTCTTCATACTATAGTGTCACATCAACTACAGGATGACACATATAATAACAATCAAAGGGGTACACAAATAGCAGAGGTAATGGAATCAGGAGTAGAGGATATTGAAGAAGATGATAGTGGCCAGTTAGAATCTCGAATTTGTAAAGAGGCTGGAATTTCTCCTCAGGAGTTAACTAAAGGGAGAAAGATGAAAAGCAGGAAGGAATCTGATTTAAAGCCAACAAGAATACAAGCAAAGAGGGTGGGGAAAAATAGTGTTAAATGATACACAAAGCATTAGTTTGGAACATAAGGTCTGTGAGAACTCAAAATGCTTTTCACAGAGTTCAAATGTTAAACAGACACCACAAGTTTTTTCTTATTGCTTTGATGGAACCATTTCAAGACACTAGCCAAATACAAAGATACAAAAGAAGGTTAGGTATGCAATATGTCAACTACAACATTAATGGGAAGATTTGGGTGTTTATTAAAGAAGGCATTAGTGTTGGTGTTAGCTCAGACACAGAGCAACAATTGTCATTACAATTGACTCTAGATAATGGGTATCAGTTCATGGTCACTATGGTATATGCTAAATGTACAGTTATGGAAAGATTAAGCTTATGGGAGGATTTGTACTCTATTGGGCTCAACATTTCATTGCCTTGGATGGTAGGAGGGGACTTCAATGTTATTATGGAGGAAGATGAGAAAATTGGTGGACTTCCTGTGTATCCACAAGAGTATGAAGACTTTGCATTGTGTATTAATTCATGTGAGTTATTTGATCTCCATTTCACAGGTAGTCCTTTTACTTGGTGGAATGGTAGAGTAGATGAGGATTGTATATTCAAAAGGCTGGATAGGGTGGTAATTAATCAAGCCTTGCAAGATTTGTTTGGTCAGCTGGAGATTCAGCATCTAGCTAGAACAGGGTCAGACCATGCTCGACTTTTACTGACCTGTGGAGGATCTACTCAACACTACATCAAACCATTCAGGTTCCTGAAGTTTTGGACAGAGAGTGATGACTTTCTGGATGTGGTTAAACAAAATTGGGAATCTGTCTTCTCAGAAGATGTATTTGTGCAGTGGAAACTGAGATTAAAGAAGACCAAGCTAGCTTTAACTAGGTGGAGTAAAGATAAGTATGGGGACATTTTTAAGCAATTGTTGATCAGAGAAGAAATTGTTAGATTGAAAGAACAATTATTTGAAGAACATTCTACTTCTCTCAATAGGATGGTGCTCCAACAGGCTCAGGCAGAATACAAGTTATACTTGCACTATGAAAAAGAATGTTGGAAACAAAAGGCAAGTATTCAATGGTATAATGAGGGGGACAAGAACATTAAATTCTTCCATAGCTTGGTAAAGGGAAGAAGGAGAAGACTAGCTTTGAAAAGAATGCTAAGATCAGATGGCTCTTGAGCAGAAGGGGAAGAGGAGATTGCAGAAGAGGCAGTAAAGTATTTTCAAGATCAGTTTACTGGGTTTGATTGTACAGAGGATCTAAGTTTAATCCATCTTATTAAGCCATCTATCACTGGAGAGGAGAATGCTTTGATTAAAGATATACTGGGTCTGATTGTACAGAGGATCTAAGTTCATGCTTTTTAATCAGTGGTGTTCAGACTAAATGGAGATAGTGCTTGTGGACCTGATGGCTTTACAGGTCATTTCTTCCAGAAGTGTTGGTCTATTGTAGGTCCTGATGTTGTTAGGATTGTTCATGTTTTTTTCAAGGCCAAACTCTGCCTAAATCAATTACTCATACTAATCTGGTCTTATTGCCTAAAAAGGAGCGTATCCAAACCTTCTCAGACCTAAGGCCTATTAGTTTAAGCAATTTTATTAATAAAATCATATCTAGAGTCATTCATGATAGATTGGAGGGTTTTCTTCCCAGGCTAGTATCACAAAATCAATCTGGTTTTTTGAAGGGAAGAAATATTGCTGAAAATGTTTTGTTGGCTCAAGAAATTGTCTCAGATATCAGAAAAAAGGGGAATCCAGATAATGTTGTAATCAAATTGGATATGGCCAAGGCATATGACAAGGTTAATTGGAGGTTCATGGCAAGTGTATTGGCTCAGATAGGTTTTGATGCTGTGGTTATAGATATGATATGGAGAGTGGTGGAAAATAACTGGTATTTTATTCTCATCAATGGGCAAGCTAAGGGTTTTTTTCCATTCTACAAGAGGTGTAAAACAAGGGGATACATTATCTCCTGCTTTATTTATACTGACTGTAGAGGTTTTATCTAAAGCTTTAAATCACCTATCTGATCACAATGATTTTAAATGGTTTGGAATGTCTTAGTGGAGTGACAGGTTAAATCATTTGGCATATGCAGATGATACTATTATATTTGCAGCAGCAGAAAAGAAATCTTTGTCCTTGGTAATGAAGGTATTATAGGATTATGAAAAGCAGTCTGGTCAGAAAATCAACAAGGAAAAAAGTTTATTCTACATGTTTAACAAATCTGCAAATGAGTCTGTGAAGATAGTGGAGGATACTACTGGTTTTGTAAGAGGAAAATTTCCTTTGATGTATCTTGGATGTCCAATTGGACATGCCAAGAAAAGGAAATCTGATTTTAGAGAATTAATCAAGAAGATGCAAAGTAAGCTTCATATTTGGAAAGGAAAGTTACTATCTTTTGGGGGTAAGGTTGTTCTCATTAACCATGTGTTATAGAGCATGCCCATATACCTCCTGTCAGTTATTGTCCCTCCTAAATGTATTATATATGATATTCATAGATTGTTTTCTAAATTTCTATGGAATTGTAAAGAGGATAGGAGGGCAAAACACTGGATTTCTTGGAATGACATGTGTTTTCCTAAGGAGGAAGGTGAACTTGCTTTTAGGTCTCTATTTGATGTCTCAAAAGCTTTATTTGCTAAACTTTGGTGGAATTTCAGGACCAAAAACACGTTGTGGTCAAACTACATGTGGAATAAATATTGTAAGAGACATGGTCCACAAACAATAGAATGGAAAGGAGGATCTCAAGTTTGGAAGTTGATGCTTTAGGCTAGAGATTATATAGATCAAGAGATATGGTGGGAAGCTAGAGGTGGTCAGGCTAGTCTTTGGCATGACAATTGGATTCAATCAGGGGCACTACAATTCCTTATGCCTATTTCACATACCAGAAGCCATGAATTTGATGAGGTCAGTTGTGTAATGGATACTACTAGGTGGAATCAAAATTTAATAAAAGAATTGTTCAATGAAGAAGTTGGTCAGCAGGTGAAAAAGGTACTAGGCAGGGGTCAAATATCTGATGAGAGAGATCAACACTGGTGGGTGCCAAATAGGAAAGGAAAATTCACCGTGAAAAGTGCTTGGGACCTAATGAGACCGAGGAGGGAAATTCAGCAAAACATCATGTTTATTTGGGAAAAGGGCATTCCTTTTAGAATCTCTTTCTTACTTTGGAGAATGTGGTTTCAGAGAATCCCCATTGGGGAGATTCTGGTTAAGTTTAAGATAACAGACACATGTAATTGTGTGTGTTGTAATAACTCTACACCTGAAACATTTGATCATCTATTTGTGTCTTGTCCAGATGCTAAGCATTTATGGGAAACATTCTCAGGGGCTGCTGGAATTCAAGGACCTTTCATTCAGATGAAGCAAACTATTTATAAATGGTGGGGGGAAGAATGCAGCCCCAAGCTAAAACCTTTGTTTAGATCAGTTCCTATCTTTATTATATGGCAGATTTGGAAAAGAAGGAATACAATCAAACATGGAGGAAATTGGCTAGACATGCTATGGTTAAAGAGATCAATAGGAATATCTACCTAATGGCCAAAACTAGATACCCTTGGCTATCCAACATTCCTACTCATTGGCCCCAAATTGTCAAATTCTTAGAAGATTACATTCCTATCCTATCTTACAAAGTGGTGAGATGGCTTTGTCCTCCTAAAGGATATTTTAAATGCAACACTGATGGATCTTGCATAAATCAATTAAATCTCAGCTCAAAGGCTTTTAGTGTGAGAAACAGCAATGGAGATTTGGTCTATGCAGTGACAGAAAGTGTGAAGTTATGCAGTGCGTTAGAAGCAGAGGTGGGAGCTTTTAAAGAAGGGTTGCAATATTGTGTTAATCACAACCTCCTGCCTCTTATCATAGAGACAAACTCTCTTATTTTGAAGAAAGTCATTGATGAAAAATGGGAAATACCATGGGACATATCAGTGGACATAAGGTGCATCAAGAAGAAGTTGAAGAATAAAGATGTGGTAGTGAATAATATCTTTAGAGAGGGGAACAGTGTAGCAGACTATTTAACTAACCATGTTTTTAGTTTTGCAGGTACAACAAAGATGCAATTCTTATCTAACACTGACCTACCAGCACAAGCAAGAAAATTGCTACAAATAGATAAACAGGGTATACCTAATATCAGAATCAGAAAATGCCACAATGGAAACTTCAACAATTACTGAAGCATAGTGAAAATGCAAGAGGTAAGCGAATAAATGGTTAGGACAAACAACAACTTGCTTGAATACAGTAGCGGTGACATTCATAGCAACTAGGCGAATTCGCTCAATCGACAATTGGAAATGTAAGTAGGCAGTCGTTTAAAGATCAAGATGGAGAGGTTACATGGTAGACACTAGATTTGAGGCAGTGGTATTAGCTCCTTAGAGCTCAACCTGCACAAATTGGGGTTTATCAGATACAACTCTTAATATTGATTTATTCAATTGTACTTCGTTTCTAGGTCTTACCTTGATATGTCGGAAGAAGGTTATGAGCTGAAGAAGTCTTCATAGGATTGGATCCATGGCATTCGTGAGAATCTTGAATGCTCAGGTGGATACCACCCAAGCTCATGACTTTTTTTATCGGCGTTTCATCAATAGCGATCGCCGGAGATGATCTATGCCTGTCGGAGATGAAGAGGCTCAGTTGGACATTGCAATGGAAGAGGAAACTTTCCATTTTTAGCTTTCCTTTTTTTCAATTATAGCAGATTGTTATTTTTTAAGTATTTGGTCTTGGGTCACTTTTGGACCCAATCCATCATTTGTTTGCTTTGTTTTGAATAAATGGGCTTGACCCACACTTTGATTTTAAAAAAAAAATAAAATAGGGCACCTTGCCCCTTTTAATTAATTTCTTTTCTTTATTTTTCACTATTATTAACAATAAAATAATCCTTTATTAAATCTGAAAACTATATCACTCTATCTCACATGTCATAAATTATTTATAAAAGCTACTAAAAGGGTTAATATTAGAAAATGGCTAAAATTCATAAAACGACTAAGAGGGTCGTTACACCTCTCTTCTCTTTTAGTATTAACAGAGCCACACATAATTCTGGCCAAGTTTATTTTTCCACAAGGAATAGAAACATCAAGTCCTTGGTATACAATTTTTATAAGATACTTTTAATTTTCTGCTCATCGTGATTTGAGAATTTCCTTAGTCGGAGGAGGTTACTGGTTTTTGTTTCAATAGTAGTAAGGACTGTCAACCAGTTCTCTTTGTTAGATTTTTTCCTAGGTGAGACGGATGCATCTTTTATTTTATAGCTCTCTAATTTAATTTTTGCAACCTTTTCAAGTTTCTTCAATTAATTGTCTTTCAATTTTTTACTAGCTTCTTGAAGGTACCTCAAAATACCTTCTTGTTATGTAGTTTTTAGACTAGCCAAGGTTGGCTACCTAGCAGTGGAGTGTAACTCCATCTTATTCAAATGATAAATCAAGACACATTTGAAGATACATACATTTGATATGTCTCATAGTATTTTTGATAATGTACTTGTATCTCTTACATGTAGTAGAGATAACTATCTTATTAAGCACAATGATGTACACATAAGATATTTTCACATGTAACAATAGATTCCTAGAAAAGTTGTATATATATATGAATTTAGAATGCTCAATTGTTCAAGTATCAATTTTCATTTGCAAGGAGTGTCACTTTAGTTTATAACAATGTGTTATAAGTTTGGATAACATACACCCAAGTGATGAGAACTCTTTTGTTGCTTGTGCACTTGCTGATTCCATGTAAGGAGCGACAACACTGATAGAAATTTGTTATTTAGTGTAATTTATAATAGTGACCCCAGAAGTCATGATCCGATATGATTTGCAGTTTCATGTCACAAATTTGATAGTGTTGGGCCCGTGCTCACCTCTCTAGTATGTATGTATGTGTATATATATATATATATATATATATATCTTGAGATAGCCATATATTTTATTAGGCAATCATTTACACTAAAACTGTTTGGGTGGGTTGGTTTAGGCACTGCACACCTTTAAGGTGGGTTTGAATCTCATTTGCTACTTTTCTTGTTCTTTTTTTTATTTTTATCTGTGAACCTTAAAAATATCAAATAAAATAAGGGGATGGCTAGTTTCGAACTTGTGACCTCATGATGCAAAGTGAAGTTCAAAACCACCACTTCACTAAGCAAACTTTATCTAGTAAAGTCATTTAATTCATATTTATACGTTAGTATATTATTAGTCGTTTTTATATTTTTATGTTTAATAAAATTATCATACGAATCGACATTCGATGACATGCTTTAACTAACGTTCATTAGATGTTGGTGGTGCACCCATTGTCTTCAAATCCTGGGTTCGTCTTTGCTTTTAGCCGAATATCACTCCACAAAGGAATGGTCTTTCGTTTCTCAAAGGAACAATAAGTAGAAGGAATTTAATTAGTTGTAGAGAGAATATGCTTAGGAAAATAGTGAGGATTAACAAACTTTAAATATCTATAAGAAATTAAATATAATCATTAATGTAGCAATTTTAAAAAAATCGAAACGTTCGTAATTAGTTCTAATTTATAGTCAATCAGCTATTTTTGCACCATTATGTACTTAGCCGTTATATTTGGAAGGAAAAGTTAAATGTAATAAATGCTAATAATTAGGAAAGAGAGTAATTTTCAAAAAGTTTTTTGAATAGAAAATGGAAAAAAAAATTCAAAATTCTAAGAAAATAGATAAATAGTAATACTGGCCAAAATTTTGAGAAAATAACCTATTTTTCGATCATGTATTCATGTTCCATTCGATACATTTTCAGCAAACATAAAATTCTTAATAAACTCAAAATACCCCAAAAAAATGATGCATAGAATGTAAAGCAATAACTTAATTTTAATATATATTTTATATATTGAAAGGAAAAGTTAAATGTAATAAATGCTAATAATAAGGAAAGAGAGTAATTTTTGAAAAGTTTTTTGAACAAAAATTTAAAAAAATTCAGAATTATGAGCAAATAGATAAATAGTAGTACTGGTCAATGAGATATGCCACATCAATGTGCTTATTTTCAGCTTTATATATATACTAGTGAAATTATCCGCGTTTCGCGCGGTTATAAAAAAGGAAAATTTTATATTTATATAAATAAATTGAGAATTTCTTATTTTTTAAATAAAATAGTATATAATATTTATATTCATGTTAGGCAATGAAGACAATATAGATCTTTGTCTTCATCCTGAACATGATAGTTTTTTTTCATTTTTCTTCAATATGTAAAATATAAAATTTTTAAACAAAAAAAGGATATATAAATGGTGAGGTAAATGAAATATAAGAGGTTAATTTTGAAACAATAATCTACAGTATTGAGTTGCAAAATATTATTTTTTATTATAATTTTCTCTATCTTTTGTAGGAGTACGATCCTCTATGCAAATATTGATTTCTTTTTATATTTATTATATTCTTTTACACATTAAATAATTATTTTTAAAATGTAATGAAAATGAAACAAATAGGAGTTAAGAATAATATTTATGAGTAGACGTTATAAAAAATATAAAGAGATATGAGTTATTAACAATTTGACTGTATAATTTTATTAGATATTAAATGCATGAATCATTATGCATTGATTTTTTCATAAATATATAAGCGGTGAATATAAGGGAGGGAAAAAAAAGAATAAATAATTTAGCTGCATAACAGATGTTTCACATGACTATTTCAAAGACCACAATTAAATAATATATAGACATAGATTTTCATAGTTATGCAACAAAAAATAACTTACACTATCACATTCACAAAGTAATAAAAAATAAATATAAAAAACTTATAAATACATTTCAAGCAAGAAAAGAATAGAGACAAAAATAAATTATTACATATACAAAAGAATAAACAATTGTATTATAAAATAAATCACCTCATCTTTAATTTTCTTTGTTACAAAAATAAAAATGAAACTCCTCATCATAATTCTTTTGGTTGAAATAAGGTAATTATACATTATTCTTCATAAAAAAATCGTAGAAGGTCAAATGAATAACGTTATCAATAGGTGTGACAAAATTACTTTTACAAGTCAAAGTAAAAAAATCTCTAGGCCTTCCTTTGCAATTAGATCCACCACCATGTTCCACTCCGTAAAGCTATGTCAAAACTCTCATCATATGCTAATTAATTTTTTTAACACTATTATGAATAAATAAAATAAATTATTTAATAATAATAGCATAAAACACAAAAATGTATAAACAATTGTTGATGTGATACTGTACTATGTATGATATTTATAATATTTCTATTTCAACTATACCAATTCAAAAATAATTATATCAAAGAGAGGAAATAAATCTAAACTATACAATACATTTACAAAAAAAATAATTGAGTTGTACTAAGAATCAAAAATCATTATCACTTGAAATCTAACAAATATTATAATCAAACTCCACTATATGATTATTAAATTAGTGTCAGATACAATTGACTTTCCGACCAACCATACAGAAATAATGCATTTAGAATATTACTACTATCAAAAATTACCTCAATATTATTGTCATGAAGATTTTCTTCTCCATATATATATATACTTGCTTGGAGAAGGATAACAAATGCGTAAAAGAATATATTCTAAAATTAAGAAAGCACAACTAAGTACATAAAAATGAAAAGATAGACTTGAGATGAAATATTTCTTGGAATTACATATTTCTTATCTTCATATACTCCTTTCGTGTTACATGCTATAATTCAAAACTCAAAGTGATGGAAAAGAGAAAAACTAAGTTTGAATGGGAGTATCATGAAACAAAGCATGAGTTTAGGCAAAATAGAGGAATACAATAAGGTATTATAAATTAAAGTTTGGAGTTTATGGATATAGAATTAATGAGAGTTATGAATATTATTAAGAGTAGAAATTGAAAAGTCATGAAATTATGAGTAGTTACTCCTTATAAATACATTAAATTAAAAAAAAAACTTTAAAATATAAACAAATATTACTAATTTATAATTAGAAAGAAGGTTAACAAAAAATATTCTTGACCTAAGTTAGTGTCATATATTTTTTTTTCTCTAACTTTAGTGGTTTTTTTTCTCTAACTGTAGTGTGTATATATTCATAAAAAATAAAATAAAAGTGGAAATTTTAAAAAGAGTAATCGAAAGGAATTAAGAAAGAAAAAGACATGAAGTGATCTTTTCAATTCTTTAATCATATTTATTATAATTAATAATCAATGTAGTAACTTATACACAATAAATTAATATGATTATCAAAAAAGTTAATGAAACCTCATAAATAGGATAGATTATAATTAATTTATTAATTAAAAAATAAGAGAAAATAGAGAAAAATGTCAAAAAAAGAGAAAAAAGATAAATAGGAATGAAGGTCATGAAGAGGTGTCACATACTTCTTCTACATTCAACTTTATTATATAAATGATATATATGTGTATAGATTTTATAAATTAGATAAGTATTAATGAACATTTCAAAATATTTATAATGATTAAGTAAAAAAGAAGAAACAATAATTAACTTTCCAATTTGGCGGTATTGTCATTACATCCCCACACACATTCCATCCTCTAATAAATCTGTCGGAGATCTAGCTTGGTTACTTGTTTTTCGTGTATATATTTATAAATATAAATCTAAAAACATGTGACTAGTAATATTGTTCATTGTTTGTCCTCGTTTCTATCTAACTAAAAATAAAAAATGGCGGAGGTTGTGAGGGGATTTTGGTGTGTAGTTTTTGTTGGGTTTTTGATGCTTAGCAAATGGGTAGATTCATATGAATTTGAAGATTTCATTTTCAACAAAACCTCTACTGGTGATGGTGCCATTACTCCCACTCCTCTTATGATTGCTCTGACCCTCATTCAGGGAGCTGCTGCTAAAGGAGCTGGTAAAACACACACTGCTGCCTCTAATATATATGTGTTGTCTATTTTACTCTTGATTTGTGTATATTTCTTTACTAGTTTACACTCCATGATGTTTTAGATCTTGTACCAGATTTTAGTTTTTTAAATCTTTTCTTAACATCTTTTCACTTCCTTTTCTTTTAGCTCAATGAAAACTATTGGTTGATTAAGATTAATTTCGTTTTTACAGTGTGTCTGGATGGAACTCTACCTGGTTATCACATCCATCCTGGTTCTGGGTCAGGGGCAAACAGTTGGCTCATTCAATTGGAGGTATACAACTTGCTCTTTTAATGATCACTTAATTCTCTTAGCTGTCACCATTCATGACAGTTGGTTTGTTGTTGGATGTTGTTGTCTTACATATTTTTACTTGTCATCCAGGCTTAATTGATAGATTGTGGTTAAAATTGATGTCACTCACTAGTTACTATTTTTTTAATATCGGACTAAAAATGATGAACAAATAGGCGATTGACCCCATCTCAAATGTCATTGTGGCGCAGTTTTTTTTTTTTTGTTGCACAAGTTGATCTTTAACATAACAGTTTGGTACATATGACAGTCTATGATCATGATTATGGAATTCTACTCTATTTCAGTTTCCCAATTTTCTGTTTCTCTATGTTGAGGAATTATGTATGTTCTACATCTAGCGTTATACACAATTTGCCAGCTTCATTATTGCATTTACTGATTCAGAACCTTAACTGAGTTATACACCTCTTGTGGCAGGGTGGAGGATGGTGTAACACTGTCAGAAATTGTGTTTTCCGCAAAACGACTAGGCGTGGCTCATCAAAATTCATGGAAAAACAGATTCCATTTACTGGGATTTTGAGTAACAAGGCTGAAGAAAATCCAGGTCCTCTGATGATAGTAATTTACACTAAAGGGTATCTTTGGTGGGAAGGAAAATTTTTCTATGGAAAATGTTTTTTTCAGGAAAACAAGTGTATTTATTACTTATTTTCTTGTGTTTGGTATATAAGCATAAAATATTATCATAAAAGCATTTGTATAGAATCTAGATAAATATTCTCGGAGTGTGGGGTGGGTGGGGGTGAAAATGAGGTGTGTTGTAGGATGGGGAGGACATAATCTCCCAGGCCAGAACTTCTCTTTTCCGAGGGCAAATCAATGTGGAATGCCCCTTGTGGAACTTGTTTTCCCCTATGTTGCTCGGATTTTTCAAAAATGTCAACAGGTGCTAGTTGGATCCTCTAAAAGTAGAGCATTTTTGGGGGATCCGACACAGGTACAACAACGTTTTTGGAGAGTCCGAACGACATATATAGGTTTTCCCTACTTCCACTAGGAAAGTCATTTCTTCATTTTTAAGTAACTTGTTTTACTAGAGAAGATGTTCTCCAAAAAATTTGACCAACCGAACATAAAACAATTGCCAAACACACCCCAAGTATGTTATATATTATGCATTTAAGGGCTTTTCCTTACTGTCTCTTCTGTGAATGCAGATTTTGTTAACTGGAATAGAGTAAAAGTTCGTTACTGCGATGGTGCCTCCTTTACAGGGGACAGTGAAAATAAGGTTTGTAAGACCATGCACCATTTTCATCTTTTACTTTTTCATTGATTATGTAAACGTGCTGTTAGTCTGTAAACGGAGGGAGAAAAAAATGAGAGCTGAAACTTGTCACACTACAGCACGGTGACTCCAAATCGCTGTAGCTTTTAACCATTTTCTTTTCTTTACGTTCTTTGTCATCTGGTCTTTTTTTTTTTCTTGCTCTTTTGGCGTTTGAATGGTAGTGGAGGTAAATGACCTTTATGAATAAATATTCTTCTTGCTGGAGGTTGGGAAAAGGACAATGATCTTTTGTCTCCCTTCCTTTTCTTGTTAGCTCAATTACATTATGGTGAGAATCGAAACAAAATGTGTTTAAACTTTTTGGCATTAATGTATTGCTCTTCCCAAGTTTCATGCTTCCGGTGATGCCGAGGATGTGCTTAGAAGTTTTTAACTTTTCAAGGTGCTCGTGTTTTTGCTTATCAGATGAATCATTTAGCTAGTGTTAAAAATAGATGTCTTCAAAATCTATTCTTTTGGTGTAAGGGAGGTATGGAAGAAGACTTAGATCAGTAGTCAGTAAATAGACTTTATAGAAGTTTTGTGATTGTAGTAGTTGCAGCTGTGCTGTAGTTTATGTTCTTTTAGTACCTCCTTGGTACTTTTTTTGATGAAATTTACGTTACCTTATCAAAAAAAAACTTTTGATGGTGCTACTTAACTTTTGCATCTGCCTGTGAGTACATCTTCTAATTGAAAAGTTCTGAATAAAGGTGTAATTTCAGAACCATGTTCTCGCGGGGACACTGCATCTGAGCATATTGCTTTTTGAAGGAGAAATATCAGCAAAGGCTTTATGTTCAAACTCAATAACACCTATTTGTAGCTCCCTCTTATCCTCCAACTGTTTCTATGCTTGGAGAATTTGCTCAGAGACTAATTAAGAGATAGGCAGGAGCTGGAACAGGGAACTCTGGAATACCATTTTGCCTGAAATTTCAGAAATTTTACCTATAACCATGATACAAACAATTTATCTATCTCTATAGGTTAAACCATCTATGGGTTAAACCATCTGATGTCCACGCATACACCTGTTACTAGTTTTACGTTTTGTGGAAGTATAAGAAGCCTTTCGGAAACAGCTTCTCTACCTCCACGAGGTAGGGGTAAGATCTGCGTACAGTCTAACCTTCCCAGAGTGTTAGAAGCATTTGAAGTTATTGTATTATCTTACTGTATGGAATGTAATGTTTTCACTGAGAATGTTGTTGTTGGGTAGTACAAGAAGCATTTGAAGTTATTGTATTATCTTACTGTATGGAATGTAATGTTTTCATAAAAACAATTGCTAGCTTGTTTAGTATACCTTGTTTTTTTTTTTTTGAAAAATTATATTACATATTTCTCCAGGATGCAGAACTGCAATTTAGAGGTCAACGTATATGGGAAGCAGCAATGGCCGAGTTAATGTCAAAAGGAATGCGAAATGCCCAGCAGGTCAAAATCACTTTTTGCCTTGTCATTTTGCTTGTTCTTGTCATTCATAATCTTATATCGTTAAAAGTGCTTCAGGCTCTTCTCTCTGGATGTTCTGCTGGTGGTCTAGCTTCAATATTGCATTGCGATGAGTTCCGCACTTTGTTCCCAAGTAGTACCAAAGTGAAGTGCCTAAGTGATGCCGGATTATTTATGGATGCGTACTTTCATAATCTTGAATCTCCTAATATACTTTTGTTTTCTTAAATTCTAGAATAAAGGTTTAGTAACAAGTCCTTTGTGGATGCACAGAACTGATGTATCTGGTGGGCACGCACTCAGAGATGTTTTTCATGGCGTAGTAAGCTTACAGGTTAGGACAACTCAAACTCTATATTGGTCAATTTCATCAAGCAACTGACATTTGCATGTTTGATTATCTTAACACTGTTAACGAGTAAAGTGTTTATCTAAGTTTAAGGTTTAATTGTTGTCAAGTTTCTATTACAGTTAGGGAGATGCTGCAGTCTTCTTACCAAGTCACCAACCTTGGAGAATTTATGGAAGTCCAAAACATGAAATGCAGTTTCCCTTTATAAAATGTCTTTCTTGACTACCTCAATCAATGAAATATCTTCCTTTTCAAAATAAAAATAATCAATCAAATTCCTATCAAAAATAAAAATAAAAATTCAATCAAATATTTGATCAAATAATGTCGACTATATGAAATTTTTATATTCATTCGGCTCTATTTGGTCTCACACTCTCACTTCTTTCCAACTCTGAGCAATTTTTTAAGGCAAATTAAAGATCTCTCTGTATTAGAGGTTCGCTGAATATTTCACTTACCAATATATTGATCCAGAGTCCAGACTAAAAAGACTCATTCAGCCGGACATAATTCGAATGTAACAACTAAGTCTTACTACATTATTTGGTATCGCCTATGTGGTTCATATACTTATGTTGTGTTCTTTTCTTATGTGGATCATATACTTAAGCTGTGTTCTTTCCTTAGCTAAATCCGCAAGGATTTCAAGAGGTATTGTGTTATTGGTCCTTTAGACAATTTCCTTTATTAGATTGAATCACTAAATAAAAAAGAATAACCGTTAAAGAAAGTAAGGTTTAGATTGTATATAACTATCTTCGGGTCTTGCTTAGGATCAATTTGTGTAATATTTAACAGGGTCTTCAGAAGATGCTACCAAGTACTTGTACCAACCAACTTGATCCAACCTCTGTAAGTTCTTTCGATATATTTTCCCTTTCAATATATTGTATTGTGTCACGTTACTAATACGATTCCTATATTTGTGCCTTTCAGTGCTTCTTTCCTCAAAATTTGATCGGCAATATCAAGACTCCATTATTTCTTCTAAATGCTGCCTATGATTCCTGGCAGGTAAATTCTTAAACTCTTACCAATTTTTAGTTCTCCTATTTGGAGATCGAATGAGATCAACTATTCAGTGTTTGCATACATTGCAATCTTTGGTGAATGTTGACATTTGTTTCTTTTGCAACTTCCTATAGATTCAATCCAGTTTGGCTCCTCCAGTAGCCGATCCTCATGGGTTGTGGCATGATTGTAAACGCAATTACGAAAAATGTTCTGCATCACAAATTCAATTTCTACAAGGTATGCTCCAATCAAAGCTGTTACTTGGCCTTTTTTCCCTTTGCACACTACTAAAAAAAATACTATTTTCCCACTGAAAAATGTTGGGTGGCTATTCCCATAGGTATTTTAATTGAATCAGTGAGAGTAAAAAAAGTTAGTATGTGTTTTCACATAGAAAAATTAGGAAGCTTCCTAGTATTTCAGTGAGAATCTGTTTTCCACCATGCGGGTTGATGAGAAATGGGTGGGAAAATCATGTTTTACAATACAAAATTTTTATTGATTCACGGTGTGAAAAACCTCTATATCTAGTAGTGTCAGTATTCTTAGACCATGGACTCACATGTTGATAGAATACATTTTGGGGTAGATTTTAGAAATGATATGGTAAATGCTATTAAAGGCTTCGGTGCCTCAACACCAAATGGGTTATTCATAAACTCTTGCTTCGCTCACTGCCAATCCGAGAGGCAGGATACATGGTTTGCTGACGATTCTCCCCTTATCGATAACAAGGTACGTTTAAGATTATAAATTCATATTGAATACTGCAAAAATAATTTGCATTTTTACATCATCATTGACAAATAAACATTTGAACGATATGCAGCCGGTTGCACTTGCAGTTGGAGATTGGTATTTTGATAGAGAAGGAGTGAAGGCGATTGACTGTGCTTATCCATGTGATAAAACATGTCACAATCTGGTCTCTAAATAAGCTACAAATTACAATCATATTCTTTTTCTGCCAACTTAGCAGAAACAATGTGATATGTTATCCTCATAATTAGGGGTGGCAAATTCAATTCATTTTAAAATGGATTGAGTATGTAATTATTTAAAAGCGGGTCCAATATTAATCAACTCATATTATTCATCATTAAATATGAGTAGTTTATGGGTATATCAATTGCACTTTCCTTAGCTTGTTGAAACCTCTACAGAGCACTTATTAAGGATGTATTTGGTATAAAGAAACTTCTTTTCCAATTGTCTCATTTTTTATTGACTTGAATGCTTTGAAAAATATTTTTCAAATGTACTCGAGGAAAATAGTTTTCATACATAAAGTTAGGAAAATATTTTCCAAAACTTTCTTTTATTAGGGGTGTGCAAAAATCGAACCGATCGATAAATCAAATTGAAAAAATATTATTGGGTTATTGTTATTGGGTTAATGAGTTTCATAAAAAAACAATTATTGGCTTATAGCTTCGGTTTCGATTTTTAGTATTGGGTTATTGAATAAATCGATAACTCATTAAGAAGATAGTAATTTACTATTTTACCCTTCATAAATATTAAATATTAATAATTCAACATAACTTGACACTATGTAAGTACTCTACACTACATTCTACACACTTCACATATTTCTACTTCACAAAAAATGTAATTGTAACTCTTGTACTACATATGCTCTTATTGATACAATTTATCATTATCTTTCTTGTTTAACTATATCAAAACATTTACAGTTGAATTACTTGTTTCATTGTATAACGCCAAATTGTTAGAGAAGTGAGAAGCCATATATTTATTTTTTATGAGCATTTTCTTATTGGGTAAGCCGAAAATCGAACCGTTAACAATCAAAAATCGATAAAAAATATTTTATTGATTTGTTATCGGTTTAGCGTATTTAAAAACCGAAAAGTGATAAATTGAACCGATAATACATTATATCGAACCGAATGACTGATGCATACCCCTAGTTTAAACCTCATCATTTTGAAATAAGTCCATTGTTATTATTGTTGTTATTGTTGTTATGTTATTGTTATTATTGTTGTTATTGTTATTGTTATTATTGTTATTGTTATTGTTATTATTGTTGTTATTGTTGTTACTGTTATTATTGTTATTGTTATTATTGTTATTATTGTTATTGTTGTTGTTGTTGTTGTTGCCCGACTTTGACCCTTCTCCCAACCTTATTCCTAGACCCAAATTTTGACATCAACTCAAGATTTAAATGTCGACCTTGAATGGAGATCCAACTTCGAATTTTGATTTGGAACTTGACTCTCGATCTTGACATTTGACTCCAATTCAGAATTATTATTATTGTTATTATTATTGTTTTTGTTGTTTTTATTGTTATTATTGTTATTGCCCGACTTTGACCCTACTCCCAACCTTATTCCTAGACCCAAATTTTGACATCAACTCAAGATTTAAATGTCGACCTTGAATGGAGATCCAACTTTAAATTTTGATTTGGAGCTTGATTCTTGATTCCGATATTTGACTCCAATTCGGAATTTGAATTTTGACCCAACAATACTAAAAAACTAGTCAAAACCTTTAGAGGAAGGTTTTTGCACTTTTTTTTAAAAGAAAAAAAAATTGACGTCGCGTCTTTTGAAATTTGTTGTAAAAAAATTAGTTGTGCGACTCAGGACCACTTATTTTTCAAAAAATTATATTTTTATAAAAATACGAAAATATTTTCTTCATACCAAACACCCTTAAAGGAGAAAAAAAGTAAATATATTTGTGATTTGAGAGTGCTTATTTCTTTGCAAAATAAGAAAATGGATAATATAGATATTCATATTACCCATTTTCTAGCCATATCAATATGAGCGAGCTAGATGTTTCATCCATTTTCAACCGATTTATTTTTGATCCATTCATATTCGACTTGACCCCTCCTTTTATCACCCCCATTTGTAATCAATTCTCTCTATTCATTTTTCGTTTAAAAGTGTAACAAAGTTTTACTGTAGACGAATGAAGTTAACCAATTTTATTAGTCCAATAGTGCTCGAACAGGGCCAGCCACTATTTCAACATTCAACACTAGCAATCCGTAGTTTTTTTATGGATCCAACCTAATGTTCACCTAAACCCACCCAATAAAGTCTTTGGGGTTTTATATTTATCAGATTTGTTTTTGGGAAAATTATACGGTTACTCACTTTTCTAAGAGTAATAACCTAATTAGCACTACTTTTAAAGTTCTTCAAAAATAACAGCTTTTATTACATATTTGGCATATTAGGAAAACATGTACTGTTAATAAGAAAATAAATGTAAAACAGCAGTAGCATCAGTAGTAGTATATACATGTTGTCGTTGTTTCTCATTTTTAGAGGTACGCTGAAATATATGAGTAGTATATTTCAAAATAACAATTGTATCAGGTATAAATTACCAAAAAAAAAAACAATTATACCATGTATATATAATATTATACCTTGATACCATTAAAATATAATTTATATATACCTTATATAATATTATATATACCTAGTATAATATTGTATATACCTGGTATAATTATTATTTTAAAATAAACTATGCATATTGATTTAACCGTTTGTGGCCTTTTTAATAAAAAGTATTTTTCAGTTAAAAATAATACCATTTGTATTTATGGTATAAATATATTTTTATGAAAATACCACACATATAGAAAATAAAAGAATGAAATGAAAATATTACAATTTACATGTACAAAGAAAATAGGAAAAGAAAACGTTAGAAAAGGAGAGGAGGGAAAAAGATTTTGAAAGATAAACATTCTGTCCATATAACATCTTGTTTGGATGGTTGATAGCCGTTGTATTGTATTGTATTGTATTGTTAGTTTAAATACAATGTTTGCTTTGATTGTTTCTTAAATTCTATTGTATCGTATCGTTTAAATCCATCGTTAGGTAACGACGAAAAGACCCATTTTATGGAACGATCGATTTGGTGTGTTCGTGTCGTTACCTTAATATTTTCTTCTCATTTTATCTTCATTTATCAATTAATGATTATATTTCATCTTTTACCTTACCTTTTCATAGTATCTCTACCCGTACCCTACTTTTCTTGTAGGTTTATCATTCAAATCATGGATGCATGACATTATGTAACGACGGAGAATGATACTACCTATCCAAACATTGTATTCATTAAAACAATACAGTACGATACAATACAACACATTACAATACAATACGATACATTATGAAACAACACGTAACAACCATCCAAACAAAGTGTAAATAGGACGAGTTGGGTTGAATAATGGGATTTAACCAGATTTTAGGGATTTTTACTTGAAAGGTGCTTTATGTGTAAATATTTACTTGCATAAAATGATAATAGAGTAATAGTGCTATTATTATGTAAATATTTTTTAAATATGGGCTAATAATATTTTTTTCTTTTTTTTTCTTTATATCACTTCACTTGGCCCAAGCTTATAGACATAATGAGTTTATATGTTTAGAACTTGTCCTATTTAACCTAATTTGAATATAATTAGAAATATTTGAAAATGACAATAGTTTCTTAATTTGTGATTATGATTTTTTTATGGTTAAAAACTGATTGAGACGGATATTTATGTTTATTATAGATTTAAACATTGTGGGGTGACTGACAGTGAAGAATTAGAACTTCCATTTTTTAATTTTTTTTTAAATCTTGGTTGGAGGGGGGGGGGGGGACGTGTTATACCTCAATTTTTGTCTTTTCAACGGACAAAGATGGTTAAATCATTCTTCCTCCGTTTCAAAATACTTGCCACAATTTTTCTTTTAAGAGTAAAAAAAGATATGAATTTTTTGACCAACATTTTAAGATGTATTTTTTCATCATATTGATATAAGAAAATTGGAACTTTAGTACTATTCATATAGCTTTTGAATATTCAAATTTTAATTTTAAAATATTAAATTAATCTAATCTAATTTAACTTTGAAAATTAGTCAAATTTACTCTAAAGAAGTGAAACGTGACAACTATTTTAAAATATTGGGGGATATATTGTAACGACCTGCATGATCGAATTGTTCTTTTGGACCCATTTCTCCAGTTTGAACCTTCTCATTACTTTATTATGTTATTTTTTACTTATGAGAATGGGTGACATGATTTTCTAGGTGAACAGATAAGAATTGGTTGAGATTTTCAATTTTGAAGGTTTGAAATTTGAGAAGTTTGACCAAAGCCAATATTTTGATTTACTAGGTCGGTTTCAATACAGTTTTCTTAGGTTTGAAAGGTGATTTTTTTAACTTGGCTGGATGGTTGGTATGGCTCTCAAGGTGGCCGGAGAGGCAGTTATTAGGGAGCATAGGGTGGACCCTGGGGAGGCAGGTCTAGTTAAAGGGTTGATGCTCAGGGTAGAGGTGGACAAACCTATGCAGTTCCAGCAAGCGTAGAGTCTGCGGCATCGGACACTGTTATCACAGGTACAATTATTTTATGCCATCGGCCCGCCTCGACTTAATTTGATCCAACTAAAGTTTAATTAATTAGTGATTTAGAAAAGTTATGTGGAATATGTTTTAGGTCTCATTTGTTTTCATTAAGATTCAGACGTCTGAATCTGAATAAATATCTGAATATTATCTAGATGTCTATATCTGAATACACATCTGAATATTAAGATGTGGTCTCTAGATCTGAATATTGAATGATTAAGATTGTTTGTTTTTTCAATAAATGAATGTGTATATGAAATTAAATATTATATTAATAAAATATTATAAAAAATTTATTTCAACAAAAAATTACTTTTTGATAAAAAATAATATTTTAAATATTTAAATTTGATTAAAAAAATTAAATTACATGATATACAAATAAAAATTATTGTAACATAAATATTTTTAAGAATTTAACATAAATATCTTTTTATAAAAATTTATGAACTACAAAACATGCAGCAATGACATCTTTGAACATCAATAGAATAGGGAGGCATCTTGTCCAATATAGAAAATCTTGCTTTCAGAACTCCATAAGCAGGTTCTATAACGTTTATGAGTTGTGCATGACCATGATTAAATTTTTCCTTTTTATTAATGACCTAAGACCCAATTCTAATAAGAGACCTCAAATATGTATACATAATAATTATTTTTAATCATGGCTAATATCAAATTCTAATAAGAGACCTCATATATGTATATGTAATTATTGTTTCTAATCATGACTAGTATTTTTTACTCAGAAATCTTGAACCTTGATAAAGGCCAATAAACCAAAAATATTATTGTAACAAGAGTTCTTGACAAACATCAATACACCACAAAAAAATTATTAATATAAAAAAACACTTATAAAGATCATGAAAACTTACTAGTTCAAGAGGAAAAAAATGGTGTTTGATTGAGAAAAGAGAGGAAGAAAGTTTATAGTTGTGAAAGAAAAAGGTACGTAAAGAGCGAGAGAGACGACAGTTTATTATTTTATAACTTATTAAATAAGTCTGAATGTTGTTAAGAGTCTCCTACAGATCTAATTCGTTCAGACCTTTTCAGACCCATAAGAGGCTTTTTAAAAAAAGAAACAAATGGACTTAATGGGCTGAATCTGAATGATTCAAATTTAGACCTAAAAACCAAATGCACTTAATGGGCTGAATCTGAATAATTAAGATTCATATCTCCATTAAGTGCAAACAAATGAGGCCTTAGTCCTTTTAGTTTATTTATTTTGATAAAATAATTTGCCTTTAGAATAAGCGTAAGATGATTATCACTTTAATACGGATTGTGAGGGTATATAATTAAGAGGAGATATGAATTTCATTTAGGAATTCATTATCGAAAAAATGAATATGTAAAAGAATTGTATAGAAATAGAGAAAGAAAAGAGAGACAGAAGAAAACAAAAGAAATGTAAAAATAAAAATCAGTAACCGAAGAAGAAGAAAAGGAGCAGAATTTTTTTTTTTAAGAAAAGAAGAAGAAAAAAATTGAAAAAAAAAAAGAAAAAGGAATAAAACGTTCAAACAAAAACTATTTTTAAAAAAAAGTAAAAAAAGAGGGTAATAGAAAGAAAACAAAATTGAAGAAGGAAAGAAAGAAAACGAGAGGAGCAGAAGACGAAAAGAAAGAAAAATTAAAAAAAAGGAGAAAAGTGAAAAAGAGCATGAAAGAAAAAAAAAATAATGAAAATATTTAAAAAGAAAAGAAAAGAAAAGAAATAAAGAATAGAAAAAGGAGAAAAAGGAAAACGCAACAAAATAAATAAATAAAAAAAGAGTTAGAAGGAAAAACAGAATGTTAAAAGCATATATTAAAAAATAATAAAAAATACAAATAAAAAGAGAACAAAAGATGCAGCTAAAAAAAAGAAAAAGGAAAATTTTTCTTTAAATAAAATTTGTTCTAATTTTTTTAGAACTCTCTTCTTAAAAATAATCCTAAATCTCATAAAATTTTATATCTTATTTTTAAATCCAACTAAAAGACAATCCTAAAATTACTCAAACTCAAAAAATCTTATTTCCACACAAATCCTAATTCGTAGCAATTAGATGTCTATGTATACTCTACCCATAATAACATAATAAATATAATAATGTAGTTTTAAATTCCTTTAATAAAAAAAAAAAAAGGAGGATAAATAACATTTTTATTATTAAACTAATAAATATAATATATCCAAAATCATCTTAAGCCATATATAAATCAACAAAGCGACCGTGCTAGAACCATGGGACTCGAGGGTGCCTGAACCTTCCCCTTAATCAACAGAATTCCTTATCCGAATTTCTAATTCGCAGACCAAAATATAGAGTCATTTCCTTTTGATTTGGGATTTAAATAAGGTGACTTGAAACACCAAAACTCACTTCCAAGTGACGACTCTGAAATAAAATAATCCCTTCCCAAAACGTCACTTTAAATAGAAAAACTCTTTTACTCAAAACATTCATTTGTTCGGAGAAAAATAGGGGTGTGACATATTTATATATATTTTTTCTCTCCCTGATCATTGAATGACACTAATGATTAGCATTTATAATTGTCTTGGCCTAAATAAGGATTTTTTTATGATATATATATATATAAGATTTTGTTATAACGGAGTAAAATATTTTGTTTTGACAATTTATCTATAGTAAAATCCTTATTTATAATTGTCTAGGTTCAAATAAGGATTTTTTTGCTCTAAAGGATTTTGTCTTGACAATTATAAATGATTAGCATATATATATATATATATGTAAAAATAAGCACACGAGCGTACCGAAAGTAAATCTAAGTACAACTAAACTAAACCTAATTGGACCCCCATAAGCCCAGAAGGTACACTCGTGCACAAGTTTAAATAAAACCCGAACGGACCCCCATAAGCTCGACAGGTACATGGAAAAGCTAAATCTACGAGATCGAAGGAAAATCCAGTTGCGAACCGAAACAACCAACCAACTCAACCGAAACAAGCAGCCAATTCAAACCCCGTCAGAAGTCTGACATCCAAATCGGGCTGCCCAGCTAGATAGCAACTCCCAGGGGCCCTGCCCTAGCCAGTAGAGTGCAAATGGGGCATAACAACATCCTCCCAAGGCCCTAATATCCAACCGCCCAACCAACAAACACCCCGGGGCCCTGTCCCAGCCAGACGGGTGAGCCAGATAACAATTCGGGGGCCCTGTCCCAGCCAGACGAGTGCGTAGGGCTTTTCCACTCCGAAGAGGACCCCAACAACTCATACCTAACTGCCCGGCCGGCTAACACTCCGGGGGCCCTGTCCCAGCCGAGTGCGCAAGGCATAACAATTCCGTAGCGGATCTCCAATACCAAACCAATATGGATTGCCGTCCACCAACAACCACATTACCATA
Organism: Solanum appendiculatum; assembly: GCA_018342035.1. NCBI lineage: Eukaryota > Viridiplantae > Streptophyta > Magnoliopsida > Solanales > Solanaceae > Solanum > Solanum appendiculatum. Next base: position 1,141,273 of record JAGDQO010000635.1, on the reverse strand, counting down.
GAACCGCTCTCGAAACACCCGAAATCTTAGGAAAACACCGCGCCTCTGATGATGAAACGGCACCATAAAACCGGTCCAGAAGCATCCAAAACCAAGAAAACACAACACCTCCAAAAATGCATCGGCACCACAGAAAAGGGGAGAGAAGCCAGAAGATCACGACAAATAAAGCCAAAGCTAGGCTCATACTATCAGACTCAAGTCTGCTATTCCGGTCTACAAGGACCTAGTCTATCCGAATCGACGTCGGATACATACCAAAGCCAAACAGGTGCATGGGTCTAAGGCAAAGCTAAGCTAACCTAGACTAAGGCCAGAAACATGCTCCAATAGAAATAAACAACCAACCAAATAGATCACATGCAGCAACACTCAAACAACCCCTTCGATAGCATGATACTACCCCCAAGACAGCCTGAAAATCAAGCCTAAAACATGGTTTCTGAGAAGAAGAGAAGAAATACTAAGACCCACCCCATATTTACACAAATCAGCATGCATTCACACAATCCAGCTCAATCTAACAAGAAGGGAAGCTGTAACCTACCAGAAAACCGATCGCGCGTGCTCCAAATCACTTCACCGGAGTTTTTCCCTTCCGAACGGTCTCAGACTACTGCCACGCTATCAAAAATAGAATCATAGCGTCAGTACGGTCGTTTAGACACCAAAAACATCAAAATCAGAGACAGACCAATTTAGGAGTCAAAATTGAAAAATATGGGACCCGCTTCTGAAATCCTGGAATTGACTTCGTGAAAAGGTCCTAAACCCTCCCCTGAACCTATGTTCCAAAACAGAACATAATTCGGGGCTCGAAACAGCCGACAAATAAAGAAACCAAAACATGCAAAACTTTACACAATTTAAGCTTGAGACAGCCACTTACGACGCAAATTCATGAGAATCGGAGCTCACCCAATGCTATCCAACCCCACACCAACAAAGCCTTCGCAAATCTAAACACCTGGGACTTCGAACCACCGAAAACCGACTTAAAACAGAGAAGATACCAACTTTTGAAACTTAACACAAATAAAGGCCCGATCCCCTTTATATACTGCCAGCCGCACAGACCTTCGCGAACGCGGAGGGAGAACAACCATATCTCCACAAACGCGGAGTCCATCCGCGAATGCGGAGACCAACAAGGCAGACCTCCGCGAACGCGGAGCCCTATCCGTGAACGCGGAGAGAAGAACTCCCAGGCCTCTCAAACCTCCGCGAACGCGGAACCTTATATGCGAAAGCGGAGAAGAAACACTCAGACCTCCGTGAACGGGGAGAAGGAAGAACTACACCTCCACGAACGCGGCTAGACTTCTGCAAACGCGGAGAATGAATGGGTCTGCAACATCAGCTGTGCACCAGCTGAAACTTGGCTTTCCCAAAACTCCGACGGGGTGCTCGGGATTCGTTCGGAACTCCGTGTACGCAAATGAGATATGCTACACCATCATATTCAACATTTCGGACTCAATGGTGCAGTCAAAATTTCCATATGAGGTCATTTCGACTAAAAGTGAGTCCCACACCCAAAGCGCCATTTTAGCCAAATTTCACCGAAGGCCTCAATATTAGATCGGAAGCCCCGGGAAGCATACGAAGGGTCATTCTAGACCAAACTTGGTATTTCGGAACTAACCGTGCCTACGGAATTTTCATTCGAATGCGTTTGCCAAGAATGTTGACTAAAGTTAAACTTGAGCCAAATTTCAAAGGTTAAAGCGCCAAATGGCCTTAAAGTCGCATCGGAAGCCTCGGGACTTGGGCCAATCATGCTTCTAGCCTAATTTGGCTGTTCCAAAGCTGATGGAACCCTCAGAAAGAATCATATTCTGAGGTCATTTACTTGAGGTTATGACCGAAATCAACTTTTCAAGGTTCAAAAGCTCAAAAATAGGGAAACGGGCATAAAACCCAAACGAACGACCAGACGACCGAACAAGCAATTCCCGCAAGTCATAAATGACTTGGGGTCGCTACAGGAACACTTTAAAAGATGGAAGGAAGGCATTAACACAAAAATGACCTGGAGGGTCATTACAACATCCACTACTAAAAGAACTTTCGTCCGCGAAAGTAAGAGTCAAGATGTACCTGAGGGCTCAAATAAGCTGGGAAACTGCTGCCGCATCTCCCGCTCGGTCTCCCAAGTAGCCTCTTCGACTGGACGATATCTCCAACGGACCTTAACCACAGGAATGGCTTTGGACCTCAGCTGCCTCACATCTCTGGCCAAAATAGCAACTGGCTCCTCAATACAGATCAGACGATCATCCAATGCAACGACATCATACTGGAGCACATGAGACTCATCTAGAACATACCGGTGCAACATCGAAACGTGGAAAATTGGATGAATAGCTCAGAATGCTGGAGGTAAGACTAACTCATAGGCCACATCACCAACTGTCCTCAAAATCTCAAAAGGCCCAATATACCTGGGGCTAAGCTTGCCCCGCCTCCCAAATCTCATCACGGCCTTCATGGGCGATACCCGAAGGAATACTCTATCACCAACGGAAAATCTCAGTGGCCGTTTCCTGCGATCCACGTAACTCTGAGCCATTCTGAGCCGATCCTGAATCATCCTCACATGCACTAAGACCTCTTGAAACAAGTCTGTACCACACATCCTAGGCTCCGTAGACTCAAACTAACCAACTGAAGTGCGACAACGCCTACCATATAAGGCCTCAAATGGGGCCATCTGAATGGTAGAGTGGTAGCTATTATTGTACGCAAACTCCACCAAAGGCAAGAACTGGTCCCACTGACCCCCTAAGTCCAATACACAGGCCCGCAACATATCCTCAAGGACCTGAATAGTACGCTCTGACTGGCCATCGGTTTGCGGGTGGAATGCTGTGCTAAGGTCGACATGGGTGCCCAAATCCTCTTGAAATACCCTCCAAAAGCTGAAAGTGAACTGTGAACCCCTGTATGAAATGATAGAAGTAGGCACACCATGAAGACAAACCACCTCTCGAATGTAGATACGAGCTAGCCTCTTGGCACTAAAGGAAGTGCAAACTAGAAGGAAGTGTGCTGACTTGGTCAATCGATCCACGATGACCCAAATGCTGTCAACACCTTTGGAAGTATGAGGCAAGCCCACAATGAAATCCATGGTGATACGCTCCCACTTCCACTCAGGAATGGGTAATCTCTGCAACTCACCTCCAGACCTCAAATGCTCGGCCTTCACCTGCTGATGACACAAGCAACGGGACACATAATCTGAGATGCCCCTCCTCATACCGCTCCACCAGTAGTGCTGCCTCAAATCACGATACATCTTAGCGGTGCCCGGATGGATAGAATACCTGGAGTCATAGGCCTCGCTAAGGATCAGCTGAATCAAATCTCCAACTCTCGGATCACACAAACGGCCAGCAAATCTCAAAACCCCATCTGAGTCTAATGTAGCCTGCCCGATATCACCTGCCAATACTCTATCTCGGAGTGCCACCAAAGACTCATCCTCGAACTGATGGCCACAAATCTGATCTAGAAGAGATGACTGAACTCCCACATAGGCTAACACCCGACTGGTATCTGAAACATCAAGCCTGATCATTTGGTTGGCTAGGGACTGAATGTCCAAAGCCAAGGGTCGCTCCGAAATAGAAAGGAAGGCTAGACTACCCATACTCACTACCTTCTGGTTCAAGGCGTCCGCTACCACATTCGCCTTGCCCGGATGATAGAGAATAGATAGGTAATAGTCCTTCAGGAGCTCAATCCAACGGTGCCGCCTTGAATTAAGATCCCTCTGGGTCATAATGTAATAAAGGCTCCTGTGATCAGTGTAGATCTCGCAATGAACTCCAAAAAGGTAATGCCTCCAGAGCTTAAGCATGAAAACTATCGCCGCCAACTCCAAGTCATGAATGGGATAGTTGCGCTCATGCAACTTAAGCTGCCTCGACGCATAAGCCATAAACCGGCCCTACTGCATCAATACACAACCCAAACCAATGCCGGATGCATCACAATATACCGTGAAGTCCTCGCCCTCAACTGGAAGAGTTGATATAGGAGTGGTGGTAAGCAACTCCTTAAGCCTCAGAAAGCTCCTCTCACACTCCTCCGACCATACGAAGGGAACTTCCTGGCGAGTCAACCGAGTCAAAGATGTCCCTATAGAAGAGAAATCCTCAACAAAACGCCTGTAGTATCCTGCCAACCCGATGAAGCTCTGAATCGCAGTCACAGAGGTGGGCCTAGCCCAATCACGAATAGCCTCAATCTTCACCGGATCCACCATTATGCCATCCTTGGACACCATGTGCCCTAAGAATGCTACGGACTCCAGTCAGAACTCGCACTTTGAGAACTTGGCATAAACCTGATGATCCCTCAAAGTCTGGAGCACTATCCTCAAATGCTGCTCATGCTCACTATGGCTCCGCTAGTACACCAAGATATCATCAATGAAGACTATGACAAAGGAGTCCAGATACGGCCTGAATACACGAGTCATCAAGTCCATGAAAGCGGCAGGGGCATTAGTCAATCTAAAAGACATCACCAGGAACTCATAATGGCCGTAACGAGTCCTAAATGTTGTCTTAGGGATGTCCGCTGCTCTAACCTTCAACTGGTGGTAGCCAGATCTCAATTCAATCTTAGAAAACATTGCGGCACCCTAAAGCTGGTCTAACAGATCATCAATACGAGGCATGGGGTAATGGTTCCTCACCATCACCTTATTCAAATGCCTGTAATCAATACACAACCGCATGGTACCATCCTTCTTCTTCACAAACAGGACTGGGGAACCTCAAGGCAATATGCTAGGCCGAATGAATCCCTTACCCAAGAGATCCTGAAGCTGAAAACTGAGCTCCTTGAGCTCTGCGGGGGCCATACGCTATGGTGGAATGTAAATAGGGTGAGTACCCAACTACAAATCAATGGCAAAGTCAATATCCCAATCTGGGGGTAGGCTAGGAAGGTCGGCAGGAAATACATCGGCATACTCTCGGACTATAGGCACGGACAACGGTAGGGTCCTCCCTACTAACATCTCTAACATATGTCAAAAAAATCAAACATCCGCTAGCCACTAGCCTCCGAGCATGAATACAAGAAATCACCCCAACCGGTGTGCGACTACAAGAACCCTGCCACAAGGGTATTGGTCTTGGCATAGCAATCCAAGACCGCTCGATGGGGGGATAGCCAATCCATGCCCAAAATAAAATCAAAATCCAACATACTAAGCACAATAAGATTAGCCCGAGTGTCCTACCCCTGAATAGTCACCACACAGGATTTACAAACCTGATCCACTACTAAAAAATCACCTACAGGGGTCGAAACACACAACAGTACCACTAAGGGTTCTGGACTCACCCCCAACCGAGGAGCACAATAAGTAGACACATACGAATAGGTAGAACCAAGATCAAATAAAGTTGAAGTGGACTGATGGCATAAGAGAACCGTACCTGTGATCACATCATCCGAGGCCTCAGCCTCTTCTCTGGCTGGAGCGGCATAGAAATGGCCCTGGGCGCCTCTACCCCGTGTATCCACCCTGTCACCTGTCCTCTTCCCCTAGCTGAAGGTCCTAATGCTGATACCGGTCTCGCTGCCTGAGGTGCTGGTAAGGCTGTTCTGGAGACAGGGAACTCCCTGGACCAATGATTAAGCCCCCCGCAAGTAAAGCAACCCTGACACAACCTGCTCCCATCTGGAGGTCGGCCACCCTGACCTGAGGAACCTGTCTGAATACCACATCAGCCCTGACTCGGACCGGCACTATAGCTACCCTGATGGTGCGGGTCACCCACCAATATCTGCAACGATGCCTGAAACAAGCGACTGGGCTGACCCCACTGGAACTTTTGCTGGACTCGATCCTGAGTAACTCTAGGCCTAGAATGGGGCCCACTGAAATGACCATCCGGCCTAGCCCTCTTACCGGTGCCCCCTTGGGCCTCGCGATGGAGCTGCTCGAGTGTGTGGGCATGGTCCACCACATCCAGAAAAGAACGGCCTGCTAAAACCATAGACTATGACTCAATACGCAGCGGCAATCTCAAACCTCTAACAAAGCACCTGACTCTCTCCTCCTCTGTGGGCAAGATCATAGTAACATGACGGGATAACTCATGAAATCTAGCCTCGTACTCATTTACCATCATAGAGCCTTACTCCAACTTTGAGAACTCATCACGAAGATGATCTCTGATGCTGTGAGGGATAAATCTAGCTAAGAAGGCCTCAGAAAACTTTGCCCACGTCACTAGCGGGGACCCAACTGGCCTGGTCTCCATAAACGAATGCCACCACTGCCTGGGCGGTCCATCCAACTGATAAGCAGTGAAGTCGGCTCCTCCCGACTCCACCAATCCCAGAGCCTGCAATCGCTCCTGGCAGGAAGTAATGAACTCATAGGCGTCCTCTCCAACTGCCCCAGAAAACCGCGGTGGTGACAACCTCAGAAATACCCCGACCATCTTTTGCTCCCGAAGTGGCATGACCCCATCTAAAGCGTCCAACTGAACGACGGCCGGTACTGGCGGATGCTGAACCTCTGGGGCCGTTGCTGCAGGCTGACCCTGTTGAAGAATCTCTGGAGCCGCTGTTGTAGGTTGACCATGCGGTGCCGGCACTGGCTCTGGAACTAGTGCTGGGGCCCGCTACTGCTGCTGAATACTCCCTATCGCTGCTAGTATCTGCGCGAGCATGACCTGAAGGTCAGGGGCGACAACTGGTACGGGCGGTGGCTGGGCTGGTCCCGGCCCCACCAGCTGAGGAGGAATCTGGTCAAACTGAGGCTCCGGCTTCGAAGTCCTCATTCTATCTCGGGCTGGGCGGTAGCCCTAGCTCAACCTTGCGGTCGGCCTCTACAGTGCGTACGAGCCATCCTGCGACAGAGTGAAACAAGTTAGATTTCATGAAACCAATCGAATAACAACGCACGAAAATGATACAAAATAGAAAAACCTCCTAAGGACATTATGTAGCCTCCCGAAGATAAGTCACAGACGTCTCCACGCCAATCCGCATGACTCTACTAGATGCTAGCTCTGAACAAGTGAGATTGGCGAACTTGGGGCTCTGATACCAACTCGTCACGACCCGATTCCTTGAGTTGTGATGGCGCCTACCAATCCGCCAGTAGGCAAGCCAAACCCTATCCCAGAACTTAACAATAATTAAACTGAGGGTAGTAACTAACCTCAACTAAGCGGAAGCATAAATAAAGGAATACATAAGGGAAAGGCGGAAGCGAAACCAACTATATACAACAACGACACCTCCCAGAACTTGGAAGTCACATGCACAGAGCTACTAAAAAAAGAGTACAAGTCCCACAAGTGGACCACCGAAACAAGACTGTCACAAAAGTAAAAGACAAGCCAAAATATAAGTACAGAAGAAGGCAGGTAATCTCAGGACGCCATGTGCTCACCCTCGCCTCCGGGATAGACTGCAGCAGGCTTGAACTCAATGCTCATAATTGGTGCTCGGACCTGCATCACAAAAATAGATGCAGAGTGTAGCATGAGTACGAATACAACCTGTACCCAGTGGCATCACAGGCCTACTAAGCAAGAAAGGTTAAAATAGACTGAAAGGATAGAATCTACAATCACAGAGGTCAAGCGAATCTGAAAAGAAGCAAACGAGCGTATCGAAAGTAAATCTAAGTACACCTAAACTAAACCTAACTGAACCCCCATAAGCCCAGAAGGTACACTCGTGCACAAGTTTAAATAAAACCTGAACGAACCACCATAAACCTGGCAGGTACACGAAAAAGCTAAATCTATGAGACTGAAGGAAAACCCAACTGCGAACCAAAACCACCAACCAACTCAACCAAAACAAGCATCCAATTCCAACCCTGCCAGAAGTCTGACATCCAAATCAGGCTGCCCAGCCAGATAACAACTCCTGGGGGACCTACCCTAGCTAGTAGAGTGAAAAGGGGGCATAACCACATCCTCCCAAGTCCCTTACATCCAACTGCCCAACCAGCTAAAACCCCGGGGGCCCTGTCCCAGCCAGACGGGTGAGCTAGCTAACACTCTCTCCGTAGAGGACCCCAATAACTCATACTCAACTACTCGGCTAGCTAACACTCCAGGGGCCCTGTCCCAGCTAGACGAGAGAGCCGTCTAACACTCCGGGGGCCTTGTCCAAGCCAGATGAGTGCACAACGCATAACAATTCCGTAGCGGATCTCCAATACCAAACCAATATGGATCGCCGTCCACCAACAACCACATTACCACAAAACCAATCTATAAAAACTTGAAATCTCAGGAAAACACCGCGCCTCCTAGGACAAAACGGCACCATAGAACCGATCTAGAAGCATCAAAAACACAGAAAATACAATGCCTCCGACAATACATAAGGAAGAGAAGCCAGAAGATCTTGACAAATAAAGCTAAAGCTAGGCTCATACTATCAGACTCAAGTTTGCTATTCTGGTCTACAAGGACCTAGTCCATCCGAATCGACGTCGGATATATACAGAAGCTAAATAGGTGCATCGGTCTAAGACAAAGCTAACCTAACCTAGACTAAGGCTAGAAACATGCTCCAACAGAAATAAACAATCATCTAGATAGATCACATGCATCAACACTCAAACAACCTTTCCGATAGCATGATACTACCCCCAAGACAGCCCAAAAATCAAGCCTAAAACATGGTTTCTGAGAAGAAGAGAATAAATACTAGGACCCACCCTAGATTCACAAAAATCAGCATGCATTCACACAATCTATCTCAATCTAACAAGAAGGAAGCCGTAACCTACCAGAAGGCCGACCGCGCGCGCTCCAAATTACTCTGTCGGAGCTTTTCCCTTTCGAACGGCCTCAGACTGCTGCGACACTATCAAAATTAGAATAACAGCGTCAGTACGGTCGTTTAGACACCAAAAACATCAAAATCAGAGACAGACCAATTTAGGAGTCAAAATCATAAAATGTGGGACCTGCTCCGAAAATCCTAGAATTGACTCCGTGAAAAGGTCTTAAACCCTCTCCCGAACCTATGTTCCAAAATAGAACAAAATTTGGGGCTCGAAATAGTCGACAAATCAAGAAACCAAATCTTAAAAAACTTTACACAATTTATGCTTGAGGCAGCAACTTACGATGCAAAATTACGAGAATCGAAGCTCACCTAACGCTATCCGACCCCACACCAACAAAGCCTTCACAAATTCGAACACCTGAAAATCGAATCACCGAAAATCGACTTTCAATGGAGAAGATACAAACTTTTGAAACTTAAAACAAATGAAGGCCCGGTCCCCTCTTTATACTGCCAGCCGCATAGACCTCCGCGAATGCGGAGGGAGATCCACCATATCCCTACGAACGCAGAGTCCATCTACAAACGCGGAGACCAACAAGGAAGACCTATGCAAATGCGGAGCCCTATCCGCGAACGCGGAGAGAAGAACTCCCAGGCCTCCCAGACCTCCGTGAACGCGAAACCTTATCCGAGAACGCGGAGAAGAAACACTCAGACCTCTGCAAACGTGGAGAATGGACTGCTAATGCGGAGAAGGAAGACCCACACCTCCATGAACGCGGCTAGCCTTCCGCGAATGCAGAGAAGGAATGAGTCTGCAACATCAGCTGTGCACCAGCTGAAACTTGGCTTTTCCAAAACTCCGATGGGGTGCTCGGGATTCGTTCGGGACCCCGTGCACGCAAACGAGATATGCTACCCCATCAAATTCAACATTCCGGACTCAATAGCACAATCAAAATTTCCATACGAGGTTGTTTTTACTAAAAGTGGGTCCCACACCCAAAGCGCCATTTTACCCAAACTTCACCGAGAGCCTCAGAATTATATTAGAAGCCCCGAGAAGCATACGAAGGGTCATTCTAGACCAAACTCGACATTTCGAAACTAACCGCACTAACATTATTCTCATCTGAGTGCGTTTACCAAGAATGTTGACTAAAGTCAAACTTGAGCCAAATTTCAAAGGTTAAAGCGCCAAATGGCCCTAAAGTCGTATCGGAAGTCTCGGGACTCGAGTCAATCATGCTTCTAGCCTTATTTGTCCATTCCAGAGCTGATGACATGTTAGAATCATATTCTGAGGTCATTTATCTGAGATTATGACCGAAATCAACTTTTGAAGGTTCAAAAGCTCCAAAACAGGGAAACGGGCATAAAATCCAAACGAATGACCAGGCGACCGAACAGTTAGTGCCTGCAAGTCATAAATGACTTGGGGTCGCTACAGGAACGCTCTAAACGATTGAAGGAAGGCATTAACAAGAAAATGACCTGGAGGGTCAATACAATATTAAAAAATCCTTATATGGACCAAGACAATTATAAATGTTATCATTAGTGTCATCCAATGATTAGGTAGAGAAAAAATAAATATAAATAAAGCTTCCAGAACCAAGACCCACATGATGTACAGTGAATTTATGGTACTTTTGATGCATTAAACTTACGATTCTTGCATGTTTCTTAAGCATAAGATAGTAAAATTGATGATTTATGTATTAAATTTTATAGGAAACAGGTTTTGAGTTGGAAGGGTCAGTGGCAGTAGGGTGAAAATGGTGACTTACGACAAGGACCTACGAGCCGTCGTTTGATTGACGAGCCGTAGGTGGAGGCCGTGGTTCAAAAGCTGGAAAAATTTGGCTAAGTATGGAACGACGGTTTCCAAACAACGGACCGTCGTTGTTGCTACGAACCGTAGGTGAAGGTCGTTGATATATTCAGAAAGATAGAGTTGCAGGACTTGGAACGACGACATGATAGGAAGGGCCGTGCTTAGACCTACGAGCCGTAGGTAGAAGAGACCAGGATGTTGTTGAACTGCTGACTGACCGGAAGCGACCTACGAGCTGTCGTTTGACTTACGGGCCGTAGGTCGAGGCTCGTTGATGAAACTGCTCAGAATCGAATTTCCTGCTATTTCCTTTTCCTAGTTTAATTAGGATTCGTTTTCTATATAAACCCTATGTAATATTTCGTTTGGTGGTTGTTGAACTATTTTTGAATATTTCCTTTTGGCTTTGGGAATTACTTTTCATCTTTTGAGGATATTAATTCTTAAAGTTGGTTTATGCAATTTGCTTTTAATTTTCAATTCAAGATTGTGGATTTCTTCAATGTTTACATTAAGTTCATGATTTATTATTCAAACCCTAATATGAATTGTGAACATTCAAGCATGAGTAGCTAAGTCCACAACTAGGGTTGTGGGAACCATGAGTAATTAACGAAAGTAAAACTAATAAGGTTGTAATTCTTTAAAGTTTTTATGCATGTATTTTTTAATCACTTTGTTTAGAATGATTTTTAATGGTGCGCAACGTTAGAAACCGCTTCATTCCTGCTAATTGGATTAGGGAGGTAACGAATGAGAAAGAGATTATACAATAGAGATTTAGCGTTGAGTAGTCCACTATCTAATAACCCAAACTAGTTATAGCTGCAGGTTAATCTAGGTCAAAGGTAAGTGTTAGTAAATCGACACACGTAGATGGACCAGTGTGCGGAGTGAAATTCCCTATTTTGAGGACCATTCACTTAGGGATACATAACTTATCGATCATGCATACTAGACATTAGAAAGAATTACCATTGTTAGGATTACTGAGTTAAGAGATTATGGGGAACACATATACCCTAGTTTCATTCTTGTATTGATATCTCCAACTGCATAATTCCTGCTATTTGTTTACTTGTTTTATTTCATATTCATTAGTCTTAATTCTAGTTTATTTAACTCCCCCCTTTCCTTTAGAGATAATTCGGCTAAACGTACTACTAACCTTGATTAGCCTAAGTTTGAACCATATTCCTTGTGGGATCGACCTTAACCTTTGTTAGGTTCTTTATTTGACAGCGACCGCTTATACTTCTTTAGGGAGGTGTAATTTGGGCGATATCAAATTTTGGCTCCGTTGCCCGGGAATAAGGCTTTTAGATTAGACTAATTTTGTTAGTGCACTTTAGTCAATTATTTTCGGATTTACGTTTTATTGTTGTTTTTGATTTTCTACAGCTCATAGTTCCATTGTATGCCAAATACACGTAGTCAAGGCATTCCCCTGACTCCTTACGATCCTGAGCTAAGAAGAACTCTGCGAAGAATGGCGACAACAGGTCAACAAACTAGGCTAGTAGATAATCCAAATGGCGAGGAACAATATGAGGTCCCAGGAGTCCGACCTTCGGGAGCTATAGAGGTACCTGTAAATTGATAAGAGGTTCGACCACAGCATCAACCTGCACCTAATGTTAGCCGAAACTTTGAAGTGGATCATAATGAAATAGGATCAACTGGCGCTATAGTTGTATCTCCATTGCCACTTGGATTCACATTTGTGATTACAAGTAGCCTCATGCAGATGTTGACCGCTCGAGGACTGTTTGCTTGATTACCATCGGAAGATTCTTATGCTCATTGGACAAAGGTGACCAACATATGCAAAAGCAGTGTGGGAAATCCAAATTTATATATGGACGTGGTTGGTCTACGGGTATTTCCACTATCTCTAACTGGAGACGCTACTGTATGGTTGAACGAGCTCCCGTACAACTCTATATATACATGGAATGATTTGCATGATGCTTTTATTGAAAACTATTTCCAGTATCAAGGAAGCTGAATCTTAAGGACAAAATCAATAACTTCAAGGCCCTTCTTGGAGAGTCCGTCAGCGATGCTTGGGATAGATGGAAAAGCTGCATGAGAGCTGTACTAAACCATCGCATCGATGATGAGTCACTCAAAGAATACTTCAATCGAGGAATGGATTATAATGGTAAGGCGGTGCTTGATACTATTGCAGGTGGATCTTATGGATCAATTACCTTCCTAGAGATTGCGGAGAAGCTCAAGAGGATATCAAAGAACAACAAGGGTTTGAGCACTAGAGCATCGTCTACAACAAAGAGTACCTTCTAAATACAAGCCGCATCAAATTCATCTCATGATGAGTTCCGTGAAGAAATGGCGCAACTAAGAACTGAAGTGGGTATGGTACTAAAGCATGTAAGTGGAAATACAGAGAAGGTCCAGGCAGTCCAATATCAACAGCATGCTTCACAAAATGATTGGTACACTTATGAGGAGGATGCAAATCTTGTGAACGAGCAAACGGGGGGTTTCCGTACCAATGCCCAAGGATCCAATAAGGAAAATTGACGCCTAGGTCAAGGAAATCAAGGTTGGAACTATGGCAACTATAATCGGGAAGGACAATACAATTGTGAAGGGAACTACAACCGCGATAACAATTACAACCAAAGCAGTTTCAACAACAGGAATGATAGAAGCGGGGTGTACATCCCACCAGGAAATTGAGATGGCAGATCAAGTTTGAATCGCATTGAAGATATGATGAGCAAGATGATGAAGCAATTTGATGCCACAGACGAGAATGTGAAGGAAATGCTGAATGATCTCTCAGGCATCGGGCAAAAAGTGGAGTCACACGCAGTGGCGATTCGACAAATAGAGCAGCAATTGAACCAACTGTCAATAAATGAAAATCCGCGTCAACAAGGAACACTTCCTAGTAACACTGTGCAAAACCCCAAAAATGACGGACAATGCATGGTTGTGATAACTAGAGGTGGGAAACAGACCATTGATCCTCCCATGCCAACTGAAGTAGAAAGCGCGAAGGCATCTGACGAAGATTAGAAAGAGGTAGCAAAACTACCTAAGGATCAAAACGAGGTAGAGGCAGAAGTCACACAAAAAGTCATTCCTATGCCAAGACCTCCACCTCCCTTTTCACAACGATTGGTTAAGAGGACAGAAGAAGGGAAGTATAGGAAATTCATATCGATGCTTAAACAATTATCTATTAATGTTCCTTTGATTGAAGCTTTAGAACATATGCCGGGTTATGTGAAGTTCATGAAAGAACTGGTAACCAAAAGGAGAGCTGCAAGCTTAGAGGAGGATGACAAGTTGCAGCATTGCAGCGCCATTGCAACAAGGTCATTGGTTCAAAAGAAGGAAGATCCTGGAGCATTCACCATCCCGTGTACTATTGGTGTGATGCACTTTGCAAAGGCACTCTGTGACTTGGGTGCAAGCATAAACCTAATGCCGCTATCCGTGTTCAAGAAATTCGGCTTGGGAGCCCCTAAGCTGACTGCAATGAGGCTACTGATGGCAGACCGGACGGTGAAGAAACCCATAGGAGTGCTACAAGATGTCTTGGTAAAAGTGGAGGCATTCATCTTTCCGGCGGACTTTGTGATTCTGGATTGTGAAGTGGATTTTGAAGTGCCCATAATCCTGGGCAGACCGTTTCTTGCAACAGGGCGTGCTTTGGTAGATATGGAAAAGGGGCAGATGAAGTTTCACTTAAACAATAAAGAAGTGACCTTGTCACGACCCAAGGTACCCCCTAGACGTGACATGGAATACAAGACCCCGAAAGCCCTCATACAAGCCACTTAGCATACATTCATACAAGATAGTAGTAATTAAAGAGTCCAAAAGATAAAATCACAACATAGTTTAAGAAACATCAGCGGAAGTCTACATCTCATGTCTCAAGCCATCTAGCATAATATAATAGAAATGAAGGTTTGGGACGCAGCCCAATACAATATCTGAAAGTATAACGGAAAGCATGAAAATGTAACAAGGTTAGGTCCTCGGACATAGGAGGCCTCACCAAGTCTTCACTATCACTGGAACTGACTAGCCACGACTGGGATGAGAAGAACCGCCAAGTCCTACATCAATAGAATCAATGTAGGCAAAAGTATGTGTTAGTACAATCAAGTACCAAGTATGATAGCAATGCACAAAGGACATATAAACCATGCTAGAATGACATATAATCATGACATGTAATGGCCAAGCTAAAACATGATTGAACATAAGAAAACATGAAGCATAAACCATGGCCAAGACAAGCTATTCATCTTTCCATTACCTTACCTTAGATCATCATTATAACACTTGTTCATTAGTTGTGGGGAAATAGCCTTAACCGACATATAAGAACATGTGAGCTATCAACATGGAATCCGGTGTCTGCCCCACACCGAAAAGGGGTGTCCTACTTGCCAAGGTAAGACCATGAACTTCTTAGCTTATGTGGATCCAGTAGCTAGTGTCTATCATATACCATCACCCTATGGTCGCACATAGGTTATGGGACATGGGTAATCGCCACTTGTCCACTCGGTACTAAGCATACTTCCCACGGATTTATCATAGTTCATTTTATCTTAGGTAGGCATGGGTAATCGCCTCTTGTCTACATTAGTCATAAACTCATTATTGGTAGACTTGGGTAATCGCCACTTTGTCTACATTAGGGTACATGGGTAATCGCCTTTTGTCCCTTCATTCATTAGAATAGCTCCTTAAGAACATAGATAATCGCCTCTTGTTCTTCTATTAGTCGTGATTTCATTATTAGTAGACATGGGTAATCGCCTCTTGTCTACATTAGGGTACATGGGTAATCGGCTCTTGTCCCTTCATAGAATAGTTCCTTAATCATGGATTCAAGCTTAGTTGAGCAAGCCTTTCAACAAGTTAAGAATCATTTCGTGTGAGAAAACCTTTCACATTCATAGGTTGAGCATTACATGAGAAACCCTTTCACAACTCAACAATTTCACTAGCATATCATAAACTTCATAAAACATGCATGAGTTCACAAGCTTCATATTTACATAGCTCATCATACTCTTAACTCATAAATCATGGGTTCATAAGCTTCACCTCAAAACATGCAATTCAATGCAGGGGATTGAATTGCATGTTTTGAGGTGAAGCTTATGAACCCATGATTTATGAGTTAAGAGCATGATGAGCTATGTAAATATGAAGCTTGTGAACTCATGCATGTTTTACGAACTTTATGATATGATAGTGAAATTGTTGAGTTGTGAAAGGGTTTCTCATGTAATGCTCAACCTATAATGTGAAAGGTTTCTCACACGTAATGATTCATAAATTGTTGAAAGGTTTGCTCAACTAAGCTTGAATCCATGATAAAGGAGCTATTCTATGAAGGGACAAGAGGCGATTACCCATGTTCCCTAATGTAGACAAGAGGCGATTACCCATGTCTACTAATAATGAAATCACGACTAATAGAAGAAGAAGAGGCGATTGCCCATGTTCTTAAGGAGCTATTCTAATAAATGAAGGGACAAGAGGCGATTACCCATGTTCCCTAATGTAGACAAGAGGCGATTACCCATGTCTACTAACAATGAAATCATGACTAATAGAAGAACAAAAGGCGATTACCCTTGTTCTTAAGGAGCTATTCTAATGAATGAAAGGACAAGAGGTGATTACCCATGTACCCTAATGTAGACAAAGCGGCGATTCCCCAAGTCTACCAATAATGAGTTTATGACTAATGTAGACAAGAGGCTATTACCCATGTCTACCTAAGATAAAATGAACTATGATAAATCCGTGGAAGTATGCTTAGTACCGAGTGGACAAGTAGCGATTACCCATGTCCCGTAACCTATGTGCCACCATAGGGTGATGGTCTATGATAGACACTAGCTAGTGGATCCACATAAGCTAAGAAGTTCATGGTCTTACCTTGGCAAGTAGGACACCCCTTTTCGGTGTGGGGCAGACACCGGATTCCATGTTGATAGCTCACATGTTCTTATATGTCGGTTAAGGCTATTTCCCCACAACTAATGAACAAGTGTTATGATGATGATCTAAGGTAAAGTAAAGGAAAGATGAATAGCTTGTCTTGGCCATGGTTTATGCTTCATGTTTCTTATGTTCTATCATGTTTTAGCTTGGCCATTACATGTCATGATTATATGTCATTCTAGCATGGTTTATATGCCCCTTTGTGCATTGCTATCATACTTGGTACTTGATTGTACTAACGCATACTTTTGCCTACATTGATTCTATTGATGTAGGGCTTGGCGGTTCTTCTCATCCCACTCGTGGCTAGTCAGTCCAGTGATAGTGAAGGCTTTTTGAGTCCTCCTATGTTCGAGGACCTAACCTTGTTACGTTTTCATGCTATCCGTTATACTTTTTGATATTGTACTGGGCTGCGTCCCAAACCTTCATTTCTATTCTATTATGTTAGATGGCTTGAGACATGAGATGTATACTTCCGCTGATGTTTTCTTAAACTCTGTTGTGATTTTATATTTTGGACTCTTTAATTTCTACTATCTTGTATGAATGTATGCTAAGTGGCTTGTATGAGGCCTTTCGGGGTCTTGTATGCCATGTCTCGTCTAGGGGGTACCTTGGGCCGTGACATCTCGTTGTACTAAAATGAGTCTAGTAAAGTCTTGCATAATGATACAGAGACGTCTGTACTTTTGTTCGAGTGGCTACACGACTTTAGGAAAATCTCTCTATCTTCTCCTCCTTTCGTGCTTTAACTTGATTTCAATTGGTATATGGTGATCTAAATTGGTATCTAGTCTCTTTTACTCTTTGGTTCGTAGATGGTTAACACGTGAAACAATGGCGCTAGGCTAGTAGCTCCTGATAATGAGCCAGCAGGGGAGCCTACAGTGATAGGACGTGGCTGAGGGAGGGGTAGAGGAAGAGAAAGGGGCAGCGGCCAAGAAAGGGTAGCACCCGCCAGGGGTGAAACCCAAGCTGAGAATGTACCCAAGGAAGAGGCCCCTCCCGCACCCCAGGCCAAGGTAGAAGAGAGTGTGAAGATTGAGGTGGAAGAGGATGCTGAACTAGAGGAGGATGCACATGCTGGGACTGTAGGACTTCCCCATTTGGATTCAGCTATAGCTCAGAAGATTTTGACTTTTCTGAGTGGGTTGGTCATCTCTGAAGCCATTCCCATGGTGCAAGCTGCTCAACCTCCAGTCATCCATTCCGTTGCTGCTACAGTCCCTTAGATGGATGGATTGTTGGGTTTTGATGCCTTCTTCCGTCCACTTTTGGGCCCTGTGATAACTGACACTGAGCACGAGATGCTGACTAAGTTTTTGAAGTTAAAGCCGCCAGTGTTCCGTGGTTCTGAAAGTTAGGATGCCTATGAGTTCATCCTAGATTGCTATGAGAGACTTCACAAGTTAGGCATTGTGTACCAGCATGGAGTCTAGTTCGTGACCTTTCAGCTTCAAGGTGAGGCTAAGTAGTGGTGGAGAGCCTTTGTGGAATGCCGATGTCATTTCTTGCCTCCACTCACCTGGGTTCAGTTCAATGCCTTGTTTTTGGAGAAGTATGTGCCCCGGACTTTGAGGGACCGCAAGAAGGATGAGTTTAAGGCTTTGGAGCAGGGTGGTATGATTGTAGCTTGTTATGAGGCTAATTTCCATTCCTTGTCCAAATATGCTACGTAGTTGGTGACTACAGAGGAAGAGAGGATCTGTTTGTTCGTCAAGAAATTGAATCTTGAGTTGCAGGTATTGTCTGTTCACATGACCTATGCAGGTAAAAGCTTTAATGAAGTGAAAGACTTTGTGAAGAAGGTAGAAGGAGTTTGACAGGATGAGCAGGCCAAGGTTTTTGCTAAGAAGCCCAAGAATACGTGTAACTTTAATGGCACCTACTCCAGAAGTTCATGTAGGCCGAAAATTGCTGCTCGACAAATTCAGTACGCTATACCCGCTTCTAAGGGTGGTTACTAAGGGACTCCATAGCAGAATCCTACCCAGGATGGTCAGGGAGCCTCTTTTGTGCCAAGCAACAGGTCATCTCTTGACCTCAATTTTTACTATTATGGAGAACCAGGACACATGAGGAGAGATTGTCCCCACCCTTGCCTGACTGAATTGGTGCAGTAGTAGACCAGAGCAGTGGTACCAGCAGGCGGAGGTAATAATGGCAGAAGACGTCCACTTGGTAAGCGATGAAGAAATCAGAGAGGTCGTGGAGGCCGGAGAAATTGTAATGCAGGAAGGGGAGCTGTGCAGCCAGGAAGAGAGGTTGTCCGTTGGATGACAGGGCTCAGTTTTATGCCTTTCCAGGAAAGACCGAGGCTGAGGTGTCTGATGCAGTGATCACATGTACTATTCTTGTCTGTGACCGGATTGCTACTGTTTTGTTTGATCCGAGTTCTACTTACTCTTATGTGTCAGTACAGTTTGACTTGGGATTTGATGCGATTTGTGATGTGATTAATGCCCTTATCCATGTTTCTACCCAAGTTGGAGAGTCTGTGGTGGTCACCCATGTCTATCGTGCTTGTTCTGTCCTGTTTATGGGTTTTCAGACTTGGACTGATTTGGTTATTTTTGATATGACTGACTTTGATGTATTCTTAGGCATGACTTGGTTGTCCCCCTATTATGCTATGCTTAATTGTAATGCTAAGACTGTGAATCTAGAGATCTCGGGTAGGGAGAAGTTAGTGGGAAAGGGTGTACAAGCCTAAGCCAACTAAGATCATATCTTTCATCCGGGCTAGGAAACTGGTGGGGCAGGGTTGTTTGGCATATTTGGCTCATATCCGAGATGTTTATGAAGATTCCCCCTCTATTGAGTCTTTTCCTGTAGTGTCTGAGTTTAAGGAAGTGTTTCCTACTGATTTACTTGGTATGCCTCTAGATAGAGATATAGTTTTCTGTATTGACTTGGAGCTGGGAAATCGCCCAATCTCTATCCCTCCTTATCGCATGGCTCCAGCAGAGTTAAGAGAGCTTAAGACTCAGATCCAAGAGCTCCATGATAAGGGTTTCATCCGTCATAGTGCTTCCCCATGGGGTGCTCCAGTCTTGTTTGTTAAGAAAAAGGATGGTAGTATAAGAATGTGCATAGACTACCGACAGTTGAATAGGGTCATCATTCAAAATAAGTACCCGTTGCCTCGTATAGATGATCTCTTTGACCAGTTGCAGGGTGCATCGGTATTCTCTAAAATTGATTTAATGTTTGGGTACCATCAGTTAAAGATTAGGCCCAAGGATGTACCTAAGACGACATTCAGGACTCGGTATGGGCATTATGAGTTCTTGGTGATGTTGTTTGCGTTGACCAATGCACCAGCATCCTTCATGTAACACCTCCAATTTTGAAAGTAAAGAGATTTCAGCATTTCAAGGTTTTTCAGGTGCAATACCAACGAGACCACCAACGGCTCGTGGTCTGACCTAAGAACGTTGGTGGACCCACGAGCCATAGGTCTGGTCGTTGGTGGAGGGTCGGTAATGATTTTTTAAGGGTCTTTTGATCTTTTTCCTAATCGTTTAATTCCTAATTTAAGACGGTTACACTCTAATCCTAAGCACTATATAAGTCATTTAAGCCTAAATTATACCCTTCCTAATCACTTGTCAATTTCCCCAATTCATCTTTCATAGTTCAAAACCTCATATTATGATCATAGTCTAGGATTCATGAAATTCATATGGGTTCATGGGGATTCAACTTAAAACATGCAATTCAACTCAATTTCATGCATATGAAGTCATAATTAAAGAAAGTTGATCATAATTCATAAGAACCCTCATGATGGAAGAAAACCCTAAATTCAATTAAGAATTCTTAGTTCGAAAATTGGGGAATTTGGGAACCCTATGGAGGAAAGGACTCCATAGGTGAAAGCTATCATACCTCAATGACAAAAGCTTGAAATCAATGGAGGATTAGGGGACTTGACCTTCAAGTCTTAGCTTTCTTCTTCTTTACTTCTAGAGAGAGAAATATTTGGAGGGGTTTTGAGGGAATTGAAAAGTCATTAGAAAGGGTAGAATTTAGGCTTAAATGACTTATATAGTGCTTAGGATTAGAGGGTAACCTTCTTAAATTAGGAATTAAACGATTAGGGAAAAGACCAAAAGACCCTTAAATAATCATTGCCGACCCTCTACTAATGACCAAACCTACGATTCGAGGGTCCACCAATGAGACATGTATCATGGTCGTAGGTCCCACTATTTTGACCTTAAAATTTGCTAAATTTCTAGGCTCACCTACAATCACACCTACGGTTCGTAGGTCAGACCACGAGTCGTTGGTGGTATCGTTGGTAGTGCACCTAAAAAACCTTGAAATGCTGAAATTTCTTTCCTTTCAAAATCTGAGCTGTTACATTATCTCCCCCTTGGGAACATTCATCTTCGAATGAGAATCAAGACATTATAAGAAGGATAGGAACTTAATCTAACATCCCAACATGAATGTAATCACATAAATGCACATACCCGAGGAGGAAACATCAACTCCAACCTAAAGCATGTTCAAAATATCATTTAATGAAGGACATATGCAATTCATACTCAAATGCACGTAATCATACAAAAATCAATCAAGTCAACTCATTTTCTCAAAATTTAGACTCTTCATGAACATCCATAATTAGGGAATCATGGAAATAATTAGGACATATGAGACCAAAAGAATCAACCATGGGGAACTAGATACCTCAAGCTAGAGTAGGATTAGAGGAAAAGAGATGATGATATCGGGACATCATATCGGCCTTGGCCTCCCAAGTAGCACCCTCAACTAATTGATTCCTCTAAAGAACCTTTACGGAAGCAATTTCTTTATTCCTCAACTTCAGAACTTGCCAGTCCAAAATCTCAATCGGGACTTCCTCATATGAAAGGCTGTCTTTTATACCAAGATCCTCTAACGGTACTATAGTTGTCGGCTCTCCAACGCATTTCTTCAACAAGGAGACATGGAAAATCGGATGCACCGATGCTACGTCATTAGGTAAGTCAAGTTCATAAGCAACCTTACAAATACGCCTCAAAATCTGATATGGGCTCACATAACGGGGACTAAGTTTCCCTTTCTTCCCAAACCTCATTACACCCTTCATGGGTGAAATTTTCAAGTAGACCCAATCATCAACATCAAATTCTAAATCTCTCCTTCTAACATCGGCATAGGACTTTTGTCAACTTTGAGCCATTTTCAACCTTTCTCTAATAAGCCAAGCTTTCTCCATAGCTTCATGTATCAATCGGGACCTATCAAAGCAACTTCACCAACTTCAAACCACCCTACGGGAGATCTACACCTCCTACCATAAAGGGCCTCAAATGGAGCCATACCAATACTCAAATAATAGATATTATTATACGCAAACTCAATCAAAGGCAAATGATCATCCCAATTACCCTTGAAATCAATCACATAAGCTCTCAACATGTCTTCCAAAGTTTGAATAGTTCGTTCCGCTTGCCATCGATTTGAGGATGAAAGGGCGTACTAAGCTTAACACGAGTACCAAGGCCCTTTTGGAAAGATTTTCAAAACTGAGAAGTAAATTGAGTTCCAGGATCAGAGATAATGCATAAAGGCACTCCATGCAGCCTCACCATTTCTCTCAAGTACAACTTGGCATAATCTTCCGTTGAATAAGAAACCTTGACGGGAATGAAATGGGATGATTTCTTCATTCGATCTACAATTACCCAAATCCAGTCATGTTTCCGCCGGGTGCGTGGTAAACCAACAATAAAGTCCATGTTCAGATCTTCCCACTTCTAAGTAGGGATACTAATATCTTGGGACAACCTCCCAGCTTTTGATGCTCAACTTTCTCTTGATGACAATTAGGACACTTAGCCACAAATTCTGCAATATCCTTCTTCATCCTATTCCACCAATAGACCTCTTGCAAATCACAGTACATCTTCGTGGCTCCCAGTTGAATGGAATATCGAGAACTATGGGCTTCTGATAGAATCTGCTCCCTCAAACTATCAACATCGGGAACATACAAATGACCTTGATATCGAAGCACACCATCTCCCCCTTGGGAGAAAGCCTCAACGGACTTCTTGAGCACTGCTTCTTTCAACTCCATCAAGATTGGATCCAGACCTTGCTTTGCTTTCACATCTAACATGAAGGATGGTTCCGATCCATTATGAACAACCATCCCTCCTTTAGTGGAGTCAATCAGCTGAACAACCAATCGGGCCAATCTATGAACATCTCGAACCAATTCCTTCTTACCATCCTCAATGTGAGCAATACTACCCATTGACACTCGACTAAGAGCATCCGCCACCACATTCACCTTGCCAGGATGATAGAGGACACTCATGTTATAGTCCTTTAACAATTCAAGCCACCTCCTTTGGCTAAGATTTAGATCTTTTTTCTTGAACACGTATTGCAAACTCTTATGGTTGGTGAAGACATCCACATAGACAAAATACAAGTAATGCTTCCAAATCTTTAGAGCAAACACAACCGCCGCTAGTTCTAAGTCATGAGTGAGATAGTTCTTTTCATGAATCTTAAGTTTCCTTGTAGCGTAAGTAATGACTTTCCCATTTTGCATAAGGAAACACGCTAGTAAAATCGTTGAAGCATCAAAATACACTACAAACCCATCAGACCCTTTCGGTAAGGTCAACATGGGAGCCGAAGCAAGTCTATCTTTCAATTCTTGAAAACTCTTCTCACATGCTTTGGACCATGTGAACTTAACCTTCTTTTGAGTCAAAGCCGTCAATGGGGAAGCAATCAAAGAAAACCCTTCAACAAACCTCCTATAATAACCAGCCAAACCCAAGAAGCTTCGAATATCCGAAGGTGATAGAGGTCTAGGCCAGTTTTTAACCGCATCCGTCTTCTTAGGATCTACCTCAATACCTTTGCCGAAAATAATGTGACCAAGAAAAGCCACGAACCTTAGCCAAAACTCACACTTATTAAACTTTGTAAAGAGTTGTTGGTCCTTGAGGACTTGCAACACAATCCTTAAATGATCGGTATGCTCATCCTCACTCCTTGAGTAAATCAAGATATCATCAATGAACACAATCACAAACATATCAAGGTATTGTCTAAACACCCTATTCATCAAATCCATAAATGTGGCCGGAGCATTTGTCAACCCAAACAACATTACCAAGAACTCGTAGTGACCATACCTAGTTCGAAAAGCCGTCTTAGGGATGTCATCTTCCTTCACCCTCAATTGGTGATAGCCCGACCAAAGGTCAATCTTGAAGAAATAGCTCGCTCCTTAAAGTTGATAAAAAAAATCATCTATCCTTGGAAGAGGATACTTATTCTTAATGGTGCCTTTATTCAATTGCCGATAATTAATGTACATTCGAAGTGAACCATCCTTCTTTCGAACGCACAAAACTGGAGCACCCCATGGAGAGATACTCGGTCAGATGAAACCCTTATCCAACAAATCTTTCAAAAGCTCCTTAAACTCCTTAAGTTCTGCCAGAGCCATTCGATAAGGAGGAATAGAGATAGGTTGCGTATCGGGGAGAAGGTCAATATCGAAGTCTATTTTCCTTTCGGGAGGAACACTGGGTAGATCATCGGGAAATACTTCTGAAAATTTATTAAAACGGGGACCGACTCAAGAGTAGTGGTTTAGGAATCCAGATCCCTAATCCTAAAAAGATGGCATATGCAACCCTTAGAAATCATCCTTTTAGCTTTAAGACAAGAAGCAAACTGACCCTTAGGCATAGAGTTTCCCCCTTTCCACTCTAGGATAGGATCATTTGGAAATTGAAACTTAACTACTCAAGTCCTACAATCAATAAAAGCATAGCAAGAGTGCAACGAATCCATCCCAATGATAACATCAAAATCTAACATATCAAGCTCTATAAGATCAACATGAATGATTCTATGGGATAAGGAAACGGGGCAATTTCTATAGACTTTCTTAGCCACAATGGATTCACCAATAGGAGTATAGACACAAAAAAGGATCTAGCAATATATTCGGAAGAACATCAAACCTCCTAGCCACATATGGCATCACAAAAGACAAGGTAGCACCGGGATCAAGCAAAGCGTAAACATCAAGGTGAAAGACTTTCAACATACCGGTAACTACGTTGGGAGAACCCTCTGGCTCACGACGGGTTTAGAGTGCTTAGAATCGGTTTTGCTTTTGACTCCCACTAGAACCCGACGGATGTTGAGGTTAAGCCCATCGTCGATTATCTCCTTTATCCTTATCCACTAAGGGACAATCCCTTATCATGTGATCCATCTTACCATAACAAAAGCATGCTTTAGAACCGGCTAGACATTTGCCCTCATGCTTTTTCCCACATTTAGCACATGTAGCCGTTGAAAATCCACAACCACTACCTCATTGAGGCTTAGGGTAAGACACCCTATCTTTGTTGAACTTAGGAGGAACATTGGAGGAACCTTGACCTGAAGACCTCTGTCAAAACCTAGAACGGCTATGTCCATCAGACCTTGAATGTGAGAAGTTAACATCACCGATCTTAGCCCTGTTTGCCTCCCTAGACTTTTCCTTGAGTTTCTCCTCTTCTATTTTTTGGGCATGCACCATGAGACGAGAAATGTCCATATCATTAATAAGCATGGCGGTACGACTTTTCTTGACCACCATTTTGGACACCCCAAAACGAACTTACTCATCTTTGCCCTAGGATCGTCAGTCATAGTAGGAGCATATCAAGACAATCGTGTGAACTTCAAAGCATACTCCTTCAAAATCATGTTTCCTTGACGAAGGTTGATAAATTTAAGTACCTTTGCCTCACTCATCTCAAAGAGGAAAGCACCTATCAAGGAAAGCAACCTTGAACTTTTCCTAATCAAGAGGACCCGCATAATCCACCCTCTCACTCTTCTATTGCTCAAACCACACTTGAGCCACACCCTTAGTTGATAAGCGGCCAACTCCGCCTTTTCCTCCGGTGTCACGCCCATGATCATTAGCACCTAGTACACCTCATCAATGAACTTTTGATGATCTTTCTCAACCTTAGAGCCATGAAACTCCAGAGGATTCATTCTAGTGAAGTCCCTAACTCTAGATGCCGCCGTACCCACATTTGGGTTCACGGGAGCCATAACCTCCCTATTGGATTGAGCCGTCATGGCTTGAGTCAACACTTGAAAAGCAGCCCTAAACTCCGCATTAGTCAATTGTTCGGCCAAAGGGTTGGCCAAAACTTGAGGAGCTTGAGGAGGAGCTTCTTGTTCCACATTCTCTCTCGCATTCCTTCTAGCATATGCCCTTCGAGTGGCCATATCATGAAAAGCATCGGATAAGGGTTGGGAGAGTGATATAGAGTTAAAATCTATCGCAGAACTTTAAAATAATGAAAGAGGTGGAGTTTCCTAAACATCTTGTAGCCTGTCATTCATAGATGTGGCGCGCTTCACACTCATGAACAAGACTCTACTCGACGTGGCTTATGAGACTTCCTAGGACCTTTCTAAAATCTTGTGCTCTGAATACCAAGTTTGTCATGACCTAAAGTACCCCCTAGACGTGACATGGCGTACAAGACCCCGAAAGGCATCATACAAGCCACTTAGCATGCATCGGACAAGATAATAGCAATTTAAGAGTTCAAAAGATAATTCATTAGCACAAGATTTTACAAAGCATAGCGGAAGTCTACATATAGTCTCAAAGCCATCTATCAAAAGAATAGAAAGAACATTGGGACGTAACTGAATACAAGTCCAAAGGTAAAGAAACATAAAAGAATAACAAGGCAATGTCCTCGAACATATGAGGACTCACCAAGTCTTCAAGGCTCTTCTACTACAAGCTCTAGCCACGAGTGGATGGGGAGGATTCGCCACGCCCTACATCAATAAATCAATATAGGCAAGAGTATGTGTTAGTACAAACATGTACCAAGTATGATAACTATGCATAAAATCATTTAGTCATGCTAAAATGGGACATTTACATGACATGCAAAGACCAAGCTAAAACATGATATAAAAGAGGTTAAAAACATAAATTATAAGATCATGGTCAATGCAAGCTAAACATGCTTAAAACATTTGTGAGACACCTTGAAAGTCACACAAGATGAAATTGAATGATTTTGAGATAAATATACATGAGCCCATGCATGAATTATTTCTTCTAAGCTATGAATTTCATGATGAAGTTATGAATGATCAAAAGATGGGTTTTATGAAAATATGCATGTTCAATTATGAAATTATGATGATTTGAGATTTTACTTTGAGGTTGAAGCATTAATGATGTTGTTGAGTTGTGAAAGGTTTTCTCACACAAAGGATTCATAAAGGGTTGAAAGATTTTCTCAACTAAACTTGAATCAAAGTTAAGGAGCTATTCTAATGAAAGGGACAAGAGGCGATTACCCATGTTACCTAATGATAGACAAGAGGTGATTACCCATGTCTACTAAAGATAAGATGAATTATGATTTATGACCATTCCGTGAGAATTATGCTTAGCACCGAGTGGACAAGAGGTGATTACCCATGTCCCATAAAATATGTGCAACCATAGGTTGTATAGATAGACATTAGCTAGTGGATCCACTTAAGCTAGAAGACTATGGTTCTTACCTTGGCAAGTAATCTCCCACAATAATAAACGAAAGTGACTGTCCAGTTGTCTCACAAGAGTTTTAAGCATGTTTAGCTTGCATTGACCATTATCGTATGACTTATGTTTCTAACCTCTTTTATCTCATGGTTTAGCTTGGTCTTTGCATGTCATGTAAATGTCCCCTTTTAGCATGACTAAATGATTTTATGCATAGTTATCATATTTGGTACATGTTTCTACTAACGCATACTCTTGCCTACATTGATTTATTGATGTAGGGCGTTGTGACTCCTCCCCATCCACTAGTAGCTAGAGCTTGTAGTAGAAGAGCCTTGAAGACTTGGTGAGTCCTCATATGTTCGAGGACATTGCCTTGTTATTCTTTTATGTTTCTTTAACTTTGGACTTGTATTCGGTTACGTCCCAACGTGCTTTCTATTCTTTTGATAGATGGCTTTGAGACTATATGTAGACTTCCACTATGCTTTGTAAACTCTTGTGTTAATGAATTGTCTTTTGAACTCTTAAATTGCTATTATCTTATATGATGCATGCTAAGTGGCTTGTATGAGGCCTTTCGAGGTCTTGTATGCCATGTCACGTCTAGGGGTACTTTAGGTCATGACATTTCATGAGTTTGATGAATGGTGTGTTCAATATATTCCTGGATTCCTTTGTAATTGTATTTATTGATGAAATTTTGGTCTATTCGAAGAGTAAAGAAAAGCATGCAGACCATCTTCGTATTGATCTGGGTGTCCTTGGGAAACATAAATTGTATGCAAAATTTTCTAAGTGTGAATTCTGGTTGTCCTCGGTTGCCTTTTTGGGGCATGTAGTTTCAAAAGAAGGGGTAATGGTAGATCCTCAAAGGATTGAAGCAGTCAAGAACTGGGTCTGACCTAGTTCAGTGACTGAGGTTAGGAGTTTTGTAGGGCTTGCTAGCTACTATCGATGGTTTGTGAAGAATTTGCCTCTATACCACACACTTGACAAGACTGACTCAAAAGAAGGTACCTTTTGAGTGGACTGACAAATGTGAAGAGAGCTTCCAAAAGCTCAAGACTCTTATTATTGGATCGGGTGTCACATTTCGACACATATTTGGATCGGGTGTCACGTTCTGACACATATTGGATCGGGTGTCATGTTCCGATACATTATTGGATCGGGTGTCATGTTCCAACACACTAACAGTTTGAGTGTGGGTTCCATGAGAGAGCCATCATTGGCTGTTGCATTTGATATTAACATTGTGAAACTGCTATATTGAGCATGAACTTGTAGATCGTTATTCTTTTTGTATATGTGTGGTTTACTATGTTGTAGTTACTTGTGTATGTCTCACTTACTGGAATAGCCTCATGATCCTATTAGTGCACCATTGTTTTGTGTATTGATACTGCACTTTCTCTTTTTTTGTTGAGTACAGGGCGTCTTTAGGCGGCTGTTCAGAGACCTCAGTTAGGAGATCACTGACTTTTCGAGTTCAAGGGTGAGCCAGTTCCTTCAGGCTACCATAGATTCATCTAGGATCTTAGTACATTTCCTTTGTACATAGACCTTTCAAACTCTTTACTTTATGTTTAGTTGTTTTGGGGCTGCATTCCCTATCTTAGACCGTTTAGTTAGAAGTTTTGGTGCAATGACTTTCAGGTTCTAGGGGTTGAATTTCCACTTGTTTATGTTTGGTTTGATAACTTACTGAGTTTATGGGAACTCAGCTTTAGAATTGATTATTTAAACCTGTTTCCACATCTTTAAATGCATATCTTTTAGCTAGTATTGTTTAGTTGGGTTGTAGTAATGGTTCTCCTACCAAAGGGTTAGTGTGGGTGAAAATCACTACGGTTTTGGGTTGTGACAAAGTTGGTATCAAAGCTTAGAACGTTTTCTTCTTTTTTTCTTTTTTCTACGGAAGGAGCAACTTTTTTTAAAGAGCATGAAAGAACAAAGACGAAGGAATTAGACACCGCAGAAAGAATTAGAAAACACAGCAAACTGGAAACCATAAAAAAACTAAATAACCGGATTGTTCATCAAAATTTCAGTTTGAAACTCATGTGATTAATCTATTTTTTATTTGGTTAACCCTAAAACCATAAAAAGAAGAACTAGAAACTTAACGTGCAACAACTACGGAACAACACACAAATAAGAAACTAAAAACTACACAAGGAAAAAATGCAGACCATAACAAGAACATACTAGAAAATAAACCTGCAACATATGTGGAAAGATCACCATTTATTTTACAAAAAGAACATGAAACCAAAACTAGAAAAGCAATAGACACAATATTATGGATAATTATATAAGAACGACGAAATCATGAAACGAAAAGAACAAAAACATACTACTATGGACTTATATCACAAGATGAACTAGAAACACAAAAGAAACTTAAAATCACACAAGGAAAAAAGTGCAGACCATAACAAGAACAAACTAGAAAATAAACCTTCAAAATATGTGGAAAGATCAACATTTATTTTACGGAAAGAACATGAAACCAAAACTAGAAAAGCAATAGACACAATACTATGGAAAACCATATAAGAACAACGAAATCATGAAACGAAAAGAAAAAAACAGACTACTATGGACTTATATCACAAGATGAACTAGAAACACAAAAGAAACTTAAAATCACACAAGGAAAAAAGTGCAGACCATGACAAGAACATACTAGAAAATAAGCCTGCAACATATGTGGAAAGATCACCATTTATTTTTTTACAGAAAGAACATGAAACCAAAACTAGAAAAGCAATAGACACAATACTACGAAAACTTATATAACAACGACGAAATCATGAAACGAAAAGAAAAAAGACAGACTATTATAGACTTATATCACAAGATGAACTAGAAACACAAAAGAAAGTAAAAACCACACAAAGAAAAAGTGCAGACCATAACAAGAACAAACTAGAAAATAAACCTGCAACATATGTGGAAAGATCACCATTTTTTTACGGAAAGAACATGAAAGGACACAAATAAGAAAAAGCATGAAACAAGAAAAGCAATAGACACAATATTACAGACAATTATATAACAACGACAAAATCATGAACGAAAAGAACAAAGACATACTACTACGGACTTATATCACAAGATCATAGTCAATATACTATGGATACTAGTAAGAATTAACAAAAAAATTAACCCGAGTCTTTATATAAGAAAGTAACCTGTTTTTACGCGACCTAGGTTATGGCAGTACATGTAACAATGGTTGTATCACCAGCAATCCCTGGGATTCAAGCCCAAATCTAGTGAGTTTGGGCTCGAATATGAATCTTCGCGACTCAGTCCTGGCCTTTGGATCACGTATTGCGTGCCTCAACACCAATTTATGGAGTTTGTTCTTATTTGGGAAAACTATTGCCAATTTGGTACCTAGTTTCGCAATGGAACCCAGAAACAAAACTCCTTCTCTTCGCTCAAAAAGTCAACCTTTTCCTCTTCATAATGTACTTTGTTTTTCTCGAACAGGCAGCAACACGCCATTGATGTGGGTGAAATATTTTTCTCGAACATGCAACAACTCGTATTGATAGAAGGAAGACGACTACCTAATAGTGGATTAAGGATATAGGGCGGCTCAACTTAAAGCTCAAATACAAGACAGAACCCTAAAACTGTCGGAAATTAAAACCCTAAAGCTGCCAAAAATCTAAACCCTAAAGCCACTGGAAATTGAAAACTAAAGGATGCAGACCAACATAAAAGAAACCTTAGAGATGCATAGTCCCCCTCTATTGAGTCTATTTCTGTAGTGTCTGAGTCTAAGGAAGTGTTTCCTACTGATTTACCTAGTGTGCCTCTAGATAGAGATATAGATTTCTGTATTAACTTTGAGCCTGGCACTCGCCCAATCTCGATCCCTCCTTATCGCATGGCTCCAACAGAGTTAAGAGAGCTTAAGACCTAGATCTAAGAGCTCCTTGATAAGGTTTTATCTATCCTAGTGCTTCCCCGTGGGGTGCTCCTATCTTGTTTGTTAAGAAGAATGATGGTAGTATGAGGATGTGCATAGACTATCGACAGTTGAACAGGGTCACCATTCGAAATAAGTACCCATTCCCTCTATAGATAATCTCTTCGAGCAGTTTCAGGGTGCATGAGTATTCGATAAAATTAATTAAGGTCAAGGTACCATCAGTTAATGATTAGGCCCGAGGATGTACCCAAGATGGCATTCAGGACTCCGTAAGGGCACTATGAGTTCTTGGTGATGTCATTTGGGTTGACCAATACACCTACAACCTTCATGAGTTTGATGAATGGTGTGTTCAATCCATTCATGGATTCCTTTGTAATTGTCTTTATTGATGATAAAATTTGTATCAAAGCCCTAGGTTCGTTGATCTCGTTGTACCAAAATGAGTCTAGTACAGTCTTGCAAAATGGTATGGAGATGTCTATGCTTTTCTTTGAGAGGCTACATGACTTTAGAAAAATCTCTCTATCTTCTTCTCCTTTTGTGTTATAACTTGATTCCAATTGGTATCTGGTGATCCAAATTGGAATGCAATCTCTTTCACTCTTTGGTCCGCAGATGGTTAACACGCGAAACAATAATGCCAGGCCAGTAGCTCCCATCAAAGAGCCAGCAGGGGAGTCCGCAACGTGAGGATGTGGCCAAGGTAGGGGTAGAAGAAGAGGATAGGGCAGAGGCCGAGGAAGGGTAGCACCCGCCAGGGGTGAAGCCCAAGTTCAGAATGTACCCAGGGAAGAGGCCCCTACTGTACCCCAGGCCGAGTTGGAAGAGAATGTGGAGATTAAGGTGGAAAAGGATGCTGAACTAGAGGAGGACGCACATGCTGGGATTGTAGGACTTCCCCCTTTGGATTCAACTATAGCTCAGCATATTTTGAATTTTCTGAGTGGGTTGGTCGGCTCTGGAGCCATTTTCACGGTCCAAGCTGCTCAACCTCTAGTGATCCACTCTGTTGCTACTACAGTCCCTAAGATTGATGGAGTTTTGGGTGCTGATGCCTTCTTCAGTCCACTTTTTGGCCCTGTTATGTCTGGCACTAAGCACGAGATGCTGACCATGTTTTTGAAGTTAAAGCCGCTAGTGTCCCATGGTTATGAAAGTGAGGATGCCTATGATTTATCCTAGATTTCTATGAGAGACTTCAGAAGTTAGGCATTGTGCACCAGCATGGAGTCGAGTTCGTGACCTTTCAAATTCAAGGTGAGGCTAAGCAGTGGTGGAGAGCCTTTATGGAAAGACGATCGCCAGTCTTGCCTCCACTCACCTGGGTTCTGTTCAATGCCTTGTTTCTGGAGAAGTATGTGCCCCGGACTTTGTGAGACCGCAAGAAGGATGAGTTCATGGCTTTGGAGTAGGGTGGTATGATTGTAGCTGCTTATGCAGCTAAGTTCTATGCCTTGTCCATATATGCTACGCAGTTGGTGACTACAGATGAAGAGAGGATCCATTTGTTCATCAAGGGATTGAATCCCGAGTTGCAGGTATTGTTTATTCACATGTCTTCTGCAGGTAAAAGCTTTAATGAAGTGACAGACTCTGTGAAGAAGGTAGAAGGAGTTAGATGGGAAGAGCAGGCCAAGGCTTTGGCTAAGAGGCCTAAGAATACACGTAACTTTAATTGCTCCTACTCTAGAGGTTTAGATAGGCCAAAAATTACAGTCCGGCCAATTCCGTCAGCTATGCCCGCTTCTACGGGTGGTTAATCAGGGACTCCGTAGCAGAATCCTACCCAGGATGGTCAGGGAGCCTTTTTTGCGACAGACAACAGGCCGTCTCTTGACCGCAGTTGTTACAATTATGGAGAACCAGTACACATGAGGAGAGATATCCCCACCCTCGCCTGATTGAAACCATGCATCAGTAGACTAGAGTAGTGGTACCAGCTGGCATAGGTAATAATTGCAGAGGATGTTGGGTGAGGAAGAAATCATAGAGGCCGTGGAGGCTGGGGAAATGGTAATGCAGGAAGGGGATCAGTGTTGCTAAGCAGAGAGGTTGCCCATCAGGATTACATGGCTCAGTTTTATGCCTTTTTGGGCAAGACCATGGCTGAGGCATCTGATGTAGTGATCACAGGTACTATTCTTGTCTGTGACCGATTGGCTACTATTTTGTTTGATCCGGGTTCTACTTACTCTTATGTGTCAGTACAGTTTGCCTTGGGATTTGATGCGATTTGTGATGTGCTTGATACCCCATCCATATTTCTACCCCAGTTGGAGAGTCTATCATAGTCACCCATGTCTATTGTGCTTGTTCTATCCTCGGAATTTGTGTTCCATGTCCCCATTTACAACATACCCTTAAAACTTGATGTTCTATAACCACCCTTTCATGCTAAGATTAATTGTGGGAGTTCTACCCGCCTGAATTTGATTCCGTAAAGCCATATAGGATCCTTATCATCTTGCCTATCCACTCAAATGATAATATTCATAATCAAATCCCCCATCCATTACCGGATTACCCTTAACCTCACCTCACTCAGATTTCATCTAAGTTTGTCCTAGGCTCAAAATTTTTAAGTTACAACTCGAAAGTTTTTTTGCCCAAATTCCTTCCCCATTGGCTTATCCATGACGACGGGAACATGTCATTACAATAGATACCAATTTACCCATCACTCGTCCCTGAGTTACAAACTAGGAAAACTAGGCTTAGGCAAAAATAAATTAGTACCTAAATCGTCAAATAACTGGGGATACTTGTCTCACATGTCCTTCTAAGTTTCCCAAGTAGCTTCCTCAACTGGAAAATGCTTCCATTGAACTTTCATTGACTTAATCTCTCTGGTTCTCAGCTTCTGGACATCACGATCAAGGATTGCAACCGGCTCCTATTTATGCTATCACTCCAACATTGACATGGAACCGTTCGAATCACTTTATGGGAGGGGATGTAGATCGCCCATAGGATGGTTTGAGGCTGAGATATGAAACCTTTGGGGGTGATGAGATTTGGCAAGAAGGGAAAGCTCAGTCCTCGCTACATTGGCCCAATTGAGCACACCAACTGCTTCAAGAGCAGCATCTTGTGGATTGCCTAACACTGTCTTCTTTCTGAGCTCATTCAAACTCTCATCCTCAAACTGCGTGGCATTGATCTCCTCAATAAAAGTGGGTCTAACCTCAATGATGGCTAACACCCCACCTTTCTTTGAGATGCCCAACTGCATGAACATGGACTCCAAGGTCTGGATCTCCCTAGTCAAGGGTCGCCTGGACACACCCAAACAAGCTAAACTGCCCATACTGACTATCTTCCAGCTTAATGCATCTGCCCCCACATTAGCCTTACCCAGATGGTATTGACTGGTGACATCATAATCTTTAAGTAACTCCATCCATCTTCGAGTTCTCAGGTTCAAGTCTTTCTGAGTGAACATATGTTGTACACTGCAGTGATCAGTGAGCACTTCACACTTGACTCCATAGAGATAATGTCGCCAAATCTTTAGAGCAAACACTACCGCTGCCAACTCCAAATCATGCGTCGGGTAGTTCCCCTTATTAATCTTCAACTGTCATAAGGCATAGGCAATGGGATTCTTATCCTGCATCAACACAACACCCAAGCTTGAATGTGAAGTATCACAATATACAATGAATCCTTACCATCCACTGGCAATGTAGGAATAGGTGCTGTGGTCAAAAGAGTCTTGAGCTTTTGGAAGCTCTCTTCATATTTTTCATTCCACTCAAAAGGTACCTCCTTTTGAGTCAGCCTTGTCAAGTGCGTGGCAATAGAAGTGAAATTCTTCACAAACCGCCAATAGTAGTTGGCAAGCCCCACAAAACTCCTAACCTCAGTCACAGAACTAGGTCAGACCTAGTTCTTGACTGCTTTAATTGTTTGGGGATCTAACATTACCCCTTCTTTTGAAACTACATGCCCTAAAAAGGCAACCGAGGACAACCAGAATTCGAACTTAGAAAATTTTGCATACAATTTCTATTTTCCAAGGACACCAAGAACAATACGAAGATGGTCTGTATGCTCTTCCTTACTCTTCGAATAGACCAAAATGTCATCAATAAAGACAATTACAATGGAATCTAGGAATGGATTGAACACACCATTCATCAAACTCATGAAGGCTGCAGGTGCATTGGTCAACCCAAACGACATCACTAAGAACTCATGGTGCCCATACCGAGTCCTGAATGCCGTCTTGGGTACATCCTCAGGCCTAATCTTTAACTGATGGTACCTAGACCTTAAATCAATTTTAGAAAATATTGATGCACCCTGCACTTGTCGAAGAGATCATCTACACGAGGCAACAAGTACTTATTTCGAATGGTGACCCTATTCAACTGTCAGAAGTCTATGCACATCCTCATACTACCATCTTTCTTCTTAACAAACAAGATAGGAGCACCCCACAGGGAAGCACTAGGATGGATGAAACCCTTATCAAGGAGCTACTGGATTTGGTTTTTAAGCTCTCTTAACTCTGCTGGAGCCATTATATAAGGAGGGATAGAGATTGGGCGAGTGCCCGACTCCAACTCAATACAGAAATCTATATCTATATCTAGAGGCATACCAGGTAAATCAGTAGAAAACACTTCCTTAAGCTCAGACACTACAGGAATAGACTCAATAGAGGGGGACTCTTCATCAACATCCTGGATATGAGCCCAATATGTCAAACAACCCTGCCGCACTTCATATACTAATGCATACTTGTGCCTATATTGTTTCACTAATGTAGGGTTCGAGGCTCCTACCTCGCATACTTGTGGCTAGTTGATCTCATTGACTCTTCGAAGATCAAGAGTTGGTGAGTCCTCATGTTTCGAGGACTATGGTACATATATTGCTTTCTTTACTTCAGTTTTTAGACATTTGTACGTGGTGTATGGGTTACATCCAAACCACTTCCTTTCGATGTAATATATGACTTGTTGAGACTATGTTAGACTTATGCTTTTTAAAACACTTTTATTACATAAGCTCGCTACTTTTTAAATCTTTATTTCTATTATCTTATATGATGTATGCTAAGTTGCTTGTATAGAGCCTTTCGGTGATTCTATATGCCATGTTACACCTAGGGTATACTTTGGGTCATGACAAACTTCTTATTCAGAGTACAAGGTTTAGAAAGGTCCTAGGATGTCTCACAAGCCACGTCAAGTAGAGTCTTGCTCATGACTGTGAAGTGCGCCACATTTATAAATAAGATTCTATAAGATTTTTAGGAAATTCCACTTCTTTCATCATTCTAAAGTCGTGTGATGGAGTGTAAGTCTGTATGTCTCTCTCTTAATCCTTATTTGATGATTTTTAGGATATGGCCGCTCGAAGAGCATGCGTTAGAAGGAATGCAGGTGAGAATGTGGGACAAGAAACTCATCTTGTTTTGGCTGATCCTTTGGTCGAGGAAGTGACTAATGTGGACTTCTGAGCTGCCTTCCAAGTGTTGGCTCAAGCTATGATGGCTCAAGTCAATACATAGGATAATGCTCCTGTGAACCCAAATGTGGGTATAGCAGCGCCAAGGATAAGGAAGTTAACTAGGATAAATCCTCTGGAGTTTCATGGTTCTAA
The DNA here is from genome assembly GCA_018342035.1 of Solanum appendiculatum. Lineage (NCBI taxonomy): Eukaryota > Viridiplantae > Streptophyta > Magnoliopsida > Solanales > Solanaceae > Solanum > Solanum appendiculatum. The sequence goes on along the minus strand of JAGDQO010000635.1, from coordinate 1,104,472 downwards.
GGTCGATGAGGATCCTAGACAGCTCATTGATGAGATTTACAAGATAGTGAAAATTATGGGAGTGACTAAGGTTGAGAAGGCAGAGTTGGCCACTTATCAACTCAAGGGTGTTTCTCAAGTGTGGTTTGAACAATGGAAGAGTGAGAGGGCAGTTGATGCGGGTCCTCTTGATTGGAGAAATTCAAAGGAGCATTTCTTGATCGTTTCTTTCCTCTTAAAATGAGAGAAGTGAAATTTCTTGAGTTCATTAACCTTCATCAAGGAAATATGAGTAAGTTTGTTTCAGGTGTGTCCAAAATGGTGGTAAAAAAATGTCGTACCACCATGATCATTAAGGAAATTGATATTTCCTCTTTTATGATTCATGCCCAACAAATAGAAGAGGAGAAGCTTAAGGAAAGATCTAGGGAGGCAAAAAGGGCAAAGACTGGTGATGGTGACTTTCCAGATTCATGGTCCGATGGACATGGTCATTCTAGATTCCGACAAAGGTTCTCTGGTAAAGGTTCCTCTAATTCTCCGACTCCTAAGTTGAACTAAGATAGGGTGTATAACCCTATGCCTCAAAGAGGAAATGGTGGTGGATCTTCTTTGTCGGCTAGTGCTCGGTGTGGAAGGAAGCATGATGGTAAATGCTTAGCTAGTACAGATGTTTGGTTTAATTGTGGTAAGAGTGGTCATAGAAGAAGGATAGTACGTCACTTTCTATGAAGGGAAGAGATAGTAGGCAATCTCCACTTAGTGGTTCGGGTTCAAGTACTCCAAAGCAAAATTGGTTAGATGCACTTCCAACTTGACACGATCAAGAGGGTTCTCCCAATGTGGTTACCGGTATGTTGAAAGTCTTTCATCATGATGATTATGCTTTGCTTGATCCGGTGCTACTTTTTCAATTGTGACACCATATGTAGCAATGGTATTTGATGTTTCTCTAGATATGTTGTTAGACCATTTTTCTGTCTCTACTCCTATTGGTGAATCTTTTGTGACTAAGAGAGTCTATAGAAAGTGTATCGTCTCATTATCCCACGGAGTCACTTATGTTAATCTTGTAGAGCTTGATATGTTAGATTTTGATGGTATCCTTGGTATGGATTGGCTCCAATCTTGTTATGCTTCTATTGATTGTAGAACCCGAGTGATTAAGTTTTAGTTTCCAAATGAGCCCATCCTAGAGTGGAAAGAAGGAAATTTTATGCCTAAGGGTCAGTTTGTTTCTTGTCTTAATGCTAGAAAAATGATTTATAAGGGTTTCATCTATCATCTTGTTCGGGTTAGGAATAGAGATTCCAAAAACCCTATTCTTGAGTCAGTCCCCAATGAAATGTATTTCCGGAAATGTTTCCCGATGATCTACCCGGTGTTCCTTCCAAAATGGAAATAGACTTCATTATTGACCTTCTTCCAAATATGCAGCCTATCACTATTCCTCCTTAGTGTATGGCTCCCGCAGAACTTAAGAAATTATAGGAGCTATTGAACGATTTGTTGGATAAAGGTTTCATCCGACCAAGTATCTCTCCATGGGATGCTCCAGTTTTATTTGTTCGTAAGAAGGATTGTTCACTTTGCATGCGTATTAAATATTTGCAATTAAACAAAGTTACCATTAAGAATAAGTATCCCCTCCCAAGGATTGATGATTTCTTTGACCAACTCTAAGGAGCGAGTTATTTCTCTAAGATTGACTTCCGATCCCGAAGATGGCTTTTCGAACTTGGTATGGTCATTATGAGTTTTTGCTGATGTCTTTTGGTTGACTAATGCTCTGGTAGAATTTATGGATTTGATTAATAGGGTGTTCAAGCAATACCTTGATATGTTTATGATTGTGTTTATTGACGATATTTTTATTTACTCATGGAGTGAGGATGAGCATGTTGAGCATTTGAGGATTGTATTGCAAATTTTCAAGGATCGTGAGTTGTATGCTATGTTTAACAAGTGTGAGTTTTGGTTGACGTCTGTTACTTCCCTTGGCCATATTGTATTTGGTGAAGGTATTCAAATCGATCCTAAGAAAACGTAGGTGGTTAGGAATTGGCCAAGACCTTTTTCTACTTTTGATATACGGAGTATCTTGGGTTTGGCCTGATATTATAGAAGGTTTGGGGAAGGGTTCTCTTCTACTTACTCTCCATTTGCCTCATTGACTCAAAAGAAGGTGAAATTCCTATGGTCGGAAGCTTGTGAGAAAAGTTTCCAAGCGTTGAAGAATAGACTCACTTCGACTCCTATTTTACCACTATCGAAAGGATCAGATGGTTTTGTGGTGTATTGTTATGCTTCACGGTTTGGTATTGGTTGTGTTTGAATGAAACATGGGAAAGTCATTGCTTATGCTTTAAAGCAATTGAAAGCGCACGAAAAGAACTATCCTACTTATAATTTGGAATTGGCGGCAGTTGTTTTTGCCTAAAAGATTTGAAGACATTACCTATATGGTGTGCATGTAGATGTGTTCACGGACCACAAGAGTTTGAAATACATGTTCACTCAAAAGGATTTGAATCTTCGCCAAAGGAGGTGGCCTGAGTTGCTAAAATATTATGACATGAGTGCCTTCTATCATCCTGGTAAAGCGAATGTAGTGGTTGATGGTCTAAGTTGGTTGTCAACGAGTAGTGTTGCACATGTTGAAGATGGTAAGAATGAATTGGTTCGTGATGTTCATAGATTGGTGAGATTGGATGTTCGCTTAGTTGATTCTAGTGAAGGTGGTGTGGTTGTTCATAATGGTATGTATTTATCTTTTGTAACTGATGTGAAGGCTAAGAAATATCTTGATATGGTATATGTTTACTTAAAGAAGTCGGTTTCCGAAAAAGCCATTAAGGCTTTCTCTCAGGGGAGATGGTGTCCTTTGATAACAAGGTCGGTTATGTGTTCAAAATGTTGATATTTGAGGGAAAATTTTTAATCGGAAGCCCATAGTTCTCGGTATTCTATTCACCCAGGAGAAATCAAGATGTACTGTGACTTGCGAGAGGTCTATTGGTGGAATGGGATGAAGAAGGATATTGCATAATTTGTAGCTAAGTGTCCTAATTGTCCATAAGTGAAATTTTAGCATCAAAAGATGGGAGGATTGTCACAAGATATTAGTATTCTTAGTTTGAAGTAGGAAGATTTGAATATGGACTTTATTATCGATTTACCCTGCACCCGATGGCAACATGACTCAATTTGGGTTATTTTGGATCGTATGACGAAGTCCGCCTATTTCATTCTTATCAAGGTTTCTTATTCGGCAGAAGCTTCTGCTAAGTTGTATCTAAAGGAAATATTTAGGTTACATGGAGTGCCCCTATCAATTATTTCAAATCGTGGTACCCAATTAACTTCTCAATTTTTGAAGTCTTTTCAAAAAGATCTTGGTACTTCAATCAAGCTTAGCACGACTTTTCATCCTCAAACGGATGGGCAAGCAGAGCGTACTATCCAAAATTTGGAAGATATGTTGAGAGCTTGTGTGATTGACTTCAAGGGTATTTGGGATGATCATTTGCCTTTGATTAGTTTGCATATAATAATAGTTATCATTCAAGTATTGGTATGGCTCCATTTGAGGCTCTTTATGGTAGGAGGTGTAGATCTCCTATAGGTTGGTTTGAAGTTTGTGAGGTTGCATTGATAGGGCCCGAGTTGGTCCATGTGGTTATGGAAAAAGTTCGGCTTATCGGAGAAAGGTTGAAAACTTCTGAAAGTTTACAAAAGTCATATGCTGATGTTAGAAGAAGGGATCTTGAGTTTGCTATTGATATATAGGTCTACTTGAAAATTTCACCTATGAAGGGTGTCATGAGGTTTGGTAAGAAAGGGAAACTTAGCCCCATTATGTTGGTCCTTATTAAGTGTTGAGGCGTATTGGCAAGGTTGCTTATGAACTTGAGTTGCCCAATGATTTAGCATCAGTACATCCGGTATTCCATGTCTCTTTGTTATAGAAGTCTGTTGGAGATCCCACATCTATTCTACTATTAGAGAATCTTGGTATAAAGGAAAGACTTTCTTTTGAAGAGGTTCTAGTTGAGATTTTAGATCAGCAAGTTCTAAAGTTGAGGAACAAGGAAGTTGCATCCGTAAAAGTGTTGTGGAGGAATCAAATCGTTGAGGGTTCTACTTGGGAGGCCGAGGCCGATATGATGTCCCAATATCCTCATCTCTTTCCCTCCCAACCTACTCTAACTTGAGGTATTTAGCTCCTCATGGTTTATTCTTTCGGATTCATGTGTCTTAGTCATTCTCATGTCTCCATATGCATGCATGTATGTTTTATCAAATGATGTTTTGAGTATGTTTAGCATGGAGTTGATTTTATTCCTTGGATATGTGCATTTTGATTAAATTTCATTCATGTTGGGTTGTTAGTTTCACTCCTACTCTTTTCATGCTAGTTTGAGTCACATTTGAGGACTAATGTTCCCAAGGGGGAGATACTGTAACACCTTAGAGTTTGGTGAGTTGGGTTTTGAAGTTGTAAGGGAGGTCAAAGGACAAGTCCATGAACCTAAACCCAACCATAAACCCTCTATGGTTGCCTAAAAATTTCGTGGAAGGGTTCACGACGTGTTTAGGAAATGTGGGTTGGTTGTTGAAGGCAACCAAGAATTGTGGCCGTCTGTATAACCCCCTTCACGGACCCTGAAGGGATAAACGGTCCGTGAAGGTTTTCCATTTAGGTCTCCCATCAGCTCTTTAACTCAGGGCTATTTTAGTCTTTCCCTATGTGTTTAACACTTAAGCTATGTTGTTTTAACCCCTATTCGAAGTCCTATATAATTGATTTAAGTCCTAAAACTACCTATTCCAAAATCATTCTCCAAAAACCCAATTTCTTCGAAGTTCTTCCGCAAAATTCTCTTTCAAAAGCAAAGGAAGAAGAAGCTAGGGTTTAACTTCAAGGTCTCCAATTAACCATATATTTTTTCTTTGATCACTAAGGTATGTTATTATTCACCTATGGAGTCCTTTCCTCCGTAGGGTTCCTAAGATCTTCCAATTTTACAAGTTAAAATCTCAATTCAAAGTGAGTGTTTTATTCAATTTGCATGGGTTCTCTTCAATTTTAATTTTATTGATTAATTTCTATCTTCTAATGCATGAGTTGAAGTAACTACTTATTTTTTAGTTTAATTCATATGAACCCATGCATGATACATAATTTTTTACTATGAACACATTATGAAGCTTATGAACTATGATCTATGAATTCATAAAAATATGCATGCTTTTATGAAATTGATGTAAATAATTTCATGATGCTTTGAGATGAAAGTATCAATGTTGTTGTGAAACTTTTCTCACATACTTCTATGATCATGATTGTGAAAGATTTTCTCACATAAGGATTCATAAGATTGAAACGTTTTCTCATCTAAGTTGAATCAATATTTAAGGAGTTATCCTAAGTAACTTTAGCTTGGATTGGTAATCTAATTGTGCCTTTCAATCGATGATGAAATGAATATGATTAATGCCTATTCCGTGGAATTTTACTTAGCACCGAGAGGATATTGATATGGAGGCTCTCCCGTTAGTAGTGGTCGGGTATCTAGTAGAAATCTCCTTGTCCCTAACTATGTGCCCCCATAGGATGTCATAGCTAGTGAATCCATCTATGTTAGAAGTTTAGGTTGTTTCCTTGGCAAGCAATGACATCTCTTTTTGTTGTGGGATAGACACCGGATTCCATGTTTTAGCTCACATGGTCTATGTCGGTTGATGGTAAACATTCCAGAATAATGAACTAAGGTTACTTTCAATGTATCTTTCAAAGTGTTTTAAATATGATAAGCTTGCATTGACCATGATTTATGACTTGTGTTTTCTAACCTTTTCCTTATAATTTAGCTTGGTGATTGCATGTCATGTAAAGTCCTTTTTAGCATAATTTCATATGTTTTATACATTGCTATCATAATTAGTACATTCCATGTACTAATGCATACTTGTGCCTATATTGTTTCACTAATGTTGGGTTTGACGCTCCTACCTCCCATACTTGTGGCTAGTTGATCTCATTGACGATTCGAAGATCAAGAGTTGGCGAGTCATCATATTCCGAGGACTATGACACTTATATTGCTTTCTTTACTTCACTGTTTAGACATTTCTATGTGGTGTATGGGTTACGTCCCAACCACTTCCTTTTGATGCAATAGATGGCTTGTTGAGACTATGTTAGACTTCCGCTTTGTAAAATTCTTTTATGACAAATGATTGCTACTTTTGAAATCTTTATTTTTATTATGTCGTATGATATATGTTAAGTGGATTGTGTAGAGACTTTCAAGGATTCTATATGTCATGTTACCCCTAGGGTATACTTTGGGTCGTGGCACATACTGGTCAATAAATTAGTATTCCAATAGAAGTATATGCGTATATTTATTTTGAGTACTTGTGTGTTATTTTTCCTTGTTTTGTTTTATTATGTCAAATACTTCCCCTGTACACTAATGAAAAAACATGAATGAAATCCTATTAAATCTCATATATCGGAGTCAGATTTTATGGATATCCATAGTTGTCATCTATGATGTGTTCAGGGAGTGGATATCAAGTCTTTAACCACTATAGTTTGTCCAATAAAAGTATTTACATCAATCGGTACATCTACTGCTAGCTTTCCCCACAATATAAGGGGACTTATGTACTGGTAAGGATTAACATTGTTCAGTGTATTGATAAAAGACATAATACTAATGCTCACCACAAGCTAAAATAAAATGTCTTTCATTCCCTAACTTTCCTGCACCTGGAAAGCAAGATTTGTCTGATATGTTCTTCGATAGCATTGTATTGTCTCAGCGTTCTGAACAATGATCGATCAAACTATTTCTGAAGATTATCGAGTCGAGTAATTCATATCTTTGAATATTGTGCACTCAAGAGTAATTTGCGGTCCTCATGTCGTCCTACATGTATTATGTTACATAGGACTTGTGTATCTACTTGTTAAACTTTATACAAGTTCGAGTGCCTACTTGTGAACATCCAAAGTTGGAGGGCACTAATGCCAGCTAAGGCCAAGTTAAATGGCACGTTTATTTATTATGCCCTTCCTTAAGAGAGTTGTGTCAGAAAGACTATAATCCCAAATTAATATCGTGGCACCACCTCTGTAAATGTATGGTATGATGCATAATTTTGAGTTTCTGAAATAAAAGATCAGACATCCTCTATCTAATTTTCAAATTTTGAGATCCATCTTTTTTGATTTTATACAGCCATTATTTTTGAATTTATCTTTGCGAATTGTTGATCAATGCGAATAATTCTGATATATTATACAGAGAGAGTAGTTGAATTTCATTTACGGAATGTTGGCTGTTATAGTTAAACTTTCTTGCGATCCCAGGATAAGAAAAAAAATTACATACTAAACTTGTCAATGAACCAACTGGGCATTTCGTTTTAAATAACAACGGGAGTATCATGTTGAATTCAGATGCTTGAACATGACGTAGGATTACTGGGTCAGTTCTTAGTAATGATCTTGAGCCAGGAAATAAATATTGTGGGAATAATCAGTGACTCACATCGATGGTTACAATGAAGTACTTACTAACTAAGCATAAGAAGATGACAAAATCTTTAAATGCTATAGAGGTGTCTCTGTTGACTTTGCTAGCATCAAAGACAATTATGGAGTCATTTCATTGGTTCTTCTGTTTTACAGTGTGAGTGTTTAGCAGTTAAAGTTAAACTTGTGCCTTATGTTGTAGATGGACAATCATTTGAACAAAGTTGGCTAGTTCATGGGTCTCTGTATTACTACAAAAAAAGAGAATTGATGTTTTCGTAAGCCATTTAAATAAGTATTGATTTGCCTTTCCTTATTTAAAAGTAGAAGGAAAAGGAAAAGGGTTGTTCATGAAGCGCGATTCGATCACAGTTTGAATTATAGTCATGGTACCAACTGAAATGTGTGCCACCAGCCCTTGGGGATTATCAAAAGAATCACGATTGACAAAGAACAGTTGTGTAGTTACAAAGTTGCAACCCATAGAGATATGAGATCTTTTATGTTTACAAGTAAATGTTTTCACCTGTGGGGCTGTCCAACTTGAAATTTCGGGCGCCCACAAAGTTATTTTACTGATACAAAAACAGCATTAGTGATTTTACCAAATTGATATAGTAATACATCACAATTAACCATTTGCACGAGCTTGGATTGGACTCTATTTGAATCGTAGATAGTTGCTACTTTGATTTGCTTTAGTTTTTTTCTTAACAATACCTTGAAACACCCGGTTGATTGTGGTTCTTGATTGTGTAGAGAAAGAAAGCATAAAGGAGAAGTTGTTCTATGAAAGACCCTTTTTGACTTGTAAATCAAGGTCTATACATCACATAATACTTTTTCCGTAACAAGTCAAAATTTTAGTGGACTTTGGACTTGAAATATTTGTCTTCAAGGTCTGTACAGCAACATATACTCTTATCCTAACTAAGCAAACTCCTCTTGATTTTTTGATTCAAAAAGTTGTGGCAAAGTTTTATACAGTAATTATCACTCTTATAGACTTTTCTTTCTTCTCTTAAAATAAGAGGTTGCCTGATGCACAAAGCATCATGTGTTAGTGGGGTCTAGAAAAGGGTCACACCATAAGGGTATAACCTAATGCAAGCATTAGTGACCGCTTCCACAACTCGAACGCTTGACCTATAGGTCACATATAGACAACTTTAATGTGGTTCCAAGGCCCTCTTTCACTCTTCTTTCTCCTTTAAGAATATAGATTGATTTAAATATCATTTCCTACTCTTGAGTTAATATTCTCAGGGTGACTTTTTCTGAATTGTGTTGGATAGTTATATGTTGTACTATTTGATAAATAATATTATCAGTGCTTAATAGTTGTGTCAAGACTACTTGTAGAGACTTGGGATTGTGACGTTTTAGACCGATAAGATATCAAACAAAATTGAATTATTACAAGTGATGACTTGACTTAATAATTTAGAACTTTTGATAAATTTCAACAATCATTTTGATTCTTGTACAATGAGTCGTGCATTGACTTGAGAATATAAAGTTGCCTATTGAAAATTTGACGGAAAATGACTAGGTGTGCTCCTTAGAATTTATTGCTCCTATTACGACCCGATTTCTCAGGTCATGATGGCACCTACTACACCCCACAAGCAGGTAAGCCTAACCCTTAGCCTAGAGCCATAAACAATGGACTACCAAGAGGAAGCCAACAACAAGAAGCAAGAGCTTAGAACAAAGCAAAGAAAGGATAATCAACCAAAACAATACAGGAAACATCCCAAGACCTGGCATTAGTTAGTAGTTGAGCATCTAATCCAAAATAAGAGTACAAGGCTTTTAATAATACAAGAAAAGTACAGACTGTCTCTAAATACAATATAAAGACTAAGCATAGCAAAAACAGACGAAAATCAGTAGCTCTAGACGCCGGGAGCTTACCCTGATCTTCGGAACTCCAAGCTGCTCCGCACATCTCAAATTCAACAGTGATAACTCAACTACATTCTGCAGGGAGCAAAAGTGTAGTATGAATACCAACAACAGTACTCAGTAGGTAACAACCGATTGAGCTCAAAAGATAATATAAGCATAAACAAAGAAGTTATAAGGAAAGCATAGCACAAGCAACTAAACAGGAGATACTAGAGTAGTCAGGCAATAAATAACAGAGATATGATACACAGGGTAAGAGGTCTAGTCAAGAATGCACTTGGAAGGCAAGCCAACATCCTATTCACACGCCACTAAGATACTGAGTAAACTACCTACGGTCAAGAGGTATAAAACAAAAATTCTAAAGTTCAAACCTACCAGGTAATAATAAAATAATAACAAAAAATAGAACATAGTGAAACAATAACCTAACCGAACCCCATAAGCGTGGGAGGTACAAACAACAAAACATAACACAATCTGTCCCTATAAATTTGAGGGTACAAACAACAAAAAAGTATACTGGTGATAGGCAATGCATATGAATGCAGGGTGAGCCGAAGAACCATCACTGACCATCCGAAACCATAACCACAGGACTCCAATCAATGCCCAGCCCAACTAGCAAGAGTGAAAAATCAATCTAGGTCACCCAGCCAGTCAGTCCACTCCTAGGGGCGTAAGTGGCCCAGCTAGCAAGGGTTAACCGGGAACGTGTCGACTCTGAAAAGGATCTCATGCAAATATGGGCCACCCATCCAGACAGTAAACTTTCTTCCCAGGTATGAAGAGTAACTCGGGGGCATAAGTAAGACCAAAAGCATGAAAGAAAGGGCGTTAACTAGCCGGGTAGTCAAGTGAAAATTGAGCACATCCCATATGCCTCTAATATCTCAAATAGGAAAGGAGCATGTCCCTGATGCCTCGTCATCTCAAAAACTAGAAATCAAGTGATCCAAGTGGTACAACTCCCGTTAAAACCAATTTAGAATAGAGCCAAGTAAAATAATGTTTCAACATGAAAGATAAATATTCCAATGCTTGAACCGGGATTATACCAAAAATCTTTGAGAATGGATAGACAATGTAATGCATGCCATCACCAGCATCCAAACAAGGCCCTCCAATTCAAATAAATGCTCAGCCAACCAAACCACGCTAACAAGGCGGAGAGTACTAACCTGGGATCCAACTAGTCCTCGCACATGGCCTTGGGCGCAACAGCTTAATCATAAGCTAAATAAGGATACAACATGCCCACCTCTAATCAATAAGCAAATTTATCAAAAAGAGATTTCAAATAAATAAAAGGGGAAGCAAACTCAAAGGACGACGCCCTACCCTAATCAAATTGCTTCAGTCCAAGACTGAGCATAGCTAGGACCAACCCATGGGTATGACGTACCACCAAGGACACAAGAATTAATGCAAGGAGATGATCCAAAACAAGCCCTAAAGGGAGAAAATCATAACTATGAGGCGATAAAACACTACCTAAAGCATCTATTTCCAGCCTAGTCTAACGCCGCCAAGAATCTATCCTAACAAGGATAAGTAAGATCATCTACACCACAAGAGAAGCCATAGCCTAAACTAAGGATCCCAACACCCACAATAAGCCTAAGGCTCCTATGGAATCAAAACAAACTGGAATAATAAGAGGAAAGCTAAATACCTGGCAAATACTATAAAAAATCACATGAAATCTATACTAGGCATTATCTAAGAAGCTCAATAAAGAAAGTAGATCGAGGCCTACCTCAAAGCCAACACAAGTGCTCTGAATCCACCACACATGAGCTATTCACTTCGAAAATGCCTCCAAACACCGTCACACTATCAAATTATCGATCACATCATTATTACAGACGTTTTGACACAAAAATTGCAAGAATTTGAAATGGACCCAAAATTGAGTCAAAATGGAAATGTAGGACCTGCATTGGGAATCCCAAAATCGACTCAATCAAAAGGTTCTAAATGCCTTAATGAGCCTATGTTCCAAAATTAGACACAATTCGAAGCCTGAAAATAGAAAACAAAACACATGCAAAGAGTTCACAAATTAAGCACCAAAAAGAGGAGGGGCAGCAGCTGCGAGCTCAAATTCACCTCAAATAGGGGTACACCAACACAATCCGACCACTCCACCACGTAGCCACAATTTCAACGATTATACTGGACTTTGAATCACATCAATTGGAGTTGAAACGAGAGAGAAATTGCTTTTAGAAAATTAGAATTGAAGCTGCAATTTCGCTACATAAATAGAAGAAACCGGGTCGCTAAAAGGCTAATTCTGGTCACTAAAAATCCAATTTCTGGTCACTAAAAGCCTGCACCCGATATCAACACTTTAGCTGATTTTCTGAAACTCTGAATTCTCTGACGAAGTGTCTGAGATTTGTTCGAAACCCCATGCATGCAAAAGAAATATGCTACCCCATCGAATTCAGCATTTCGGACTAAATAGAACCATCGAAACTTCCATCCAAGGCTGTTTCGATGAAAAGTGGGTCCCACACCCAAGTTATGTTTTAAGCTAAAAACTACAAGAAGGCTTAAAATGAGATCGAAAGCTTAGGGAACCGCACAAAGCATCATTCTAGATCAAACTCGACATTCCAAAGGTAATCTTGCTGACAAAATTCTCCTCTGAGCTCATTTACCAAGAATGTTAACCAAAGTCAACCCTTGGCTTAAGCTTTAAAGTTAAAACGTCTAAAGGCACAAAGTGACACCAAAAGACTCAGGGCCCAAACCAACCAGGCCCCTAGCCTAAAATGGCTCTTCTGAAGCTGATGAACCGTCAGAATTGCATTCTGAGGCCGTCTTCGTGAACTTTTAACTGAAGTCAATCATTCAAGTTTCAAAAGCTCCAAAATAGGAAATTTACACAAAATTAAAACCGATGACCCAGCGACTGAACTATCAGTCCAAGCAAGTCATAAATGATTCCTTGTTGTCGTTATAGGAAAGTTCTAAACGCTGAAAAGATTGAAAAATTGAAAAAATGACCTCGAGGGTCATTACAACATCCACTACTAAAAAAACTTTTGTCCGCAAAAGTAGAAGGATCGAAACAGCCTGAAGGCACCAAAAAAAAAGGATACTAAGTGTGTATGCTTTGCAAAACCCTCGGACAACCTCTCAGATCGAACAATGCAATCAAAGAACTCATGCTAAGAGAAGAATCCTCAAATTCACTTCAAAACTCCAAAAACTCCAAATCCATTTTGGTCTCCAACTCTCACCCAACTGAATTGAACTTGCCTGAAGCACAAGATTCCTCTGAATAAACCAGCACCGCACCAAAACCATAGAATAGAGCAATTGCAGGACCATGCAGATGCAACCCAACTCTCAAATCGAAACACTAACCTTATGCTCCACATCTACTATCTTCTAACCACCAAGAGTGTTCTACCGGTCCTTAGCTATTCTAAAAATCTCCAGCACCAATTTAAACCTTCCTATAAGCCTACACAATGTCAATCTTAGAAGAACAACAAGCTTCTCCTGAACATCGAGGAATGACAATTGTCAAGACAAGGAACAGAGCCCAGGGTAAAACCCCAAAATCCATTTCTAACCTTCAAAACCAATAAATCCATCTGAAACACAACCTTCTAAATCTAACTACACTAATCCAAAGGACGACCATCCTGTGAACGACAAGGTAGCATTGTGCTCCGCTCTTGTGACCTACTCCAACCAAAAGAACTTCTGAAATACCGATACCACGATCCTCCAAACTGCTCTGCCACCATAAATTTGAGCCAAACACCCCATGCTAATGGAAACTAAGTCGGCAGGCGGCGTATCAACATAGTCAACTGGTCAGTAGTGGCCCAAGGGTACCAACCCCATCACGAACCACACAAGCTACCAAGTATGAGAAAATCAAACCACACATCCTAAACAAGAGCCAACTCATAAACTCCACGAATTACCATGACCCCATCCTGAAGATGAATCTTCTTAGAAAGTTTCCATTTCCTAAAAGGGGCAAAGGCCTGAAACCACCAAAGAACACCACCATTCTGACTCTAAATCATACACCAGCCTCGAGGGCTATCTACACAAAAACAAAGAACCAACACAACAGCTAGTCCAGGCCCAACAAGAGATTACACCTCCAACTTCCATCTAGCCATAACCAACCTCTAAGACCACAAGAAGCGGACGAATCCAAAAGACCGAATGAGCAAAAACATAGCTCTGCATTCGAGAAAGGACTGAGGAAAAGGGAGAAAGCAACAAAAAAGCACTACCGCAACTAAAGAAGGATAACTACCTGATGCACAACTCCGATAACTAGCAATCTCCCAACTACTACTCAAAAGGGACGGCTCACAACTCAGCCAACTAGGCCCTACAGCACACAAAACTCATATCGGACAAAGTTGGTCAAGCAAACTATAAAACAAGGATTGGCAATATAGCAAAAACATACAGCAAGGGTGGCAAAAAGGGAAACCAGCAATCCCAAGGCCACAACAACCACAGGACTATTAAGACAAAGGCACGGGGAGCTACCCATCAACTACTCCCAATTGAACCAACACAGCCTAGTCGACCCACTTCTAAAATAAATCAACTATAGATGCAAAACATATACACAATCCTGAAATCAAACTGCCCCAGCAAACCAATGATAGATAATATGCCAAATAAACCCGAATTGGCATGAAAACCCCATATAACACAAAATAAAAACCAAAGGGATAAACAAAAAAATTTCATCCACAGAAGGGATACATGAAGCCTTATCCTCTGACCTGCCTGATGAAGCAAAGAACGGACCATGTCTGACCTCAACCAAAGCACCTGATGTAGAAAGGGCAACACCAAAGGCACCACCTCTAACCAAAGGAGTCGATAACCCATAAAATTGATCTAGATGAATACCTCACATCATTGTCCCGTGCTGGGGAAAAGTTGTGGGCTGATGAACAAGCTCTCGATAGGTACAATCAAATCCGACCACCCAAGCTTAGGGAGTATCAGCTGTTTACAATGTCTTAAAAAGCAACTCTTGTTTGGGGCACTTTCTAAACCAGTGGCCCAATGTTCCACAATCACAGTAAACTCTAGCATGAAGCCCATCATGAAGAATGCGGTGATTTGCCATATCTACGTCTGCAAGACTCAGAACTACCCCTAGAAAACTGTAGTGGGGGCCTTGCAACAATCTCTAACATGGTGGCCTATCACGCCACACCCATGGCAACCTTTACCAAGAGCAACTGCTGCAAAGACCAGACTTGAGTAACATACGACCCCACACTCGAAGGTTCAGAATGACCAACACGAGAAGTCTGCCATAAACTCTGCCTGCCTCCAGCATCACGACATACCTCAGAACACGCTAGAACATGAGATTCTACCTCCATAGGATTGATAGGTCAAAAATAAAGTTGTCCCTCGCTGAATTGATACTCACCTCTAAGTAGAATTCTTTCACCATCATTGTTCTAATGGCAAAGCCTCTTACCACCATCATAGTAAGTCATAAGGCAGGCCTGCTCCAGATCCCTCACATGAGTCAAAACTAGGGGAAAGACAAACCCTGTTGATATAAGATGCTCTGATGCTAACTGGAGAGGCAAAGCCAACCCTCCGATCAATCCCTGACTCAACTCCTAATCTAAAGGGAACAATGTGAGGTTATGCCCTGTCTACTCTAGTAATCCCAACACATAGTCATAAATGGACAACGAACCCTGCTGGGGACAAGTCAAGCCAACTCTTCTCTGAGGAGCAACCACTGCACAAAGAACCGCACCTATCTAAGGTGTACCCTCGAAGGAGCTCAGAACTCCTAATACTTTATACCAAGGAACCGAGATAGCCAAAGACCCTGCTAAAGCTTTGGCTTCCCCTGACTCTATGAATGCTACGGAATGCCTCTGACTTCAAGGTCCCTGCCTGATTGAGGCCTCCTAACCCGATCACGTGCTGAAACTCTAGTGGAATATTTTGATGCTTCACCCACGTTCATCAAATGCTTCGTGCTATCTATCAAGGAGAGAGTAGATTCCAAAGAAGAAGTTTTAAAGTTTACTCGTGGTGAAAACACATGATATGAGTCAAAAATAGAATTTCCTAAGAACTCCCTATAGCCTCTCGAAGATTAGATGCAGACGTCTCCGTATCAATCTGCAGGACTACTAGGCATTTGCCCTCCTACTAACTATGTCGGTCATCCTAGATCTCTAATATCAAACTGTCACCACCTGATTTCTTAGGTCATGATGGCACCTACTATACCCCACTAGTAGGTAAGCCTAACCCTTAGCCCGGAGCCACAAGCAAAGGACTACCAAGCGGAAGACAACAACAAGAAGCCAGAGCTTAGAACAAAGCAGAGAAAGGATAATCAACAAAAATAATACAGGAATCATCCCAAGACCTGACATCAGTTAATAGTTGAGCATCTAATCAAAAATAGGAGTACAAGTTTTTTACAGACATAAGACAAGAACAAGTTGTCTTTGAATACAATATAAAGACTAAGCCTAGGCAAAAAAGACGAACACTGGTAGCTCTAGACGCCAGGAACTCACCCTAATTTCCGAAACTCCAAGCCGCTCCGCACCACTCCAAATCAATGGCGACAACTCAACTGCAATCTGTAGGGGGGAGAAGTATAGTATGAGTACCAAAAATTGTACATAGTAGGAAACAGCCGATAAAAAGATAACATAAGCATAAACAAAAAGTAATAAGGAAAGCATATCACAAGCAACTAAATAGGAGATACTAGAGAAGACAGGTAATAAATAATAGAGACAGTATACAAAAGGGTAAGAAGTCGAGTCAAGAATGCACCTGGAACGAAAGCCACGATCCTATTCGCACACAACTAATATAAAAAGTCAACTACCTAGGGTCAGGAGGACCCACAACCACTATTCTAAAGTCCAAACCTACTAGGTAACAATAAAACAATAGCAGAGAACATAATATTGTCAAACAATAACTTAACTGGACCCCTTAAGCTCGGAAGATACAAACAACAATTATAACCCAACCGATCCCCATAAACTGAAGAGTAAAAAAATAAGTGTACTGGGGATAAGCAATGCATATGAATGCAGGGTGACCAGCAGAACTATCAGTGACCATAAAAAACCATAACTGTAGCACCCCAATGAACTCCCAGCCCAGCTAGTAAGAGTGACAAATCAATCCAGGTTGCCCAGCTAGTTTGTCCAATCCCAGAGGCATAAGCCATCCAACTAGCCAGGGTGACTCGGGGGTGTGTTGACTCTGAAGAGGATCTCATGCAAATCAGGGCCACCCATCTAGACAGTAAACTCCCAGCACAGCTATCAAGAGTAACCTTGGGACGTATGTAAGACCAAAAGAATGCAAGAAAGGGCATGGAAAAACTTGGTAGGCAAGTGAAAACTGGGCACATCATAGATGCCTCTTATATCGCAAGTAGGAAAGGAGCACGTCCTTGATGCCTCGTCATCTCAAAAACTAGATATCAAGTGATGCAAGGGGTATGACACCCGTTGAAACAAATTTAGAATAGAGCCGAGTAAAATAGTTTTTCAATATGAAAGATATATATGCCAATGCATGAACCAGGATCGTACCACAAATCTGTGAGAATGAACAAACAATGCAATGTATGCCATCACCTACATCAAAACAAGGCATTCCAATTCAAATAAAAACGTAGCCAACCAAACCACACTAACAAGGCATAGAGTACTAACCTGGGATCCAACTGGTCCTTGCACATGGCCTTGGGCCCATAAGTATAATCATAAGCTCAACAAGAATAAAACATGCCCACCGATAATCAACAAGCAAAGGGATCAATAAGAGATTTCAAATCATTAAAAGGGGGAGAAAACTTAAGGGATGATGCCCTACCACAATCACTCCGCTCTTGTCCTAGACTGAGCACAACTAGGACAAACCCATGGCTATGACGAGCCACTAAGGTCATAAGCATCAACACAAGGAGAACAACCCAAAACAAGCCCTAAAGGGAGCTAATCATAACTACGAGGCGATAAAACACAACCTAAAGCATCTAATTTCCACCCTAGTTTAAAGACACCAAGAATCAATCCTAACAAGGATAAGCAAGATCATCCACAAGCGAAGCCACAACCTAAACTAAAGATCCCAACACCCACAATAAGCCCAAGGCTCATATGGAATCAAGAAAGGATGGAATAAAAAGAGGAAAGCTAAATACCTAGCAAATACCATCCAAAATAACATTAAATCTATACTGGGCATTATCTAAGAAGCTCAATCAAGAAAGTAGATTGAAACCTTCCACAAAGACGAATACGAGCACTCCAAAACCACCACAAATGAGCTATTCTCTTCTGAAATACCTCCGAACACCGTCACGCTATCAAATTATCGATCACAACTTCATTACAGATGTTTTGAAACTAAAATTGCAATAACTGGTAATGGACCTATAATTAAATCAAAAAGGAAATATGAGACCCACGCTAAGAATCCTGAAATTAACTCTATCAAAAGGTCCTAAACACCTTACTGAGCTTGTCTTCTAAAATTGGACACAATTCGAGGGCCAAAAACATCAAACACAACACATGCAAAGAGTTCACAAATTAAGCACCAAAAAGAGGAGGGGCAGCAACTTTGAGCTCAAATTCACCTCAAATGGGGGTTCACCAACACAATTCAATCACTCCATCATGTAGCAACAACCTCCATGATCATACAGTACTTCGAATCACCTCAATCGTAGTTGAAATGAGGGAAAAATAGCCTTTAGAAAATAAGAATTGAAGCTGCAATTTTCCTATATATATAGAAGAAATCTGGTCACTAAAAGGCTATTTCTAGAAGCTAAAAGTCAAATTTCTGGTTGCTAAAAGCCTGCACCAGATAGCAACACTTCTGCTGGTTTGCTTAGACTCTGAATTCTCAAACGGGGTGCCCAGGATTCATTCAAAACCCCATGCGCACAAAACAAAATATGTAATCCCATTGAATTCAGCATTTCGGACTTAACGGAACCATCAAAACTTCCATCCGAGGTTGTTTCGATATAACGTGGGTCCCACACTAAAATTCCATTTTCAGCTAAAAACCACAACAAGACTCAAAATGACACCGGAAGCCTAGGGAATCGCACAAAAGGTGATTCTAGACCAAACTCAACATTCCAGATCCGAGCACATTTACTAAGAATGTTGACCAAAGTTAACCATTTGCTTAAGCTTTAAAGTTAAAACGCTTAACGACACAAACTTACACCCAAAGTCTCAGGGCCCAAACCAACTATGCTCCTAGCCTAAAATGGCCCTTCTGAAGCTGATGAAACTTTCAGAATTACATTTTGAGGCCATCTTCCTGAACTTTCAACTGAAGTCAACCATTCGAGTTTCAAAAGCTTCAAAATACAGAAATTTGCACAAAATTTAAAGGAAAAACCTTACGATCGAACTGTCAGTCCTAGCAAATCATAAATGACTTGAAGTCGCTAAAGGAAAGCATTAAATGCTGAAAAGATCGAAAAGTGAAGAAAATGACATAGAGAGTCATTACAGCTCCAAAGCAACAGTAGTATATTTTTCTTCGTTTAATTTGTGGTTCACAATATACCTCATCAAAATTACATTCATCCATCACACCTATTGGTGGTTCACTGTATTTTTCTATCTGGACTTAAATTAATTCGACCAAAATTTGAAGTTATTTTCGACTGAATTTATTATTTACCTTTAAGTCAAGGTCTTTACACAAATCAATACTCTTATTCTAACTAAACAAGCTTTTTGGAATTTTCAACTTAATTGTTTTTGTGAAAGCCCATATATCAACATCTAGTCTTATAGACTATTCTCTTTTTTTCTCAAAAAATTTAAATTGATTAAAGGGAAAAAAGGTCTAATATATCCCTCAACTTTATTATTTAGATCTTATATACCGCTCGTTATAAAAGTGGCTCATATATACCCCAAGGTTATAAAACTAACTCATACAAACTTTTTTCCTTTAACGTAAGTGAAAAAATTAGTTCTAAATTAATTTTTAAATTTTTTTGTAAAAAAAAAAACATATTGATGTAGGGGTATATTTGATTCCTCTCATATATATTTTTTTACTTTATTAATTAAACGACTAATTTGAATTTATTGTGTTATTTGTAAAATTTATTTTTGAACTAAATTTCTTGGAAAACTTTGACATAGATGGCCTAAAAAAATTATATATACAAAAATAAATTACAATATAGCTGCAAAAAAAAGTTTTAAATTTTTCCTTCTTTTTTTCTGTTTTTCCATTTACAGTTCTTTCTTTTGATTTCTCATATTTTTATACTAAAGAATGAAAGAAAAATAAAATAATTAAAAACAATCATGTGTGAGAAGTATCATAAATACCCCTGCATAATGTTTTCATAAAATTAACGGAAAAGAGACAAATATAACTCTGAACTTTGCGATTTTAGAGCAAATATACTTTTCGTTTAAAAAGTGGTGCATATATACCCCTGCCATCTAACAAATGGTGCATATATACCCCCATCATCTAGAAAATGGTGTACATTTATTTACCCTTTTCATTAACAGACTGAATTAAAAAAAATATTCTTTAAGCTAGTTTTAAAATTCAAAAAAGACCACATAGCTTAAAAAATTACCTCATTCATTTTTACGCAACCAAACCCGACCCAATTTTTTTTAAAAACCAAATTCTTCATCTATTCATACCCGATCCAAACTCATTTTATGATTGAGTAGAAAAAAATTGAGTTTTTTTGTTATTTGGGTTGAGTCTAGAGGTATAAAAAAAATGCAAGATAATTTTTGAAATTTAAAAATCATTTTTATAATTTTTTCAACTAATTAAATATATATGTTAGAGAAAGGGGTAATTATGTTATTGCTAAAGAAAAATAGAAAAATATTATACGTATTAACTTATTTTAATTACCATGCAAAGAAAATAAAAAGAATTTTTTTAAGAAAAAGCATATACACACGTGGTGTCATGTGTATATCCGGAGCTAATTGAAATGAGTTATGGCTCCACGTGAGCACATAAGCTGCAAATAAATATAGAGGGAAAAAAGTTGGGGGGGTGGGGGGTGTTATGACCCTCCAAGTCATTTTCATGTTAATACCTTCGTTCTGTCATTTAGAGCATTCATGTAGTGACTCCGAGTCATTTATGACTTGCTGTCACTAACAGTTTGGTCGTCTGGTCGTTCGTTTGGGTTTTATGCCTATTTTCTTGTTTTGGAGCGTTTGGACATTGAAAAGTTGATTTCGATCATAACCTCAGGTAAACGACCTTAGAAGGGAATTCTGATGGTTCCATCAGCTCCGGAGTGGCAAAATTAGGCTACAAGCATGATTGGCCCGAGTTCCGAGGCTTTCGGTGTGACTTTAGGGCCTGTTGGCGCTTTAACCTTTGAAATATGGCTCAAGTTTGACTTCGGTGAATATTTTTGGTGAACGTGCTCAGATGAAAATTCCATCAGCGCGGTTAGTTTCGAAATGCCAAGTTTGGTCTAGAATGACCATTCCAGCGCTTCCTGAGGCTTCCGATCTATTTCCAAGGCCCTTGGTTGAAGTTGGCTAAAATGACGCAGTGGGTGTAGGACCCACTTTTTGTCTAAATGACCTCGTATGGGAATTTTGACAGTGCCATTGAGTTCAAAATGTCATATTTTATGGGGTAGCATATCTTGTTTGCGTGCACGGGGTTCCAGACGAATCTCGAGCACCCCGTCGGAGTTTTTGGAATGCCCAGAACTCAGCTGGTGCAAAACTGATGTTGCAGACCTATTTCTTCTCCACGTTCACAGAGGTGTGAGACCTTCTTCTCCGCGTTCTCGAATAAGGCTCCACGTTCGCGGAAGTCTAGGGAGCCTTCTCTCCACGATCGCGGATAGGGCTATGAATTTGCGGAGGTCTGTGGTCCTCTTCTCTGCGTTCGCTGACCTTTAGTTTCGTTTGCGGAGGTGTAGTTCTTGTTACTCCGCGTTCGCGGAGCTGTGGATGGTTTCCCTCCGCGTTCGGGGGCCCTTGGCCGCATTCGCAGAGGTCAGCGGTTCTGGCAGTATATATAGGGGCAGTCGGGTTTTGTTGAAGGTAAAGTTGGAAAAGTGTTA
This sequence comes from Solanum appendiculatum, assembly GCA_018342035.1. Taxonomy (NCBI): domain Eukaryota; kingdom Viridiplantae; phylum Streptophyta; class Magnoliopsida; order Solanales; family Solanaceae; genus Solanum; species Solanum appendiculatum. The sequence goes on along the minus strand of JAGDQO010000635.1, from coordinate 1,082,900 downwards.
TCTTTCTTGTTTCAAGTCGGTTCGCGGTGATTTGATGTCCCAGGTGTTCATAATCTCATTGGCTGTGTGTATTAGTGCTCGGATTGTGCTGGGTGGCCCTCGATTTCCGTGAATTTGAGGCGTAAGTTGCTACCTTAAGCTAATTGTCTAAAGTTTTGCATCTTGGGTTTATTGTTGTTTGGAGCTGATCCGATCCCCGAGGGGTGTCCCATTTTAGAGAACAATCTTGGGGGAGGGTTTAGGACCTCTTCACAGAATCAATTCAAGAAATTCCGAAGCGGGCCCCACAATTCCTCATCTTGACTCCGAAATTGGTCTGTCTCCGATTTTGTAGATTTTTGTGCTTACACAATCGTGTTGATGCTGTGATTCTATTTTTTATTGTGTGGCAGCAATTTGAGGCCGTTAAGAATAGGAAAACTCTGACAGAGCGATTTGGAGAGCGGCGGTTGGCTTTCAAGTAGGCTACGGCTTCCCTTCCTTTAGATTAATCCTGATTGTGTAATTGCATGCGGATTTGTGTTAATTTGGGGTGGGTAACTAGTTTCTGTTCTCTTCTTCTCAGAAACCATGCTTTAGGGTTGATTTTCGGGTTATTTCGGGGTTAGTACCATGTTAACAGAGGGGTTGCTTATGTGTGATTGTGTGAATTATTTGTTGGGTTGTTTATATGTTCATGCATGTGGATTTTCTGTTTGAGTGTTATTGTATTGGAGTATATCTTTGGCTTAGTTTAGGATAGACTAGTGTTGACTTAGACTCATGCACCTTGTTTGACTTTGGTATGCATCCGACGTCGATTTAGATGGACTAGGTCCTTGCAAGTTGTCATAGAAGACTTGGCTCTGTTAGTTGCATTTAGTTTTGGCTTTGTAGTGCTTGAGATTCTTATGTCTTTTCTCCCCATTTTCTGTGTTTCTGAAGTGTTATCGGAGGCATGGTATCTTCCTAGTTGGATGCTTCGAGGTCGGTTCTGTGGTGTTGTGATTGGTTGTGGACGTCAATCCACTATAGCTTGGGGTTGATACGTTCATTGTGATGTGGTTGGTAGTGGACGTCGATCAAAAATGGTTTGAGTGTTAAGATCCTCTACGGAGTTAATTCACCTTATATGCTCTGTCTGGTTGGGTAGGGCCTCCGAGAGTGTTAGTTGACTCACTTGTCTGGCTGGGTAGGGCCACCGGAGTGTTAGTCAGCTAGGCAATTGGACATAGGTTGGCTAAGGTTCTATTCAGAGTAAGAATGCACCGCACACTCGTCAGGCTGGGAAAGGGCCCCCCGGAGTGTTAGATGACTCACTTGGTTGGCTTGGGTAGGTCCTCCAGAGTGTTAGCCAATCGTCCTATTGAATATCAGGATCTTTGAGAGGTCGTCGTACCCCCCAGAGTGACTAGTGGGCCAGGTGAGTTGATTTGAAAGTCGGACCTATTGGCTGGGTTGGAGATGACTTGTTGTTTCAATTCGGAGTTGGTTTCCTTTGGTTTTGTAGATCTAGCTCTTATGTGTACTAGTTAGGCTTATTGGGGTCTGTTCGGGTTTTATTTAAACTTGTGCACGAGTTTACCTTCTGGGCTTATGGGGGTCCAGTTAGGTTTAGTTTAGCTGTATTTAGTTTTACATTCGGTGCGCTCGTGTACTTCACTTCATTTTTGTGTGACCTCTGTGATTGTAGATTCTTTCTTTTCAGTCTGATTTTACCTTTCTTGCTCAGTCGGCCTATGATGCCTGATGGGTGCCTGTTGTTTGGTACTCATGCTACACTCAGCATCTGGTTTTCCATGTAGGTCCGAGCACAAGTTATCAACGTTGAATTCGAGCCTACTGCAGTTTGTTATCGAGGCGAGGGTGAGTACATGTCATCTTGAGATTACCTCCCTCTTTCTGTTTGTATATTTTTGCTTGTCTTTCCTTTTTGAGACAATCTTGTTTCTATGGTCCATTTTTGGGACTTGTACTCATTTTGTAGTACCTATGTACATGTGACTTCCAGGTTCTTGGAGGTATCATTGTTGTATATAGATGTTGTTGCTTCCACCTTTCCCTTATATGTTCCTTTACTTATGCTTCCGTGTAGTTGAGATTAGTTTCAACTCTCAGTCCCATTATTGTTCAGTTCTGGGATAGGGTTTGGCTTGCCTACTGGTGGGTTGGTAGGCTCCATCATAACTCGATGGATCGGGTCTTGACAAGTTGGTATGAGAGACCCAAGTTTACCATTCTCAGTTGTACAGAGCTAGCATCTAGTAGAGTCCTACGAATCAGAGCAAAGACGTCCGTGACTTATCTTCAGGAAGCTACCGGACGTCCTTAGGGGGTTTTCTTGTCTTGCATCTTTTTTGTGCTTTGTTGTCCGGTTGATTTCTTTGAAGCTTACTTGTTTCATTCTATTGCAGGATAGCTCATACGCGTAATAGAGGTCAACCCCGAGGTCGAGGTGGTAATGTGGTGCCAGGCCGCGATAGAGCGAGGACTCCGCAGCTGGAGGCAGAGCCTCGGATTGAGCAGATTCCTCCTCAGCAAATAGGGCAAGGACCAGCCTAGCCACCGCCTGCACCACCTTTCGCCCCTAATCTACAGGCGATGCTTCTATAAATTCTAGCTGTGATACGGGGTATTCAGCAGCAGCAGCAGGCCCTAGCTCCAGCTCCAGCTCCAGCGTCACAGGGTCAGCCTGCCCTAGCAGCTCTAGAGATTTTTCAGCAGGGTCAACCAGCAGCAGCGGCCCTAGAGATTCAGCAGCTGTCATCACCGGCTTCGATTCAGTCGAACGCTTTGGATGGGGTCATGCCACTTCGAGAGCAGAAGATGCTCGGGGTGTTTCTAAGGTTGGCACCATCGAGGTTTTCTTGTGCAGTTGGCGAGGATGCCCATAAGTTCATTACTTTCTGCCGGGAGCGACTGCAGGCTCTAGGATTAGTGGAGTCGAGAGGAGCCGACTTCACTACTTATCTGTTAGATGGGCTGGCCAGGCAGTGGTGGCATTCTTTTATGGAGACCAGGCCAGATGGGTCCCCACCGGTGACATGGACAGAGTTTTTTGAGGCCTTTCTGGCTTGAGTTATCCCATAGAGCGTCAAAGATTTGCTTCGTGATGAGTTCTCGAGGTTGGAGCAGGGCTCTATGACGGTATCGGAGTACAAGGCTAGATTTCATGAGTTATCCCATCATGCCACTATGATCTTGCCCATGGAAGAGGAGATAGTCTAATCCTTTGTTAGAGGCTTGAGGTTGCTGCTGCGTATTGAGTCGCAATCTATGGTTTCAGTGGGCTGCTCTTTTCTAGATGTTGTGGATCATGCCCGCATGCTTGAGCAGCTCCGTCGCGAGGCCCATGGGGGCAGCGACAAGAGGGACAGACATGGTGATAGAGTTAGTGAGCCCCGTTCTAGGCCTAGAGTTACTCGGGACAAGGGCCATCAGAGTTCCAGTCAGGTCAGCATAGTCACCTGTTTCTGGTATCGTTGCAGATATCAGAGGGTGACCAATACCGTCAGGGTGGTTATAGTGCCGGTCTGAGTCAGGGCCAAGGTGGTTTTCAGACAGGTTCCTCAGGTCGGGGTGGTTGTTTTCCAGTTGTGAGTAGATCTTCTCAGGGTTGCTTTACGTGTGGAGATCTGGTCATTGGTCTAGGGAGTGCTCTATCTCCAGACCATCCTTACTAGCTCCTTAGGTGGTGAGATCGGTTTCAGCAGTAGCACCACCAGCTGGAGGAGAAGGTCAGATTCAGGGTGCACGGGGAGATCCCCGAGGAGACAGGACGGGTGGCAGGGTGGACGCATGGGGTAGAGGCGCCCAGGGCCATTTCAATGAAGCTCCAGCCAAAGTACAGGACAAGGTGTCAGATGATGTGATTATAGGTACGTTTCTCTTATTCCATCAATCCACTTCAACTTTATTTAACCCTGGTTCTACCTATTCGTATATGTCTGCTTAATGTGTTCCTCGGTTAGGGGTGAGTCCAGACCCCTTGGTGGTACATTTGTGTGTTTCGACCCCGGTAGAGGATTCTTTAGTAGTTGATCAGGTTTGTAGATCCTGTGTGGTGACTATTCAAGGGCAGGTCACTCAGGCCGATCTTATTGTGCTTAGTATGGTGGATTTTGATTTGATTTTAGGCATGGATTGGCTATCCCCTAATCGAGTGGTCTTGGATTGCTATGCCAAGTACTTTACTTTAGCTATGCCTGTTATCCCATCGGTGGTTTGGCAAGGTTCTTGTAGTCACACACCAGTTGGGGTGATTTCTTGTATTCAGGCTTGGAGGCTACTGGATAGCGGATGTTTGGCTTAATTTCATGTCAACCTTCCTGGCCTACACCCAAAGCGAGATATTGATTTTGAGCCGGGTACTCATCCTATTTCGTTCCCACCATATCGTATGGCCCCTGCAGAGCTCAAGGAGCTCAGTGTTCACCTTCAGGATCTCTTGGGTAAGGTATTTATTCGGCCTAGTGTATTGCCTTGGGGTGCCCCAATCCTGTTTGTGAAGAAGAAGGATGGTGCTATGCGAATGTGTATTGATTACAGGCAGCTAAAAAAGGTGACGGTGAGGAACCTTTACCCCATGCCTCGTATTGATGATATGTTCGACCAGCTTCAAGGTGCTGCAGTGTTTTATAAGATTAACTTGAGATCTGGCTACCAATAGGTGAGGGTTAGAGAAGTGGACATCCCTAAGACAACATTTAGAACTCGTTACGGCCATTATAAGTTCCTAGTGATGTCATTTGGGTTGACTAATGCCCCTGCCGCTTTCATGGACTTGATGACTCGTGTATTCAGGCAGTATTTGGAGTCCTTTGTCATAGTTTTCATTGGTGATATCTTGGTGTACTCGCGGAGCCATGGTGAGCATGAGCAACATTTGAGGATAGTGCTCCAAACATTGAGAGATCATCGGCTTTATGCCAAGTTCTCAAAGTGTGAGTTATGTCTTGAGTCCGTAGCATTCTTGGGGCACATGGTGTCAAAGGATTGAATTATGGTGGATCCAGTGAAGATTGAGGTTATCCGTGATTGGGCTTGGCCCACCTTTGTGATTGAGATTTGGAGCTTCATAGGATTGGCAGGGTACTACAGGCATTTTGTTGAGGGTTTCTCTTCAATAGCAGCGCCTCTGACTCGGTTGAATCGCCAGGATGTTCCCTTTGTGTGGTCGGAGGAGTGTGAGAGGGGCTTTCTGAGGCTTAAAGAGTTGCTTACCACCGCTCATATATTGACTCTTCTAGTTGAGGGCGAGGGCTTCAAGGTTTATTATGACACATCCGGCATTGGTTTAGGTTGTGTATTGATGCAGCAGGTCCGGGTTATTACTTATGCGTCGAGGCAGCTTAAGCTGCATGAGCGTAACTAGCCCACTCATGATTTGGAGTTGGCGGTGGTAGTTTTTGTGCTTATGATCTTGAGGCATTACCTATATGAAGTTCATTGCGAGATCTATATTGATCACAGGAGCCTTCAGTACATGATGACCCAGAGGGATCTTAATTCATGGCATTGACGTTTGATTGAACTCTTGAAGGACTATGACCTCTCTATTCTTTATCATCCGAGGAAGGAGAATGTGGTAGAAGACGCCTTGAGCCAAAAGGCATTGAGTTTGGGTAGTCTAGCCTTCCTTTTTATTTCGGAGCGACCCTTGGCTTTTTACATCCAGTCCCTATCCAACCAGATGATCAGGCTTGATATTTCATATACAAGTCAGGTGTTAGCCTATGTGGGAGTTCAGTGATCTCTGCTTAATCATATCTGTGGCCGTCAGTTCGAGGATGAGTCCTTGGTGGCACTCCGAGATAGAGTATTGGCAGGTGATACCAGGTAGGCTACATTGGACTCTGATGGGGTTTTGTGATTTGCTGGCCATTTGTGTGTTCCGAGGGTTGGGGATTTGATTCAGCTGATCCTTAGCGAGGCCTATGACCCCATGTATTCTATCCATCCGGGCACAACTAAGATTATCGTGATCTGATGCAGCACAACTGGTAGAGCAGTATGAGGAGGGACATCTCAGATTATGTGTCTCGTTGCTTGTGTTGTCAGCAAGTGAAGGCCGAGCATTTGAGGCCTGGTGGTGAGTTGCAAAGATTATCCATTCCTGAGTGGAAGTGGGAGCGTATCCCCATGGATTTCATTATGGGTTTGCCTCGGACTTCTAGAGCTTTTGACAACATTAGGTTCATAGTGGATCGATTGACCAAGTCAGCACACTTTCTCCCAATTCATACATCCTTCAGTGCCGAGAGGTTGGCTCGTATTTATATTCGGGATGTGGTCCGTCTTCATGGGGTGCTTGTTTCTATCATCTCAGACCGGGGTTCACAGTTCACTTCCAGCTTTTGAAGGGTATTTCAGGAAGAGTTGGGCACCCATGTCAACCTTAGCACAGCATTCCACCCGAAGACCGATGGCCAGTCAGAGAGTACTATTTAGGTCCTTGAGGATATGTTGCGGGCCTGTGTTATAGACTTTGGAGGTCAGTGGGACAAAAATTTTCCCTTGACGGAGTTTGCATACAACAACACTACCACTCTAGTATTTAGATGGCCCCGTTTGAGGCTTTATATGGTAGGCGTTGTCACACTCCAGTTGGATGGTTTGAGTCAACGGAGCCTAGGCTGTGCAGTATAGACTTGTTTCAGGGGAGACCTTAGCACATGTGAGGATGATTCAGGATCGGCTCAGAGTAGACAACAGAGTTACGCGGATCACAGGTGATGGCCACTGAGATTTTCCATTGGTGATAGAGTATTCCTCCGAGTATCGCCCATGAAGGGCATGATGAGATTTTGGAGGTAGGGCAAGCTTATCCCCAGGTACATTGGGCCTTTTGAGATCTTGAGGACAATCGGTGATGTGGCCTATGAGTTAGCCTTACCTCCAGCATTCTCATCAATTCATAAAGTCTCCCATGTTTCGATGTTGCGCCAGTATGTTCTAGATGAGTCTCATGTGCTCCAGTATGATGTCATCGTGTTGGATGATCACCTAACCTATGTTGAGGAGCCAGTTGCTACTTTTGCCAGAGATGTGAAGCAGCTGAGATCCAGAGCCATTCCTATGGTTAAGGTCTGTTAATGGCATCGTCCAGTCAAGGAGGCAACCTGGGAGACCGAGCGGGAGATGCGGGAGCAGTTCCCTAACTTATTTGAGCCCTCAAGTACTTCTTGACTCTTACTTTCGTGGATGAAAGTCCTTTTAGTAGTGGATGTTGTAATTACCCTCCTGGTCATTTTCATGTTAATGCCTTCTTTCTATCGTTTAGAGTGTTCCCGTAATGACCCCAAGTCATTTATGACTTGCCGGCATTGACTGTTTGGTCGCCTTGTCGTTCGTTTGGGTTTTATGCTTGTTTTCCTGTTTTGGAGCTTTTGGACCTTGAAAAGTTGATTTCGATCATAACCTTAGGTAAACGACCTCAGAAGGGAATTCGACGGTTCAGGATGAATACCGAGCACCTCGTCAAAGTTTTGGGAATGTCCAAAACTCAGCTGGTGCATAGCTGATGTTACAGACTTATTTCTTCTCCGCGTTCAGAGAATTGGCTCTGCGTTCGAGGAGGTGTGAGACCTTCTTCTCCGCGTTCGCGGAAGTCTGGGGTGCCTTCTCTCCGCATTCATGGAGGTCTGTGGTCCTCTTCTCCGCGTTGGCAGACCACTAACCGCATTCACGGAGGTGTAGTTGTTGTTACTCCGCATTCACGGAGCTGTGGAATTTTTCCCTCTACGTTCACGGGCCCTTGGCAGCGTTCGTGGAGGTCAGCGATTCTAGTAGTATATATAGGGGCAGTCGGGTTTTATTTAAGGTAAAGTTGAAAAAGTGATATCTTTCTCATTTCAAGTTGGTTTTTTGTGATTTGAAGTCCTAAGTGTTCGGAATCTCGTTGGGTATGTGGGTTAGTGCTGGATTGTGTTGGGTGGTCCTCGATTTCCATGAATTTGAGGCATAAGTTCCTACCTTAAGCTAATTGTGTAAAGTTTTGCATATTGAGTTTGTTGTTGTTTTGAGCTGATTCGAGCCCCGAGGGTTGTCCCATTTTGGAGCACAAGCTTGGGGGAGGGTTTAGGACCTCATCAATGAGTAAATCAGGAAATTCCAGACCGGGTCCCACAATTCCCAATTTTGACTCCGAAATTGGTTTGTCTCCGATTTTGTTGATTTTAGTGTCTAAACGACCGTGCTGATGCTGTGATTCTATTTTTTATAGCGTGGCAGCAATTCAAGGCTGTTTGAAAGGGAAAGTCTCCGGTAGAGTGATTTGGAGCGCGCACGGTCGGCCTTCTGGTAGGCTACGACTTCCCTTCCTTTAGATTGAGCCTTATTGTGTAATTGCATGAAGATTTGTGTGAATCAGGGGTGAGTAGGAAGTATCTCTTCTCTTTTTCTAAGAAACCATGATTTATGGTTGATTTTCGGGTTATTTTGGGGTTAGTACCATGTTATCATAGGGGTTGCTTATATGTGATTGTGTGAATTATTTGTTGGGTTGTTTATATGTTGTTGCATGCGGATTTTCTAATTGGTTGTTATTGTATTGGAGTATATCTTTTGCCTTAGTTTAGGATGGACTAGTGTTGACTTAGACCCATGCACCTGGTTGACTTTGGTATGTATCCGACGTCGATTCGGATGGACTAGGTCCTTCTAGACTGGCATAGCAGACTTGGGTCTAATAGTTGAATTTAGTTTTGGCTTTGTAGTGCTTGCGATCCTTCTGTCTTTTCTCCCCTTTTTCTGTGTTGCTGATGCGTTATCGTAGGCATGGTATCTTCCTGGATGGATGCTTCAAAGTCAGTTATTTGGTGTTGTGATTGGTTGTGGACATAGATCCACTACGGCTTGGGGATGATACACTCATTGTGATGTGGTTTGTATTGGACGTCGATCCACCATGGTTTGGGAGTTGATATCATCTACGGAGTTAATTCGCCTTATACGCTCCGTCTGGCTGGGTAGGGCCCTCGGGAGTGTTAGCTGACTCACATGTCTTGCTGGGTAGGGGCCTCAGAGTGTTAGTCGGCTAGGCAATTGGACATAGGTTGGCTAAGGTTCTCTTCGGAGTAGGAATGCACCGCGCACTCGTCTTGCTGGGACAGGGCCTCCGGAGTTTTAGATTGCTCACTTGGATGGCCTGGGCAGGGCCCATGGAGTGTTAGCCAATCGTGCGGTTGAATATCAGGAGCTTGGAGGGGTCGTTGTACCCCCCCCCCCCCCACGCAGCACTCGTCTTGGTGGGTAGGGCCCCAAGAGTGACTAGCGGGCTAGGTGAGTTGTTTTGGAAGTTAGACTTGTTGGCTAGTTTGGAGATGATTGGTTTTTTTGGTTCGGAGTATGTTTCCTTTGGTTTCGTAGATCTAGCTCTTCTATGTACCTGCCGGGCTTATGGGGGTCTGTTTTGGTTTTATTTAAACTTGTGCTCTAGTGTACCTTCTGGGCTTATGGGGGTCCAGCTAGGTTTAGTTTAGCTATATTTAGTTTTACTTTCGGTGAGCTTGTGTACTTCGTTTCATTTTCGCTTGACCTCTGTGATTGTAGATTCTATCTTTTCAGTCTGTTTTTACCTTTCTTGCTCAGTTGGCCTATGATGCCTACCTGGTGCCTATTCTTTGGTACTCATGCTACACATTGCATCTATTTTTGTGATGTAGGTCCGAGCACCAGTTATCAGCATTGAGTTCGAGCCTGATGCAGTCTGTTTCTGAGGCGAGGGTGAGCACATGGCATCCTGAGATTACCTGCCTCCTTCTGTTTGTATATTTTGGCTTTTTTTATTTTTGAGACATTCTTGTTTCTGTGGTCCACTTTTGGGACTTGTACTCATTTTGTAGTAGCTTTGTACATGTGACTTCCAGGTTATGGGAGGTACCGTTGTTTTATATAGATGTTTTCGCTTCCGCCTTTCCTTTATATGTTTCTTTACTTATGCTTCCGCGTAGTTGATAGTAGTTTCCACTCTCAATCCCATTACTATTAAGTTCTGGGATAGGGTTTGGCTTGCCTACTGATGGGTTGGTAGGCGCCATCATGACTCGAAGGATCGAGTCGTGAAGGGGGTAATAAGACCCCATAAATATAAACTTTATCCCTAAAATTTTGGTCATAGTTCAAGAGATACTTATGGCTTTTCCTAATTTAGATTGATTATATAATTATTCCCAATTGTTAAAGCTAATATTCTGAAGGTGCATTATTTCTTATTACGTAGCCCTGCATACTAGTTAGATCTAGTACTATTTGATCAATCATATTACTAGAGCGTTATAATTGGATCAGGACTACTTGCAGAAAGTTGAGATTGTGATGTTTCTGACTAATGAGGAATCAAACAAAATTTTATTATTACAAGTGATAGAATTTTTGTATTATTACATTTAGATTCTTGTGCAAGGACCTGTGCATTGACTTGAATTTCTTCTCATTAATTTAATTACGAGTGTTTATTATATCAAATATTTTACTTAATTCTGCATATTTTGAAAATTGCAGATTTCAAGAGATGAAAATAAAAGCATTTTGCCTCCTTTCGTGGTTTGTGATATTTTATCTAGTGTTCGTTAACCTTCTAATAAATACATGGGGTTTCTTTTGTTGCCACTAAACCTATTATGCTTTCACTTATCTATAATATGACATAATATCAGTGATTAAAATGACTTTTTATATTTGGTAGTTCGATGCACAAAATATGTCTATCAGCAGGGTCTAGTGTACAAAATGTATGTACATATTTCTTAGATATTTTACCACCACATTATTTAAAGCCAATTCATATTGGCAACCTTAATTGAGCTTGATATTGTTATCCTAACCAATAAAAAATAATTTTTTTTTACTTGATGAAATGTTGATATCAAGGTCTATACACAAAGCAATGCACTTATCCTAAATAATCAAACCTTTTGTGAATCTGTACCTTTAAGTAAAGGTCTACCACCAAGTAACCAATCAAAAAATTGAAGAAATTTCGACCTGAAATGTTGTTGTCAAGATCTATACTCCAATCAATACCAGTTTTAGGATTATTTTTTTATCAGGCCAACATGAAAATTTTGAAATTAAAAAACCAGTTTTAGGTTCTTTTTTAATTCAATTTGTTTACGAAAATTATAAATATGTATCAGTTGTTAGACGATGAGAACATATATACAACATTTATTAAACGGCTAGGTATATTTGCACCATGTTTTTATTGAGGGGTGTATCCTATCTAAATCGCAAAGTTGAGAAATATATATTCCCTTTTTTCCTAGTAAATTTCTTTGCTTGATTTGTGCTATATATACCTCATCAAAATTCCTGAATAGGGGAACAAATCAAAGATTTATTGATTTCTCTCTACCAACTTATTAGTTTTGAACATTTTAGTGCAGAAATGGATTACCTAAAACTTGTATTTCTATGTTATTTCCCTTCCTCTGCAAACTTTCTTTCTGCTCATCCTTATCTCATTTATGCCCCAAAGATCAAGCTCTTGCTCTTCTACAATTAAAGCATATGTTTATAATAAGTACTTAAGCTTTTAGTTACTGTATTTTTTCTCATCCAAAAATTCTTTCATGGAACAAGAGCATAAATTGTTGTTCATGGGATGGAGTTTATTGTGACGAGATTAAAGGACAAGTGATTGAGCTTAACCTCAATTGCAGCAAACTTCAAGGCAAGTTTCATTTCAATAGTAGCCTCTTTCAACTCTCCAATCTAAAAAGGCTTGATTTGTCTGGTAATGATTTTTCAAGGTCGTTCATTTCACCTAAATTTGGTGAGCTTTCTAGTTTGATGCATCTTGATTTTTTGTATTCACATTTTACAGGTCTAATCCCTTCTAAAATCACTCATATTTCTAAATTACACATTCTTCGTATCCACAATTATTTGAATGAGCTTAGGTTCGGACCTCACAATTTTGAACTGCTCCTTAAGAACTTGACCCAATTAAGAGAGTAAAACCTTAACTCTGTGAACATCGCTTCCACCATTCCTCTAAATTTCTCTTCTTATGTAAATACTCTGTACCTTCAGAACACACAGTTATACGGGATATTGCCCGAAGGAGTTTTCCACCTTCCAAATTTTGAATCTCTTGATTTATCATTCAATCCCCAGCTCACTGTTAGTTTTCCCACAACCAAATGGAATAGAAGTGCATCACTTGTGAAATTAGTTCTATGTGGTGTGAATGCTACTGGAAAGATACCTGAATCATTTATTCGTCTAACCTCACTGCGTACATTAGATTTGTTTTCTTGTGATCTCTCAGGGTCTATTCCTAAACCTCTATGGAATCTCACCAACATAAAGGATTTGTACCTTTGCTATAACCATCTTGAAGGACCAATTTCTGATTTCGTAGATTTAGAAAGCTCAGGTCGTTAACTTTTGTAAATAAGAACTACGATGGTCCAATTCCTTCCAATGTAAGTTCTCTGCAAAACCTACAATCACTCAATTTGTAATCAAACCACTTGAATGGGATTATACCATCATGGATATTCTCCCTCCCTTCACTAACTGATTTAGACTTGAGTGATAACCATTTCAGTGGAAACATTCCGGAGTTCTATTCCAAAACAATGTTTTTTTGTTGATCTAAAACAAAATCCGTTACAAGGTCCTATTCCAAAGTCACTTCTAAACCAGAGTGATATGTGTATTACCTTCTCCTTTCGCACAATAATCTCAGTGGTCATATTGCTTCAACTGTCTGCAATCTGAAAAAACTACAAGTGCTAGATTTGGCCAGCAATAATTTGGAAGGAACGATCCCACTATATTTGAGTGAAATGGTGGGCCCCTTAAGTCGGTGGACATTTTATTGGATATATATTACATCCCAGCTTCATTTTAATTCATTCTTTTTGCCCAATTCAGAATACATAGCAGTTCTAAACTCTCTCTAACAGTTCTCCTTCAACCAAATACAAAACCTATAAGATTTCAAGGAAATTTCCCCGCTAGAAAGTTTGTAGAGGTTGTGTTACATGTTTCCTCCTCTTTGCTTGTGGGTTGAGGGATTCTTTAAGGAGAAGGAGTCTCGTTTATTTAGTGTCTTACTGCTGTTTTGAGGTATTAATAGCACTCTTCACATTTAGTTAAGTGAAGTAAAGTAATAGTTGAGGTGTGTAATCTAGGACATACGATTAGACGGATGAAAAATCGTATTTAGATTGTTATATGAAGTTGGGCTATTTTAAGGTGTTTTCTAGATGTTGTTGTGGCTGGAAGGTTTTGGACTGGTCGGTATAGTTTTAGTTCTTGTTGATATTCAACTAGAAGAGAACCATAAGTGTTGTGCAGTGTTGAGTTGTTAGTTAAGAACCAAGCTTTTTACTCAATTAATTGTGTACTAGCTATCCTTTAGCTTAACGTGAGTTGTATTGATGTTCATTGTAGATTAAAGTGTTGTAACGGGTAAGGTTTGTCGTGTTGCAAAGTTAACTGACTGAAAGGTATGTAATGGTCCTCTTAATTTTCATTCGGTGTGAATCTTTTGTGTTAACGACATGTATTGAGAGAGAGCCTAAGCGACGTAGTGTTGTATGTACTTTATCCTTGAGAATCAAGGAGTTAACAAGTATATTGATTGTAAACATCTTGTTGATATGTAAATGGTTATGTACATATCCTTAGATTTTAATTAAGAGCTAATCTCCCTAAAGTTATGTGTTGAGAAGCTAATCAAAAGGGAAGTTAAAGCGAGGAAATACAGTAAGAGTTGTCGAGCCTTTATTCACGACTGTCCTTCATCTACTTGTAGTAGCTGAATTTAAAATATTTTATGACAAGGATCCCATGTCATTTTATTGTATAGTATGCTGATACGTTACATAGCTAATAAGAATATAAATTTTATTATTAATGTAACCTTGATGGCATTTGTTTAAAGTAGTAAGCATGGGTCCTTAATGATGCCCTTTCATTGCATTATAACATGGGGTCCTTGACGATACCCATTTGATGTATTATATTGGGCACTTGATGATGCCCATTTGTTGTATTACTTTGGGCCCTTTACAATACCCCATTTATTACATTAAATCCTTTGAGCCCATGACTATGCTCATAGGGTAGCGAGACATTTATGCTATAAATTTCAAGTTGTTGTCTATATGATGTTAGAGAGATCCTTGAGTACAAGTTATATGCTCTGTGGGGTCTACAGGTTCAAATATTTCAATTGTTGTCTTTTATATGTTTATTTAGTGCCTTACATACCGGTGCATGTTATTTGTAACATTTGCCTCATTATTGGGTGCGCTACATTTCATTTTGCAAGTTCAGGTAGAGGTTCAGATTAACCCCTCTTGTAGGTGACTATCGCACTATGCATTTTGTTGGTAAGCTCCACTTCACTTGGAGCTCCTGAGTCTATGGTGTGAAGTTGTAGTTCATATGTACAGTGATGGGTAGGTTAGGGTCCTGTCCCAACTATATGATGCATAAGACACTCTTAGACGCTTGTAGACCTGTTGCATGTGTTTGAATGTTTTGGAGTGGCCATGTCGCCCTTACTTTTAGCTTACGTTCCTTGTGTTGTCCTTGTCGGCCTTATATGAATAGTCTTGATGGGCTGGTTTTCAAGCAGATTACCCCTTAAAGAGATCTTGTTAGTTTGTCCTTCTTTCCTTATCAGTTGGGCATATGTGTTCATATGTTTGTCTAATTGGCCCAAGTAGTTTAGGAGTTTATTTATATGAGTTATGTTTGGTATGCTTGGTCAGGTGAGGCACCAGGTGCCTTTAGCACCTCCCCATGATTGGGGCATGACAAACTTAGTATCAGAGCACGTCGAGTCCCGGGGAGTGTACAAGCCGTCTCCAGTAGAGTCTTGCTTATGAGTGTGTTGTGCACCACACTTATAACCAAGAGTCTACAGGGCATTTAAGTTTTGTCACCATTTTTCATATTTAGAAATCATGCTATAGAGCGGAGTTTTAGGTATTCAAGTCTAACCCATGCTTTACATATGTTTATAGTGATGCCTGACACTAGATTAACTACTACTAATCGGCAAGCCAGCATAGATGCAAGAGTAGGTACGTGTCATGCACTGTCCAGCCATATAGACCGACTTGAGGCCCAGAGTGAGTCAACAACCCTAGTGGCCCCTACTCGACCTGCACTGGAGGAGATTAGAGGGGATCAAGTACCCCCTTCCCCACCTACCCCTATAGCCCCTGAGAGAGATTGAGCCGATCCAGTACCTACCGTTCCTCCATTTGATACAGAGGACCAAGATGTCAGAAGTGCAGTTCGGTTATTAACCCAGATGGTGTCCACCCAACAACAACAACTAAGGGCATCTACAAGTGACCAACTAGGTGGTTCAGAGAGTTCTAAGGCCTGAGAGTTTATCAGTTTGAGTCCTCCTTTATTCATGGGTTCTGACCTGAATGAGGACCCTCATGAGTTTATTGATCATATTTATAGGGTGCTTCGAGTTTTGCATGCCTCAACAGTCGAGTCAATAGAGTTGGCATCCTTTAGGTTATGGTACGTCACCATTTTGTGGTTTGAGGCTTGGGGGAGGTCAGGGGATCGAATGCACCTCTAGCTAAATGGGATGATTTTTTAGAGGCTTTTTTAGCTCACTATCTTCCACGAGAGGTTTGAGAGGCCAAACTTCATCCTTGTTTAGCCCTCAAGTAGGGCAATATGAGTGTCAGAGAATACAATCTCAAATTTGACTCATTGTCCAGGTATGCTCCTGATATTGTGAGTACGATGGAAGCTAGAGTTCTTGGCCTTGATTCACATTTGATTAGAGAGTGCACAGTAGCATCCTTGCAGGGGGATATGGATATTCTCAGATACAGGCTATTGCCCAGAAAATGGAGGACCTTGCTCATTAGATTGAGGATAATCAAAATTGAGATAGAGAACAGTATAAAAAGGCGAGATCTACTAGATTTTATAAAGGGCATCAAGGTGATGCTAGTCCATAATTTTATTGATGATCAATCTATCCTTCTAGTATTGCCCCACCTCAGTTACAGGGACCCATGTATGATCGTTCTGTTCAATATGGACCAGGCCAGAGTTCAGAAGCATTAGATTTTTGTTGTCAGGAGCATTTAGGTCTGATGAAGCCACCTTTACCACCTTGTGCCAAGTGTGGTAAGAGGCATCCTGGGATATGCCGCCAAGGTATAGATGGATGCTATCGGTGTGGACTTCCCAGCCATATTATGTGATATTGTCCAAATAGAGACAGGGGTGGTGTGGCCCTGCCTACAGGGTCAATAGTATCTTGTTCATCCAGCATTCACCCTTTAGGGACTAGTACACAAACCTCAGTAGGCTGGGGTAGAGGCAAAGGATGAGGAGGATCATTTGGTACAGGCAGTGGTAAGAACCGCACCTTTGCCTTAGCTGGTCGTTAGGACTTGGAGTAATCTCTTGATCTTGTTATAGGTATATTATCTGTGTTCACTCATAATGTATATGCATTGGTAAATCCCGGCTCTACACTTTTATATATTACCCCATTTGTTGCTAAATATTTTGGGGTGGAACCAGAATTATTGCTTACCCCATTTGTTGTATTTACACCAATTGGAGAGTCAATTGTAGCAAAAATGATCAATTGTAGAAAAAAGATTTATCAAAAGTGTACTATAATAATTTGCAACCGTCATACTTTGCCTGATCTTGTTGAGCTAAATATGGTTGAGTTTTATGTTATTATGGGTATGGATTGGCTAGCCTCATGCTATGCCAATGTTGATTGTTGTACTAAAGTTGTTAGATTTAAACTTCCGGGTGAGATAGCCCTTGAATTGAAGGTTAATACTGCCACACCTAAGGGTAGGTTTATTTCATATCTTAGGGCACGGAAGATGATTTCAAAGGGCTGCAATTATCACCTAGTTCGAGTTTGAAGTACAAATGAAGGACTACCAACTCTTCAATCAGTTCCTATAGTTAATGAATTTCCAGATGTATTCCCATATGATGTTCCATGCATTCCTCCGGAGAGAGAAATTGATTTTTCTATTGATGTACTTCCTAACACTCAAGCGATATCTATTCCTCCATACAAAATGGCTCCTGCCGAGCTGAGGGAATTAAAGGAACAATTGAGAGATTTGTTGGACGAAGGCTTTATTAGACCCAGTACCTCAACGTGGGGTGCACCGTATTTATTTGTTCGTAAGAAAGATGGATCATTGAGGATGTGTATAGATTATAGACAACTAAACAAAGGCACAATCAAAAATCACTTCCAAGAATTGACGATTTGTTTGATCAATTGCATCGTGCCAAGTGTTTCTCAAAGATTGACCTAAGTTCAGGGTACTATCAACTAAGAGTTAAAGGTGGTAATGTTTCAAAGACGACCTTCAGAACAAGATGTCGCTCGGGCTTACTAACGCACCAGGAGCTTTCATGGACTTAGTGAATCGAGTATTCGAGAAATTCCTAGATATAATTGTGATCATGTTTATAGACTATATTCTAATATATTCGCACGGACCATCTGCGAGCAGTATTGCAGACACTTCGAGATCATCAATTGTATGCAAAGTTCTCTAAGTATGAGTTTTGGTTGAGTTCAGTGGCCTTCCTTGGCTATGTAGTTTCTAATGAAGGTATTAAAGTTGATAATCAAAAGATTGAAACTGTAAAAAGTTGGCCAAGGCCCGTGACTCCTATAGAGGTTCGTAGTTTTTTAGGCCTAGCAGGCTACTATCGGCGGTTTGTTGAGGGGTTTTCCTCTGTTGTAGCACCATTGACTAGGTTAACGCATATGGCAACTAAGTTTCAATGGTCAGAAGCATGCGGACAAAGTTTCCAAGAATTGAAAGATAGGCTTACATCTACACCTGTCCTAACTCTTTCGGAAGGGACAGAAGGGTATGTTGTCTAATGTGATGCTTCAAGGATCGGCTTAGGTTGTGTCGTAATGAAAAAACACAAAGAGATAGAATATGCCTCAAGACAACTGAGAAAACATGAGCTGAATTATCCAACTCACAATCTTGAGTTGGCAGTTGTTCTATTTGCTTTACAGATTTTGCATCATTATCTCTATCGGGTACATGTTGATATATTTATAGATCACAAGAGTCTCCAACACATCTTTTAGCAGAGAGATTTTAATTTAAAGCAAAGAAAATGGCTCGAATTTCTTAAAGGCTATGATGTTGATATTTTATATCATCCGAGCAAGGCTAACATTGTGGCTGATGCTCTCAGCCGCAATTCTTTGGGTAGCTTAAAGCATGTAGAATTTTGAAAAGTAGAAATTTCTTGAGAATTGCATCAATTGGCTAATTTGTGAGTTTGCGTAGTTGACTCAGGGGATGGAGGAGTTATAATTCAAAATGCATCAGAATCATCACTTGCATTAGAGGTGAAGCCACGACAACATGAGGACCCAGAGTTAATAGAATTTAAAGAAGGAATCCCAAAACAGAAGAAACCAATGTTAAGACTTACAGAAGATGGAATTCTCATGTATCATGGTCGATTATGTTTTCCAGATGTCGGTTAGCTTCTAGAGAGAATAATGAGAGAGGTTCACCATTCACGATAATCCATTCACCCTGGGCAACAAAGATGTATCATGAACTCAAGGAGGTCTATTGGTGGAATATCATGAAGAGGAACGTCGCAAAATTTGTAGCTCAATGTCCAAATTGTCAACAAGTAAAATTAGAGCATCAGAGGCCTAGAGGATTAACCCAAACTATAGAACTCCCAATGTGGAAATGGGAGGTGATTAACATGGATTTCATTATAGGTTTGCACTGCATTGTACGGAAGTATGATTCTATATGGGTTGTTGTCGATAGGCTAACAAAGTCAGCCCATTTTTTGCCCGTTAGAACTACTTACTCGGTTGAAGATTATGCCAAGCTATACATCAAAGAGATAGTCAGACTTCATGGGGTTCCAATATCCATTATTTTGAAAAGAGGTGCTCAATTTACAGCTAACTTTTGGAAATATTTTCAAAGGGGTTTGGGTACGCAAATAAATCTCAGTACAATATTTCATCCACAAACAGATGGACAAACTGAGTGCACTATTTAGACACTCGAAGATTTGTTGCGAGCTTGTGTGATTGATTTTAGAGGAGGTTGGGACGATCATTTTCCCCTTATTGAGTTTGCATTCAATAACAACTTCCATGCAAGTATTTAAATGGCTCTTTATGAAGCTTTATATGGTAGGAAGTGCAGATCGCCAATCGGATTGTTTGAGGTCGAAGAAGTTGAGTTGCTAGGACCTGACTTAGTTCACCAAGCAATAGAAAAGGTGAAATGTATTCGACAGAGGTTGCAGACATCCAATAGTAGGCAGAAATCATATTCGAATATACGACGCCGTGATTTAGAGTTTCCAGTTAATGATTGGATTTTCCTAAAAGTTTCACCTATTAAAGGTGTCATGAGGTTTTGTAAGAAAGGCAAACTTAGCCCAAGGTACATCGATCCATACAAAATTATTCAACGGATAGGCAAAGTGGCATACAAGGTGGAGTTATTATCTGGATTGGAGGCAGTCTATCCGGTTTTCCATGTATCGATGTTGCGGAAGTACATGGGAGATCCTTTAAGTATTGTGCCTATAGAGGATGTCCAAATCACAGAAAATTTATCTTATGAAGAAATACCAATTGTTATTCTTGATTGACAAGTTTGAAAGCTTAGAACTAGGAGTGTCAAATGGGCAAGTTGGGTTGAAATTGGAGATATTAAAATGGGTTGAAAAATATATTGGGTTGGGTCTTGACCCGCCTAAGTTAACTTTGGGCTCAAATGGGCTTAAAAACGGGTTGTGTCTTGACACGCCCAATTCGACTCGCTTAATTTCAATAATTTTAATATATTGATATTTAAGTTTTATAACCATAATTTGAATTTTAACTCAAAAAAATGTAATAAAAGAAGTTACAAATGGATAAATACATCTTAAAATATATTAAATAGATCGTAATTCATACCTTCAATATAGAAATATACATTACATCAATGCAAATAAAGAGTCTTAAAACGGGTTGAAATTTGAGATTAAATTGGGCTCAATTGAGGATTCTCTTAAAATGGGTTAAGACTTGAATGGGTTGAAATTGAACCCAATTCAAATTATCTTAAGCTCATTAAAATTATGGGCAGGTTAGTTGGGCTCATTTTTGACACCTCTACTTAGAACTAAGGAAGTGGTCTCAGTTAATGTGTTGTGGAGGAACAATAATGTTGAAGAGATGACGTGGGAAACCGAGGAGGAAATAAGATTAAAATACCCCCATATTTTTTAAATCTAAAGACAATATTTGCAATGGAGGTATAACAATACAGTTCACAAAAGAATGAGGTATGCTCCCAAAAAGAATTATGAGTTTTCATCATATGGGGGAAAAGGTTATGAGTACTTATGTATATTTATTAGTTAAGCATTGCCTGTGTAATGGTATCTGCCAGTGAGGCCCATATGTTGGATCCTTCTGCATTTCAGGTTTTGAGATAGTCCATTTTACAAAGGAGACTGCCAAAATTTCAGAAAATCATCCTGAGACTTATCCCTTATAGTAATAATTCCATTCGAGGACGAATGTCCGTAAGGGGGGAAGGATGTAACACCCCGTAACCACTAGCACATGTGCTGCTAAGTTTACGTAAAAAAAATGGAAATGAGGATATAAATAAACTTTTTTTATTAAGAAATGTATATTGAATTATTTGAAGTGTAAAAACCAATTTTCAGGCCAAGGAAAGACTTAACACAAAATTTCGGGTTAGAGGTTCATTGTGACAAAGTGTTCCAAAACAGTCACATATATTTCCTACGTTTGAACAAGAATATCTCCAAATCTACAAAGAGTTAGAAAACCTACAGCATATCAAATTGAATCTTTACGAGTCTAGTTTTTAACACATTAAACCGTTTGTCTATACGATATCAAAATAGAGAGATATTCACATTTTAGTGAGACTGCGCAGGCAGCCTAGAGGGTGGGCCCCTTAAGTCGGTTAAAATTTTATTGGATATATATTACGTCCCAACTTCTTTGTAATTCATTCTTCTTGCCCAATTCAGAATACATAGCAGTTCTAAACTCTCTCTAAGTGTTCTCCTTCAACCAAATACAAAACCTATAAGATTTCAAGGTAATTTCCCCGCTAGAGAGTTCGTAGAGGTTGTGTTACTTGTTTCCTCCTCTTTGCTTGTGGGTTGAGGGATTCTTCAAGGAGAAGGAGTTTCGTTTATTTGGTGCCTTACTTCTATTTTGAGGTAATAATAGCACTCTTCATATTTAGTTAAGTGAAGTAAAGTAATAGTTGAGGTATGTAATCTAGGACATACGATTAGACGGTTGGAAAATCGTCTGTAGATTGTTATATGAAGTTGGGCTGTTTTAAGGTATTTTCTGGATGTTGTTGTAGATGGAAAGCTTGGGAATGATTTGTATAGTTTTTGTTCTTTTTGATATTCAACTGGAAGAGAAGCATAAGTGTTGTAGAGTGTTGAGTTGTTAGTTTGGAACCAAGCTTTTTGCTCGATTAATTATGTACTAGCAATTATTTAGCTTAACGTGAGTTGTATTGTTGTTCATTGTAGATTAAAGTGTTGTAACGGGTAAGGTTTGTCGTGTTGTCAAGTTAACTAACTGAAAGGTATGTAATGGTCCTCTTAATTTTCATTCGGCGTGAATCTTTTGTCTTAACGACATGTATTGAGAGAGAGCCTAAGCGACGTAGTGTTGTTGTACTTTATTCTTGAGAATCAAGGAGTTAGCCAGTATGTTTATTGTAAACATCTTGTTGATATGTGAATGGTTATTTACAGATCCTTAGAGTTTAATTAAGAGTTAATCTCCCTAAAGTTAATTGTCGAGAAGCTAATCAAAAGGAAAGTTAAAGCGAGGAAATAAAGTAAGAGTTGTCGAGTCTTTATTTACGACCGTCCTTCGTCTACTTGTAGTAGCTGAATTTAAAATATTTTATGACAAGGGTCCCAAGTCATTTTCTTGTATATTATGCAGATAAGTTACATAGAAAATAAAGAATATAAATTTTATAATTAAAGGGACCTTGATGGCATTCATTTGAAGTAATATGCATGGGTCCTTAATGATGCCCTTTCATTGCATTATAATTAGGGGCCCTTGTTGATGCCCATTTGATGTATTGGGCCATCGATGATAACCATTTGTTGTATTATATTAGGGCCTTGATTACGCCCCATTTATTCCGTTGAATCCTTTGAGCCCATGACGAAGCTCATAGGGTAGCGAGACATTTATGCTACAAATTTCAAGTAGTTGTGGTTATGGTGTTAGAGACATCATTGAGTACAAGTTATATGCCTTGTGGGGTCTACAGGTGAAAATATTTCTTTTGTTGTCTTTTATATGTTTATTTAATGCCTTACATACCGGTACATGTTATTTGTAGTGACACCCCATTATCGGGGGCGCTACATTTCATATTGCAAGTTCATGTAGAGAGGTTCAGATAGACCCCTCCAGTAGGTGACTATCCCACTATACATTTTTTTGGTAAGCTCCGCTTCTACTGGAGCTCCTGAGTCTATGGTGTGAAGTTGTAGTTCTTATGTATAGTAATGGGTAGGTGGAGGCCTTGTTCCGACTATATGATGCATAAGACACTCTTAGAGGCTTGTAGACATGTGGTATGTGTTTGAATGTTTTAAAGTGGCCATGTCAGCCTTATTTTTAGCTTACGTTTCTTGTGTTGGCCTTGTCGGCCTTATGTACATAGTCTTGATGGGCTGGTTTTCAAGGAGATTACCCCTTAAAGAGATCTTGTTAGCCTGTCCTACTTTCCTAATCATTTGGGCATATCTGTTCATATGTTTGTCTAATTGGCCCAAGTAGTTTAGGAGTTTAATTATATGAGTTATGTTTGGTATGCTCGGTCATGTGAGGCACCGGGTGCCTGTTGCACCTCCCCAAGAATGGGGCATGACATTTCTACTTTTCTTCTTAGATACCATGATTTAAGGTTGATTACTACTGTTTTGAGGGTATAGTACCTTGCTAGTAGAGGGTCATATGTGTGTTGTAGCATGCTTTGTGATTTACTTGTTTGATAACTTATTTTTGGAGCCTGTTTTGGCCTTAGTATAGGATAGACTAGAGTTGCCTTTGACCCATGCACCTTGTGAATTTGGTGTGACTCCGACGCTGTTCAGATGGACTATGTCCTTATAGACTGTAATAATAGACTTGAGTATGATAGAATGAGCTTTAGTTTAGGCGTATGCGTAGCTTGTTAGCATTTTGTCTCCTCTCCGTATTTCTGCAGCTCTGATGCATTACTGGAGATTGTGTGCTTTCTCGGGATTGGAGTGCTTCCAGCTTGGAGCATTTTGTGATATTTTTGAGAGTGGATATCGATCCATGGTGGTTTGGAGCCTACTTGAAATCCTCTTCAGAGTAGATACGCCCCTGACCACTCTTGCTAGTTGGGTGGATGACGCCCCTGAGAGTGGGTTGGGTGGCTGGGTGGCCTGGATATCAGAGATCCTCTACAGAGTTGACACATCCCGAGACACTCTTGCTAGCTCAGTAGGTGGTGCCCCAGGGAGTTGATTGTATGGCTGGGCGACCTGGGTTGATTGTCACTCTTGCTAGCTGGGCTACGAGTTGACTTGTTGGGTTGATTGTCACTCTTGCTAGTTGGGCTAGGAATTGTCTGGTTCATGGCTACTTGGGTTGGGAGCCTCGACTAATGTTTTTGGATTCGGATCTGGATTACTCTTCTATCATGTAAACTTAGCTACTCTGTGTACCTGTCAGGCTTATGGGAGTGCATTCGGGCTTTATTCAAACTTGTGCACGAGTGTACCTTGTGGGCTTATGGGGGTCCAATTAGGTTTAGTGTAGTCGTACTTAGATTTACTTTTTGTATGCTCATGTGCCTTCTTTTCATATCTGCTTTGTCCTCTGTTTGTGTCTACATTCTATCTTTTCTGATTTTTTTTACCTTTCTTTCTCTATCGGCATATCATGCCTACTGAGTACCTTGTTATGGTACTTATGCTTCACTCTGCATCATTTTTGTGATGTATGTCCTAATACTAGCTACCAGTGATCATTCGTACCATCTTTTGCAATTTATGGATATCGGAGACGAGGGTGAGCACTTGGCGTCCTCGATCAGTCTTTCTCATTCAGTACATATATTAGCTAGTCTTTTGCCTTTGAGATGGCTTGTTGTGTGCATTTTTGGAACTTGTACTTGTTCATATTATATATCTCTGTACTCGTGACTTCAAGATTATGGGAGGGTGTCCTTTGTATATAGTTTTTGTTTGCTTTTGTTTGCTTTCGTTTGTCTCTTCTTATTGTTAGTGTTATTTTCTGTATCGTTCCACCCTTGTACTCACTACTTGCCGTTCTAGCTACTAGCCGGCTTACCTACTGGTGAGTTTTAGTAGGTGCCATCATGGCTTAGGAAGTCGAGTCGTGATAGTAAAATTGGAACACAGAATTATTACAAGAATGAAAAGGCACAAGAAAAGATATTAGTGTGTAACCTCCAGGCATTCAATTTGATCTCTTATCATTCTGAAGATTATTTTGTATATATCAATGAATTCTTCTTTTGAAAAGCACTTAACTTTAAATTCTTCTTTTTTAAAAAAAATTGTAGGATTCAAGTCTAATATATTGCTGGTGATGCAAATAAAAGCTTTTACTTTCCTAGTTTGTAATGTTTTTGAAGTGTGTATTTCCCTATAAAAGCATTAGTTTTTGTTTATCAATAGTTCGTTACATATTCAGTGTAATTATTAGTTAGCTAATTGGATTCGACTACAAAGTTCAGTTAATGAACTAATGAAGTTATCTTACCTTTTCCGAAATTACATCAATTAAGTAATTTCATTAACAAGCTAAAAGTCTACCTATTAAACTAAACTCAATGCATATAAACAAACTGCTTCTTGTCAAAATTACATAAAAAGTGAAATACTCTATTTTAAGGTATAAAGAGGCATTTTAAGTTCATATGACAACTGGAAATGTGCCTTATCAAATGAGATAAGTATTGCTTTAACACAGAACAGTTAAGACCAATGAATGTTGCAAAGAGAGTTCTTTCAAGCTTCGGGTGAAAATATTTATTTTTATGGGTTGTAACTCTATAACCCATAGAAACTACATATTCTTATACAGAACTATGCATTGTCAATCATGATTTTTCTTTTTCTTTTTATAATCGAGAATTCCCGAGGACTGATGGTGCATAGTTAAGCTGTATCCATGACAACATTTCCAACTCATGTGTGAGAAGTAAGATTTCTACATCAATGGTAATTATAATTATGTAGAAACATATCTCTATTTTTTTGCATATCAGACATCGTCTACTCAATTTGGATACTTTACTTCAACCGAGAGTTGACAGTTTTGAATTGTTCAAGCATTATTTTGATATGTTCTTCTATAGCATTGTATTTTCTTAGCAGTTGTGCAAAATGAGTGGTCAAATTGATTCTGAAGAATAATCGAGTCGAGTAATCCATATCTCAAGAGAAATTTGTTGAATAAGTATGAGTTATTTTCAACTAATTTAAAAGAAGTGTAATCCCGAATTCATATAGTAGGACATCCTCTGCACAATTTTACAATTCTAGAATCCTGCATTTTATGCATCCATCATTTTTAATTTAACTAATTCACTGAAAATTAGAAATTAATCAACCCAAATACAGAGAGAGTAGTTTAAGCTCAATTCTAGAATGTTTGCTGTTATAGTCTATGTTGCTCGGATGCTTCAAAAATGTCAACGGGTGCATATCAGATTCTCCTAAAATAGTGTATTTTTGGAGAATCCGACATGGGTGCGGCATCAAAAGTGAAGAGTTCGTGCAACTTAGGTTATAGTTCAACTTTTTGGTTATCCAAGGATAAGAAAAAAGTTGCGTACCAAATTTTTCAGTGAACCAACTGGGCGTTTCATCTTAAATTACAATGGGAGTATCGTTTTGAATTCAGATGCATATGCAGAACTCAATTTCTAGTGACCATATTCTTAATAGCAATCACGATTAGGAGAATTTTTATCCGAGATGGAATTTTGATGTCACTACTGGGCAGTGGTATCCGCTAAACTACTCTTATTGGTTCTGAAGAAAGTAGACAGAATCCGTTTCAACATTCAAACACCAACGCTCATTTTCAGTCGTATGACTACAAATGATGAAAGTGAACTTAACTTTACATTGGTTAAAAAGAGCTTGATAGATTTTTCAAGAGCGAGGTTCTAATCGCTGAATGCGACATAGAGAATGTTGGTTCAGTTCTAATCCATGAATGTGACTCAATTGTGTGTTTATGTCAATTTCAATTTTGGCTTTGAACATTATCCAGTCGAGAAACATTGTGTTTGTTTCCCCATATTTTTCATTCAATGTAATTTTGAGTTGATTACACAAACAATCACTCAACTAACAAAAATTGAGAAAGAAAGTCACTCTAGTTCCTCCTGGTTAGTCATAAGCTAATTAAGGAATTCTGAGATGTGCAATGCTCTTTCTCTGTATTGTTCCCTCATTGCTGTCTTCAAACATCTTCTGGATAGAAGATGAAAAGGTCAATTCCTTTCTTTACATTTGATAGGGTCAGGGGCTGCACTCTTTCTTTCTCCGTGGGTCGATTACGTGCATTGGAACTGAAAAGGTCTATTCATATACAGTCTTCCTTGCTTCATACCTCTTATCTTAAGGTACGAGATAATCCGATAGAGAGTAAAATCTGGGAATATACTAATTCAATAGCATTACAGAAAAACAGAAATGTTTCTGTTTGATTACTAAGGTATAGATAATCGAAGCAATTACATATGTATGTGTATGCATTCCATAGATTCAGTTCGATGTTTTTATTATAATTCAGTCCTATAATTTCGGTTGATATTCGTATAGATGAACAAATATTTGATGATAAAACAGAACACGCTAATAATATAAAGAAATTTTTAGAATTAACAAATCCCATTTGAGATTATCAGAAAAAAGGTTGGAATTTTTTACTTGGAAAGGTCTATACACCAACCAACACTTTTATGCTAACCAATCACTATTATTTTGGTCTTTTGACTTAAAATGTTTTTTTCTCAAGGTCTACACACCTATTATCACTCTTATTTTGACTAATTAAACATTTTAGATAGAGCATGGTTTTGGGGAGTGACAGTTGCAGGGAACGAGTTCTTCAAACATGATCTCAGAAGATTAAATTCAACTTGGAATAGGAAACACTAATGCCCATGAGTAAAATAATAATGTTGAGGCGGTGGAAAAAATAATATCTTCCGAAGTCCAAATCGCAAAAGGAAAGTGAAGGCACTAAAAGTTCGCTGAGTTGAAGTTGAAGTTGAAGTAGGAAAGATCTTCTGGTCTATAAATAGAGCAAGGTTTTCTTCAAAGAAACCTGCACACGTACATAGAGAGATATGAGAAGAACATAATGACATAGTGAGAGAATTCTGATTGACGATTTATTAGGTGCTGCAAAGAACACAACAAAAGAGTTCATTCTATTTGTTTTAGTCTTTTGTTAAGTTGTCGTAATTAGTTACTGGAATTTTCTTGTGTATTTTGGTCTTTTAGTTTGGGAACCTGAAGACTTTGGGGAACATAAACCTTGGGGTTTGTGTTTTTGAGTTTAGGAATTAGAGTTTATAATTCCTTAGGTTACATACGTTTGTAATCTTTTGTAGTTTGAAGTTGAGAATTAATAATTATTGAGTTAATTGTTACTGAGCTACATGTTTACGTAAGTATTTAACTTTAAACTATAAAAAACTAAGGAATGAGTAGTTCATACGTGCTCCTTAGAAGAATTAAGGAGGCATAATTCCAACAATTGGCATCAGAACAGGTTATCTTAATCAAGAGTCTAATAACTGAAGATAAGATCACTATGAATTCTGCACGTCCTCTTTGATACGGTCAAGGAAAACACATCAACGAGCCACCCTTATTTAATGGGCAATACTACTCATGGTGGAAGGCAAGGATGAAAGACTTCACTCAAGACGAAGACTATGAACTATGGATCAGAGTTACGGATGGAACCTTAATGCCTACAATCAAAGACAGCGAAGGAAAGGACACTCCAAAACCTAAGGCTTAGTATGGAGAAGCTGACTAAAGATACTAGGCAAGAATGTCAAGGCTTGATGTATTCTCGTATATGGACTCGTACCTAACGAGTTCAACCGCATCTCTTGATGTACCACTGCAAAACAAATATGGTATACGTTTCTAAACTTCGTAAATATGGGATACATTTCTAAATGCACATGAAGGTACCACTCAAGTTGAAAAGTTCAGAATTGCTAGACTTTGCACTACTATGAGTCCTTCAAGATGAAGAATGTAGAATCACTTCAGGATATGATCACTAGATTCACCACAGTGATAAATAAATTAATATCTTTGGGAAAAATATAAACTACAGAGGAACAGGTAGACAAGGTTCTTCAGACTCTGCCCAAGTCATGGGAATTCAAAGTTATTGCAATAAGAGAGGCCAACGATTTGTCAAATATGACTTTAGATGAGCTTGTAGGAAATCTAAAGACATATGAGATGAATGTCGACAGTGCCAAAAGAAGTGAAGGAAACAAAGATAAGAGTCTTGCTCTCAAGGAAACTGATGAGAATGATGAATCTGATCTAGATTATGAGGACATTCCATTAATAAGCAGCAACTTCAAGAAACTTTTCAAGAAAGATATGAATTAAGGAAAGAAACCTTCACCTACAAAGAAGAAAAGTATAGAAAAAGGTCAGAATGATGGATGTTAAAAATGTGGTGAAACTGACCATCAAGTCAAGGACTGCCCTATATTGGAAGTTGAGTAGAGAAAAGAAAGGGCTGAAAAGGAGAAAAGAGAACTATCAAACAAAAGGGAAGGTAAAGAAAAGAAAAATAGTCAAGCTAGTGATGCTGGCTGGGGAACAGGTTCAGACAACTCTGAGGAGCACGATGACATTGCACTGACGGCCATAGAGGATTCAAAACCAGAATCTGATTTTTAAAATGAAGAAAATGAGGTAAATTTTTCTGATACAAAAGATAAGCTTAAATTATTCTCGAAGAAAAAACTATCTTCATTAATGCTTATTCTCATAAGTACCATACAAGAACTGAATAGTGACAAGAATCAGTTGTTAAATGCTATGACTAGACTAAAATATTAGTATATTGACACTACAAAAAACTGCTAAATTGTGGTGGTTTATTTATAGGGGTCCTAAGAAACCCCCACTACATCTAGCAACAACGTTACTACTTCATACGGTTTCCTCATCAAACCTCCTTGGACAAATTGATCAACCACACCTTTATTGACTGAATAAAGGTTGTAATTGAAGTACTGCATCAACAAATTATCCGGAACACCATGTGTTGGATATTGCAAGAGTAATTTCTTGAACCTGAACCAAGTCTTATATAGAGGTTCACCTCCAATTCCTTTGAAATTTTTTATTTGGATTTGAAGTTTAACCATATTCGAGGGGGGAAAGAATCTTTCCAAGAAAGCTTCAGTCAACTCCTCCCAAGAAGTGATAGAGTCGTTTGGAAATTCCACCAACCATCTTGTGGCCTCTCCCGTCAAACAGAATGGGAGTAACTTCAACCTTTCTGATAACATGGACAACATGGATGACACTAACATGAATTACATGTAGCCCTCAAGACTGTTCACACAGAGTCAAGCAAAGGATCTTTTTGACCTACAAGCAATGTTCATGAAAAAGGAAGTGTTCGAGGAGCTTGAAGGTCACCAAAGAAAGACATACAATGGGTTGAAGATCCACAAAAATGAGAAGGAAGAAGGAAAGAGGCCATGTGTGCAAATGGTCATTTCTTAAACTCAAGAATTCCCAAAGAATACAATGAAACAAGGCCCTTATCTTATTAAGGGTAAAATTGTCAAAGAAGTGAGTTCTTCATTTCCTTAGTATAAATAGTAGTTTTTATGATTTTTGAAGACTTAGACTATGTTGAATATTGACTCTCAAATTGTAGCATCTTTTTAGTGAGTAATTAATGAGTAATTAAGGTGAACTCTTGAGATTGCTAGTTAACTTCTTGGGTTTGATTAATCAAAGTGTTACCCTTTTGTGATTCTTGGTTTCATTTTATTATTCTTCCTTGGGTTGAGTTTAGGTTATTGAAGCCAATTGGTCGATGAGGGTTTTAGCCCCTTGTTGCCCATAATTTCAATAGATTGAAAATTAATCCACATATCCTTTCTTTCTTTATTTCTTTCTTTTTACTTTCCTTGTTTGATTCTTATCATTTGGTATCAATATCCTAGGTTTAGATTTGTTCTTACAAATCTAGTCTTGGTTTGCAAGATAAAAAAAAATCAAAAAAAAATTGAAAATCTGCCCAGAATTTTGAAAAAAATATTTTGATTCGTGTTATTATTGTTGTTTTTGACACTAGATTCTTGTTACCAAGTTTCTTCTGAGTCTATGTTCAAAATTTCAAGTGATTTGGAGTTGGGAAGAAAAACATTGAAGGAGCTTGAAGCTTTGAAACTTTGAAGAAATTTCAAGTGGGTCTTGTTGATTGAGGTTGAATTCGAGCTCAAAAGGTATTGGGTTTTGCTCTCTAGTTCATAGGAAAGATAATCTTGAAATTTGAGGTGATTTGCTGAAGATTTGAAGTGGAGTTTATTTTTGGTGTTCTTCATATTCTTGGTGTTCTTCATGAGTTCTTGAAGAAGAAGGAAGAAAGTACTTTTGATTCAATATTTTCAAGTCAAAAGTGGGTCAAGGTGTTTATTAGTCCATTTGTGGAAATTTTTAAAAATTGAAATTTAAAAAAAAAAATTAATTTAATCTTTTAAAAAATTAAAATCCACGTCAGCTACCAGCTGACACGTGGACGCTGCATCAACAGCAAGCACATTAGCCAGCAGCCTAGTCAGTGCCAGCAAAGCCCAGGCGCACAGCTGGTGCATGTGGCTCAGATTAAGAGAGACGAAATTGCAAGTTTTGGCTTAAGACCCCAAAAATATTCTATGGGAAGTTTTTTGGACCTAAAAAATTTTCTAAGTGTCCAAACTTCGTGATTTTTTTCTACACTTTTTTCCTTCAATTTCTCAACTATTTAACAATTAATTAATATCTTGATTTACTTGTTAACTAGTTTTAATTTTCAATTATCCAAATTAAATCCTTTCAAGTGATGAACTTCCTTAAGTCCTCAAATTGTTTCTAGTGTCCGAACTCACTTTTTCTTCTTCTACACTCATTTTTCTTGTATTTCTAAACTATTTAACAACTAATTATCATCTTTAATTACTTGTTAACTAGTTTTTAATTATCAAATCATTTCTTTGATCCTTCAAATTAAGTAACAATACGTAATTCTTCTACTTTTGTTACTTAGTTTATTTTGAGTCTGAATCTTTTGGTGCTTCTTTCTTCTACTTTTCTCATCTTAATTCGTTAACAACCTTCTTGTTTCAAGTCCATTAATTTAACGTGGATCGTCCTTCTTTCAAGAGTCACAAGAATCCACTCCATCACAAAGGATAGGTGACCTTGAATTGATTGAACGGAGCTAGTTTACTATCAATTTTTAAACGATGCCATAGAAAGTGAGTTGAGAGTTACATACGAGTGACGTGAGGATTTAGATACTAACCTTGTTTGTTGAGTTTTATAGGTATCATGTCTATTAAAATTCCAATGGGGGAGGGCTCAGAGAACATCATGGAGGTTCTCCCTAATATCTCCAAACAAGTAGCAGAAATGAATGGAAGGATGGGAGGTATGGAGGAAGGGTTGGTACCGGTGGAGAATGAGAATAGAGGGAAAGCAATTCAACACAAATATGAGGAGATAAGGAGGGCGTCGGCGGATTCCACCACAATCACTCTTGGACAAGCTCATAATCTATGTTCTCCTCCACAAAGACGAACCCGAAAGTACCAACGCTTTGCTTTCCAAACCAACAACCCTCCAAAAAACCTAAGACAACCTACGCTGCATCCAAATCCACAACCCTATCACCTGTCACAAGAGAATCTTCGTTTTGTGGCCAACCAAGTCCAATACCAAACTCCATTTTGAAATGCATCCAATGCATCTTTTCATGTACCCTACACATAATCTCCACAAAATGAACTACAAATTCCCTACCAAGACTGACAATACAAAAATCCTCTTTATGATGAAATACATAAGGAGTTCAATAATGATGAGTTTTGGGAGCATGAGGGTAGGGATGGATATGGAGTACCAGGGAAAAGAGTACAACTTCGGAACTTGGGATGGGACCAAGGTATGGAAGATCAAGAATTTTGGAATAGAGGAGATAGAATGGGATATAGAGGAGATAGAATGGGATATAGAGGTGGTAGGATGGGAAATAAAGGAAATAGGTTTGGGGAGAGGAATGATCAAGATAGGGGATTGAACACTATCAAGGTCACACTTCCACGGTTCAAAGGAAGTAGTGACCCGATGAGTTCTTGGAATGGAAAATTCAAAGTGAGAGGATCTTTCTCGTGAATGATATCTATGAAACTTTGAAGGCAATGTATGTTCTCACGCAATTCGAAGGGTACACATCAACTTGGTGGGAGTCCAAAAGGAGAGAAAGAGAGAGCCATCATAACTAGGAGTTACCTACTTTGCAAGATTTGATTACACTTAATTGAGATACTTGACTCCAAACTACTACCAAGAGGTGCTCAAGAAGGTATATATGTTGAGGCAAGATACCAAAAGTGAGGAAGAATATTATGATGGATTTGAGAACTTGCGGATGAAGTCTAAAATTGAAGAGAATATGCAATGTATGGTGATATGATTTGTGGTAAACTTTATGTATGATATCTTGAAGCCCTTGAATCTTAAAAACTATGAGAATCTTGAAGCGGCTTTCCATGATGCCTCAAAGTTAGAAGCGGATTTGAAGGAAGAAAAGTCATACGAGGCCAAAAGCTCTCCAACTTCCACATGGGACAAAGGTAGAGATAGTTGTAAGGCGACATCTTCTAGGGAGCAACCTAAATGTGGTGGTCAAGCTACCCAAGTAAATCTTGATTAAAAATCCAAAGCAAGTGAGAAACCACAAAGAGGCAACTATGTTAAACCTAACTTTCCTCGTCCCTCTACAATTCAATGCTTTAGATGTCAAGGGAGAGGACATGTTGCTAGTGAGTGTACAAATAGGAGGACAATTGTTGCTCTTCGGGATGGGTATAAGACCGAATATGAAGATGAGGGTGAAGAAAAGAATGAGGGAGAGGGGAATAGAAGTGAAAGAGAGGGAGGTGCTTTGGGGAAGAAGAAGAGAGGTTGGATGAGAAGGTGAATTTTTCTTGCTTTATGGAGAAAGGAAAACCCTTGCTTGATGATGATGAAGACTTGAAAATGAATGTCAATCTTTCACGTTTTGTGTGAAGAATTATGGGGGCCCTTGCAAAAGAAGAACTTGACCAAAGGGAGAATCTATTTCATGCTAGGTGCAAAATCCAAGATAATGAGTGTTCTTTACTCATTGATAGCGGAAGTTGCACCAATGTGGTCAGTAGTTCCTTGGCAGAGCATATGAAAATACCAACAAGCAAGCATTCCAATCTTTACAAGTTACAAAAAGCTCAATGAGAGGGGAGAGATGAAGGTCCTCAAACAAGCAAGTATTCGATTTAGTGTTGGCAAGTACAATGAGGAATTAGTTTGTGATGTTGTTCCTATGTTGGTGTGTAACATATTGTTGGGGAGACCTTGGCAATTTGATAGAGATGTTGTGCACCAAGGGAGATCCAACAAATCACTTTCGTGATTGAAGGTAAAAAGTATGTTCTTGCACCTCTCACACCATATCAAGTGAGTGACGACTATCAGGCTATGAAGGAGCTTTGGGAGAGAATAAGGGTGAAGGAGGAAAAAGGTGAAGGAGAAAATTCCACCATTGTTCCAAAGGATGGAAATGTCTTGGCTGAAAATAAGAAGAATATGTGATTGATAGCAAAGCCAAGCAAGTGTTTAAAGGGTGTGGATGAGGAACGCTTTCTAGTGTGTCTTGTCAACACCAACCTTTATTGCATGCTAACTAAGATACAAGCACTTTGCCTATTATTGCTTCTTCTCTTTTGCAAGGCTATGATGAGTAATTTCTGAATTGGATGCCCGTGGGATTACCACTATTGGGGGGAATTGAGCACCAAATAGATTTTGTACCGGGTTCACAAATTCCCAATCATCCGGCTTATAGGAGTAATTCGGAAAAAACCAAAGAGCTACAAAGGCAAGTGGAAGAGCTTCTTGAAAAGGGGTTGATCAAAGAAAGCCTAAGTTCTTGTGCCATATCGGTAATTCATGTTCCCAAAAAGGATGGCACTTGGAGAATGTGTATTGGTTCTCGAGCCATAAATAAGATCACGGTGAAGTATCGAAATCCCATTCCTAGGCTTGATGCTTGATGAGCTATGTGGTTCTATTCTTTTCTCCAAGATTGACCTTCGAAGTGGGTATCATCAAATTCGTATGAAACCAGGTGATGAGTGGAAGATGACCTTCAAGACAAAGTTTGGGTTGTATGAATGACTTGTGATGCCATTTGGGTTGAAAAATGCCCCAAGCACTTTCTTGAGATTAATGAACCATGTTTACAAACCTTTCATCAACAAGTTTGTTGTGGCATATTTTGATGATATACTTATGTATAGAAAGACAATGGAGGAACATGTATCCCATTTAAAACAAGTGTTTGATGTCCTACTACGGGATCATGTCTTTGCTAATCTCAAGAAATGTTCATTTTGTGTTGATAAAGTTGTGTCTTAAGGTTTTGTGGTTAGTGCAAATGGGATTGAGGTTGATGAAGAGAAGGTGGAGTCTATCAAGACTTGGCCGACCCCAACCAATGCAACCGATGTAAGAAGTTTTCATGGGTTAGCAAGTTTTTACCAGCAATTTGTGAAGGGTTTTAGTTTAATTGCTTCTCCTTTGACCGAATTGATCAAGAAAGATGTACCTTTTGTATGGGGTGAGGAGCAAGATAAGTCTTTTCAAGACTTGAAATCGATGTTGAGTTCTTCACCCTTGCTCTAACTACAGAACTTTGATAAGGCATTTGACACTGAATGTGATGCTTCGGGTGTTTGTGTAGGTAGTGTGTTGATGCAAGAGGGAAAACCATTAGCCTTCTTTAGTGAAAAGTTAAATGGAGCTACTCTCAAGTACTCAACTTATGACAAGGAATTGTATGCACTTGCGAGGGTGTTGGCTCATTGGAAACATTATTTGGGGCATAAAGAGTTTGTGATAAGGACCGATCATGAGTCTTTGAAGCATCTTAAGGTACAATTCAAGTTGAAAAAGCGACATGCTAAGTGGGTTGAATTCATTTAAACCTTTCCATATGTGATCAACTACAAACAAGGCAAGGAGAATGTGGTAGCAGATGCTATATCAAGGAGGTTTGTATTGGTCAATACCTTGGCTTCTAAAATGATGGGATTTGAAAGCTTAAAGGGATTCTATTCTATGGATTCCGACTTCAAAGATACCTTTGATAATCTTAGTCAAGGGAAGTCGGTTGATAGGTTCCAATTGGTTGATGGGTTTTTATTCAAAGATGGCCGAGCATGTGTGCCCATGAGCTCATGGAGGGAATTATTTCTTAAGGAGGCTCATAGTGGTGGTTTGATGGGACACTTTGGGGTACCTAAAACACTTGACATTCTTAAGGATCAATTCTTTTGGCCCAAGATGAAGCATGATGTGATGCGGATTTGTGGACAATGTCTTGAATGCAAGCAAGCAAAGTCCACGACTCAGCCACAAGGTAAGTATACTCCTCTTCCTACTCCTAGTGGTCCATGGATTGATATTTCTATGGATTTTGTGTTGGGACTAAAAGAGGACATGATAATGCATTTGTGGTAGTGGATAGATTTTCTAAAATGACTCATTTTATTCCAAGCCATAAATGTGATGTTGCATCCTATGTAGCATCTTTGTTTGTCATCAATGAGGTTAAATTGCATGGAGTCTCTCAAACCATTGTAAGTGATAGGTATGCCAAGTTTCTTAGTCATTTTTTGAAGAGTCTATGGGGTACACTTGGTACCAAACTTATGTTCTCTACTTCATTCCATCCTCAAACGGATGGACAAAACCGAAGTAGTCAATCGAACTCTTGGAAGCATGCTTCAATGTATGATTAGAGGAACCCCAACTACTTGGGAAGATAGCTTACCCTTGATTGAATTTTCATATAACCGATCTTTCCACTCTTCTATTGGAATGTCTCCATTTGAACCATGTTATGGTTTTAAGCCTTTGTTTCCATTAACCATGACTCCTTTGTCTGTAAATATTGTTGTGAGCCTAGATTCCAAGCAAAGGGAAAAAGAGATGATGAACATTCATGCAAAGGTTAAAGAGGCCATTGCAAAGAACAATTCAAAGGTGGCCATTCGAAAGAATTGAGGGAGAAAGGAAATGATCTTCAATTTGGATGATTGGGTGTGGGTGCATTTTTGAAAGGAGAGGTTTCCACAAGTACGAAAAGGGAAGCTAAGCCCAAGAGGGGATGGACCCTTCAAAGTACTCAATTGAATCAATGACAATACCTACATAATTGACCTTCCAAGTGAGTATAATGTTCATAATATTTTCAATGTTAGTGATTTGTCTCCTTGTGTTGTAGGTGATCCTTTCGATTCGAGAATAAACCATTTTCAAGAAGGGGAGGATGATAACATTGGCAACTTGGATGACACTAACATGAATGGCATGTACCCCTCAAGACCGTTCACATGGAGATAAGCAAAGGATCTTCACGACCTACAAGTAATGTTCATGAAAAGCGAAGTGTTCGAAGAGCTTAAAGGTCAGCAAAGAAAGACATACAATGTGTTGAAGGTCCATCAAAATGAGAAGGAAGAAGGAAAGAGGCCATGTGTACAAATGGCCCTTCCATAAACTCAAGAATTCCCAAAGAAGATGTCACACCCTAAAATAGGGAGGCATAACCTACACTTGATACCATATTCGATCAAGTTAGACATTGAAATATACTAGCTAACTAAATGTTGGGACAAAAAGATCGGGCAGCACAACATCTGAAAAGAAAAGCATGGACCATTAAGGTCATGATCTGAATATGAACAAACCATATAAACAATGGTAGACAAGCAAAAAATAAAGATGTACTAGCTAGCCGGCGAGGCCGCAACTGAAGACATACCTACTTACGCACACATATATATACATGCAAAGCCTATAGACTGAAGATTGAAACCTACAAAAGAAATACAGAATACTGTATCCACAATAGCATCTACAAGTGACATAAGCACTATCGGGACAAGGCCCCGACTATACCCAAATTGTACAACAAGAGTAAGCATCCTCTAATAGCCCCTGGATAAGATGGAGCTTACCAACTCACAGCTAAACCCAAATCCTAGCGGGTGGGTCGATCAGAATCCCTGCCTGGATGTGCTCGCACAAAACAAAAAAAGTACGTTCGTAGGCAATGGGACATCAGTACGAATAAAAATGCACTGGGATGTAAGGCGAAAAGTAGAATCATAATTAGCAGCTATAAAAAGGGTAATAGAGATACAACCTGAAACAAAAACTCAAATAATCTCCATGGCTGACATTTGACCTCCTACTATTTAAATATGCATGGTATGCTCGTGTAATTGTATGTCGTGAATACATATATATAGATGCAAATGCATGACATACCCAACCAAATGCTAGCAATGGTTGTGCCTCTTGGTAGCTAACCGGCATCATATTCGCCAACTTGTGGCCATCTGCGTCTCATACATATAAATGTAGGTAATAGGCCCCATACATCCCGATTATAGCTTGGGAGCACAATGCATAGCATGCCATGTAATGGATTCATAATGCATATATGTTACCATAGTCATGTTCCCAATCTTGGCCCTTTTGTACTCTTATTCTCATAACCCCATACCACTTTCGTATAACATGTAAATGTCTCATGGAACCTCATATGTTTTTCTTAATAAGCTTGATAACTTGATTCAACTTTTAGAAAGATAACATCACCTTGAAGGTGTAAATAAAAAGCTTATGGTGATTCACTTATTTTCTAGATAATTTACAAAAGTAAATATTTTAATAGTTTAAACATTTAAGTTATATTTGAGAGTTTTCGAAATTGTGTATTACTTTAATGATTTTTCAAAATAGACTTTAGCGGGGAAAGAGGACTAGTTACAAATACTAAATGTCTCCCATAATATTTTTTTAGTCATACCACCCAAAGAAGAATAAGAATTCATACATATGGACATATAGTCAAGGAAATCGATAAAATTACATGTAGATGTCGAATACCCTATTTATCCGAACGAGTAGAATATCAAAATAATAGAACCATGAAAATAATTCAGCTGCGATCCCAATGCCTTTCATAGAAGGTCTTTTTAGCAATAGAATAGTAAAATATCGCATTTGGCATTTTAGGACTTTCCCAGGAGTTGTGCTAAAAGGGAGGATGGAGCTTAGCCCTAATATACCTTTCCAATGAACGCTAAGATGCCTGTAGTTTGTTTACAAAAATTGCTCCTTACGTCCTAAGCTTCCCAAATACTATATATACACAGCTGGTACGCACCAATAAATAATTTATAATTGGGCTTAAATCGGCAGATTTGCCATATGGCCCTAACTTGACGAAACTTCCATAGAATCTCATAAAAACAATCATAAAAGAGTCCTGAGATGATTACCTTAGCAAACCAAGTCTAAGCCTTTGAGAAACAACAATAATTAACAATTTATATCTTCAAACACTAGCACCAAATGCAGCTAATAGAAGGGGAAAACGAGTGCCACGTGTAGTGATCACGTTTCTAGGCACGGGGGCAACCTTTAATGGTAGAAATCGCTAAAAACTAACCTTTATCATACAAGAACTCCATTAGCAGTCTCTTAAGTTTTCTTTCAGGTTTGGAAGTGAAAAGAAATGTTTTTAAGGGTTTAAACGTCGAGTAGCCGACATAGCACAATTTTGACCCTACCCGGTTCACGACCCGGATTCTGCCCAGACAGTCCACAGTAAAACACTCATAACGTTTTACTTCAATGTCGGTTTGTTATGAGGTTTTATGAATTACAAATTAGACTCATAGACTTTCGATTTGATAGGTCATTTGGTCTTGTAACTCATAATATATTGGGAGAAAACATCCAATACATTTGACCCAAAGTTCAGAAAATTTTATTGGAGAAACTTTGATAACTTTTGCCGACCTTTGTTTCACTAATTTTCTTGACGTCAAAACTTAACATACGACCATTGTGCTATTATAATACCTCATAACACATTATTGTTATCATGTTAGACACTGATAGTCTTTTCCCTGAGGTATGGGTTGATTCAAACCTCTCAAACGGGCGAGGTGCTACCCCAGCCATTTCTTTAATCCCGAACCTTTGTTTGAAGGATTCCTTTGACCTAAAATTTTAGTTTAGTTCATTTATATTGTCACCCATTTACAATCTTATTCTCCAATGTACTATATCAAATCATATACACATCATATAACCACACCACGCTATGCCACAAATTTTATGCAAGAATAGAAAATAAAATATGGGATCTCACATTCTCCCCCCCCCCTAAAGAACATTTGCCCGCGAATGTATCTAGACAATTCCTTGGTTGAATTATTTTTCTGCTAGTACTTTATTTGCGATTCTATATTTTTTACAGTCGCAAACATAAAGTCAATTCTGAAAATTCGAACTATTAAGCTTCATATCCCTATCTTGCAACAAGGCATATAAATTGGACTTTCAAGTCACTTAAAAACCAATTAAGTTGTTGTGAAGAAATAATTGTTAATTTTCAAAATGTGACTCACCTTTAGTCATAAAAAGCTGGGGGTACTCCTTCCTCATTTCCTCCTCCACTTCCCAAGTCATTTCCTCGACATTGTTATTTCGCCACAACACTTTAACAGAAGCTACTTCATTAGTTTGAAGCTTTCTTACTTGCCAATCTAAAATAGCTATTGGTACCTCTACATAAGATAAATCTTGAGCAATGCAAATATTCTCAATGGGAATAATATGAAAGATCTCCAATGCACTTTCATAACATAGATACATGAAATACAGGCTGAACTGCTTCTAATTCCGAAGGAAAATCAAGCTCGTATGCCACAGTACCAATCAATCAA
This sequence comes from Solanum appendiculatum, assembly GCA_018342035.1. Taxonomy (NCBI): domain Eukaryota; kingdom Viridiplantae; phylum Streptophyta; class Magnoliopsida; order Solanales; family Solanaceae; genus Solanum; species Solanum appendiculatum. Next base: position 1,042,710 of record JAGDQO010000635.1, on the reverse strand, counting down.
ATAATTTTATGTTGTCCAACATACCTAGGACTGAGCTTCCCTTTCTTTCTGAATCACATGACGCCTTTCATAGGCGATACTTTCAGGAAAACCTAATCTTCTACATCAAACTCCAAGTGCAGTCAGCAAACATCTGCATAAGACTTTTATCGACTCTGAGTTGTATGCAACCGATCTCTAATAAGCTTAACCTTTTCCATCGCTTGTTGGACTAGATTGGGACCTAGCAACTCTGCTTCCCCAATCTCAAACCAACCGATCGGTGACCTACACTTTCGCCCGTATAGTGCTTCATAAGGGGCCATCTGAATACTAGCTTGAAAGTAATTATTATAAGAAAACTCAATAAGAGGTAGATGTTCATCCCAGCTTCATTTAAATCCAGCACACAGGCACGTAACATATCCTCTACAGTTTGAATAGTATGTTCTGCCTGTCCATCAGTTTCTGGATGAAAAGCGGTGCTAAGATTTACCTGAGTGCCTAGACCCTTCTGAAATAATCTCCAAAAATGTGATGTAAACTGAGCCCCTCAATCTGAGATAATAGATAATGGAACTCCGTGAAGATGAAAAATCTTCTGAATGTAAAGTCTGGCATAATCTTTGGTTGAGTATATCATCCTAACTGGCAAGAAATGAGAAGATTTCATCAGCCTATCGATAATTACCCAAATAGAATCATACCTCCATGGAGTACGAGGAAAACTAGTGAGCAAGTCCATATTTATCATGTCCCATTTCCATAACGGAAGCTCAATATACTAAGTTAGGCCTCCAGGCCTCTGATGTTCTGCTTTAACTTGTTGACAGTTGGGTCATTCAGCTACCATCTCTACAATATCTCTTTTTATGCCATTCTATTAATAGATCAGTCGAAGGTCCCAATATATCTTCATCGCTCCATGGTGAGTTGCATATCTAGAATAATGGGCCTCTGAAAGAAACTTTTTACGGAGCTCTCCAACTGCAGGTACACATAAGAGACCCTATTGTCTAAAGACTCCATCTCCAGTTAGCTCAAATATAGGTTGCTGCTATTGTGGAATTCTTTTCCTCACTTTCCTAAGCTCAGGATCTTTATGTTGCCGCTTTTTCACTTCAGTAACAAAAGAGGATTCTACCATATTCTAAACGACAACAACTCTGCCCCCTGCATCAACCAAACGCACCTGCTAATTAGCTAGCTTACATAGGTCTTTTGTAATTTCAACCTTATCAGCTTCAACATGACTAGACTACCCATGGACTTTCGGCTGAGCATATCAGAAACAACATTAGCTTTGCCGGGATGATATAAAATGTCAACATCGTAGTCCTTTAGTAATTCTAGCCATCTCCTTTGTCGTAGGTTCAACTCCCTTTGCTTAACTAAATGCTAAAGGCTCTGGTGGTCGGTGAAAATATCAATATGAACCCCGTATAGATAATGCTGCCAAATCCTTAGGGCAAAGACAACTACGGCCAACTCAAGATCACGTGTAGGATAGTTCTGCTCATGATTCCGCAATTGTCTAGAGGCGTATGCGATAACCTTACCATGCTACATAAGAATACAACCTAGGCCAATTCTCGAGGCATTACAATACACAACATAACCCTCATTGCCTTTCGAAAAAGTAAAGATAGGTGTTGTGGTAAGCCTTTTCTTTAGTTCCTATAAGCTCATTTCGCATGCCTCGGTCCATTGAAACTTAGTCACTTCATGTGCCAATTTCATCAGTGGTGCAGAGATAGAAGAGAATCCCCCTACAAACCTTTGGTAATATTAACCCTAAAAGCCTAAAAAGCTAGGAACCTCAGTTAGATTCAAGGGCCTTGGCCAAGTCATCACTGCTTCAATCTTTTGTCCATCAACCTTAATACTATTACTGGCAATAACATGACCCAAAAAAGCTATTGAAGTTAGCCAAAAATCACATTTAGAGAATTTAGCATATAACCTGTAATCTTGGAGAGTCTACAATACAGTTCGCAAGTGGTCTGCATGCTCGGCTTCTGATCGTGAATATATCAGGATGTCGTCAATAAATACAATCACAAATTCATCCAAGAAGGGTTTGAAGACCCAATTCATAAGATCCATAAAGGTTGTTAGGGCATTTGTAAGCCCGAAAGACATGACAAAGAATTCAAAATGGCCATACCTCGTCCTAAATGCGGTTTTTGATATATCAACTTCCTTGACTCGCAGCTGATGGTAACTAGATCGCAAGTAGATCTTGGAAAAGCTTTTGGCACCCTGTAGCTGGTCAAACAAGTCATCAATCCATGGAAGAGGATATTTATTCTTAATAGTTACTTTATTTAGTTTTCTATAGTCAATACACATTCGTAAGGAGCCATCTTTCTTACGAACAAAGAGCACTGGAGCACCCCATGCGGATGTACTTAGCCTGATAAAGCCTTTATCGAGCAGTCCTTCAGTTGTTCCTTCAATTCCCTTAGCCCTGCAGGTGCCATTCTATAGGGAGGAATCGATATAGGCAGCGTATTAAGAAGCAAGTCTATAGCGAAATTGATTTCCCTTTCTAGGGGAATTCCTAGAAGGTCACCAGGGAATACCATCGGATATTCATTCACAATAGGAATTGACTGAAGAGTCGTTGGCTCCTTATCAATATCCTTACATTAACCATGTGGTATATACAACCTTTTGCAACCAACTTTTGAGCCCTTAGCTATGAAATAAACTTACCCTTGGGCGTGACTGCATTACCTTTCAACTCAAGGACTGGCGCACCTATGAAATAAAATCTTACCATCTTTGCACGACAATCAATATTAGAATAGCAAGCTACCAACCAATCCATACCCATAATGAAATTGAAATCTAGCATAATCAATTCAACAAAATCAGCGGAGGTTGGATGATCATTAATTAACACCGTACAACCTCGATAGACACTACTAGCTACAATAGAGTTGCCAACCGGTGTAGACACCTCAATTGGTTGTGGAAACAACTCTGATTTCATGCCAAGCTTACTAGCAATGAATGGAGTAATATATGAAAATGTAGAGCCAGGATCTATCAATGCATAAACAACTTGAGAAAATACCGTCAATATATCTGTGACAATGATATGACACCAAAAATATATATTTTAATCATTATTTGCCTCACATTTAGTATTTGTGTTTGTCTTTTTTGAACATGAATTTTATGGATTGTGCTTAATAGTGTATTTTATTTGTAGGATTAAATTTGTGTGAAGATGAAGAAGTTTGGAGCTAAAATGAATTAAAAAGAAAAAATTCTAGAAGAAAAATCAAGCATGCACGCCTATCTTCCTGCCCGCCTGCGGTTCTCTATGCTCGGTTCCCTTAATGGATTATATTAAATATTGTATTATTATTTATATATATGCAAAATTTGGCCAGAAATCAAAGAAATCAAGTTTGTGCTTCATTACTTTGCTGCCACGTGGCAGCAAGCGAAGACAAGCGCACTGAAGGTTGAGGTGGCGGTTGCACACGTACAGTAGGAAATCAACTCCTTTTGGTTTTGGGTTTCCAAATTTATTTTGAACTCAGTTATTTTATTTAGAGTTTTTCACATCTATAAATAGCCCATGAGAATAATTATTAGGGGGCATCAAGGAAGATACTTTGTAAGGAGAAGTTGTCAATACTTTTTAGGGTTCTTTTCTTCTTCTTTTCTTAGATATTAGTAGCTAGAAACCCTTGTTCTGGGGCTGCGACTACGGATAATTGTTGAACATTGATTGTTTTAAATTAATTGTAGGTTTATCGCTTAAATTACTTTTGTGTTCTTGTTTTAGTATTTCATGCCTGATCACCATAGAAATAAATATATTGTCTATTCTTGAACTCGGGAGACGAAGAGGTAGATAGACCAAATAATGCAAAGAGCTTGATCTAATTGGCATATCAGTTGATTAGATTCGTGTTTAGGAGTGACGCCCGCATGAACACCAAGCTTGGTTACGAAACTGGATTAAATATAAATGCTCGCCGATTAGGATTGCCTATCCCCGCTCAACGATGAAGTTAGACAGCCAATTAGAGTAGGCGATTAGAGGTCTGGAGACTAGGATCATAAAACCAACCCTGTAAATCAGTAATTTGATAACCGTAGTTAATTCATACATGAGGTGTGATACATGAAACCTTAAGCATGCTGCAGCCCTGGAATTGTCCCAAACATTGTAAATAATTTTATTATTTCATTCTTGCATTCTTAGTAGTTAAATATAAATTAAATTCTTTTGGCGCACCCAAATAAATAATTAGACTAGTATAATTTAGTAAAAATAGTTAATCGGCAAGTCCTTTGGGTTCGATAATCTTACTCTCTTAGAGCCACCATATTACCTGCACGATCACGTACACTTGTGTGTGCAATTGGGAGCAACAGACAGCATCTAGGGATGCCTTTGAATTATGTCGGCCTGTGAGTGCATGAAAGCGGCTCTGGCAACCTCTAGAACTTGATGTGTCTCCTCCACCTCTCCCCCTGCCACGACCCTGAGTAAACTATGGTGCTGATCATGGGGCATGGACTGAGGGTGAAGAGGCTATTGTGGATCTTGAAGGCTGAGTTGGCTCGCCTCTGCTCAACCTCGGGCACCGACTAATAAAATGGCATGTCTGCCCACAATAATAACATGCATCTGAACCCTGTCTAGACTTCTCAGTGTGTGGCTTACCACTCTGTGTACATAGAGGAGCAGGATGTCTTATCTATATAGAATGCTCTTGTCGATGGCCCTAAGGCTAGCCTGAGCTCTGACCCGGTCCTGACTGACTATAACGATCAAATCAATGTCCCTGCATCTATAGGGAGACACTAACTGCTGGCTGAGGTAGATATACATGGAGTGGGGGCATAAAATCACCCTGTGGCTCCCTATAAGACCCCATAGTACGGGCCCTCTTACTCTGCTCTATATCCCTGTGGGTATGACAAATCAATCAAGAAAGGTCCTCTATAGTCTGAACAAAAGTATGTATATGGGAAATATCTACATCATCTAATAAGGATGCTTCCGTGCAATCTCTGATGAGATTATTTGCCAAACCGTCCACATAACAATGAACTCTGGCTCTCATGGTACGTACAATGTCTGGTGCGTATCTCGCCAAAGAATTAAACTTGTAGCTATAATCTCTTACACTCATATCCCTTGCTTTAGACTAATGAACTAGTCAAGACACGCCTCTCAAACATCTCGTGGCATATAGTGGGCAAGGAAGGCCTCAGAGAAGTCCTCCCACTTTGCTGGCGGAGCATCAGGTCCTCTAGATCTTTCCCATGCCTCATACCATAGGATGGCTACATCACGTAGCCAAAAAGAAACAAACTCCACAGCCTCAGTGATGGAGGCATGCATCACCCTCAATACTCTATATATATGGTCTATAAAGTCCTAGGGATCCTCAGTATAATTGGATCCAGTAAATAATGGAGGGGCTAAGTGAAGAAACTCTCATAACTTTGAGCTTTCTGACCAGTCTCTCCGAGCATCTGCTCCTGACTCTAGCTATTGCTCATGAATAGAAACCATCCTAGTCAGCAACTAAACTGCCTCTCTCATCCCATGCTCCCCAGTCTCTAGTGGAGTAATGATAGGTACTAGAGGTCATGTGTCCCTAGCGTTCTCATGTACCAATGGAACTGGTGAGGTTGGGGTACTCTATCTCCTTGGGCTTCAACAGGTGCTAGGAAAGCTGGTACAAGGGGTACTGGAGATTCACTCTGTGCCTCTAAGGGAAATCTATATTTTTTACTCTGTGGGGAACGACTAGTACCTTCCCCTAGATCTATACCTATCTCTCTCTGTGCCATCTCCGGAGCATGTGTAGACTGATAATTAAGAAACATAAAGCACGATTTAGATTTCTTATGTTCTTATAATTTTACACTGTAGCACATTCTATCAATTGAAGGAAATGTATCTATTTCTAAATGCCCTGTAGCCTCTTTATTATAAGTGTGGTGCACAACACACCCATAAACAAGACTCTACTATACAGGGTTTGTGGACCCCCTGGGATATGATCTGTTCTGATACCAAGTTTGTAACGCCTAAAAATAGGGAGGCGCAACTAGCACTTGATACCGTATTTGATCGAGTTAGCCACTGAAATATACTACCTAACTAAACGGTGAGACAAAAAGATAGGACAACACAACGTGTGAAAAGCAAAGCATGGACCATTAAGGTCATGACCTGAATAACAACAAACCATAACATCAATGGTAGAGAAGCCAAACATAAAGATATACCAGCTTGTCAACGAGGCCGCAACGGAAGACATACCTACTTATGCACACATATATATACATGCCAAGCCTATGGACTAAAGATTGAAACCTACAAAAGAAACCCAGAATATTGTGTCCACAATAGCCTCTACGAGTGACATAAGCACTGTCGGGACAAGGCCCTGACTATACCAAAATTGTAAGATGAGAGTAAACATCCTCTAATAACCCCAGGATAAGATGGAGCTTACCAACTCACAATTGAACCCAAATCCTAGCGGGTGGGTCGATCAGAATCCCTGCATGTACCTGCTCGCACGAAACAAAAAAAGTAGCATCCCCAGGCAATGGGATATCAGTACGAATAAAAATATACTGGTATGTAAGGCAGACAGTAGAATCATAAGTAGCTGCTGTAAAAAGGGTAATAGAGATACCACCTGAACCTGAAACTCAAATAATCCCCATGGCAGACATTTGACCTCCTACTATTTAAATATGCATGGTATGCTCGTGTAATCATATCTCGTGAATATATATATACAGATGCAAATGCATGACATACCCAACCAATTTCTAGCAATGGTGGTGCCTCCCAGTAGCTAATCGGCATCATATTTGCCAACTTGTGTGCATCTGTGTCTCATACGTATAAATATAGGCAATAGGCCCCATACCTCCCGATTATCGCTCGAGAGTAGAAAGCATAGCATGCCATGTCACGAATTCATAATGCATATATGTTACCATAGTAATGTTGCCAATCTTGACCCATTTGTACTCTTATTCTCATAACCCCGTGCCACTTTCGTATAACATCTAAATGTCTTACGAAACCTTATATGTTTTTCTGAATAAGCTTGAAAACTAAATTCGGCCTTTTGAAAGATAACATAATCTTGACGGTGTGAATAAAAAGCTTAAGGTGATTCACTTATTTTCTAGATAATTTATAAAAGTAAGTATTTCAAAAATCAAGTGTTTTAATTGTTTAAACATTTAAGTTAAATTTGAGAGTTTTGAAAATCGTGTGTTACTTTAATGATTTTTCAAAATAGACTTTAGTGGGAAAAGAGGACTCGTTACAAATACTAAATGCCTCCTATTATATTTTTTTTAGTCAGACCACCCAAAGAAGAATAAGAATTCATACATATGGACATATAGTCAAGGAAACAGATAAACTGACATGTAGATGACGAATAACCTATTTATCCAAACGAGTGGAATATCAAATTAATAGCATCCTGAGAATAATTCAGATGTAATCCCAATGCCTTTCACTGAAGGTCTTTCTAGCAATAGAATAGTAAAACATCGCATTTCGCGTTTTTGGAATTTCCCAGGAGTCATGCTAAAAGGAAGGATGGAGCTTAGCCTTAACGTACCTTTCCAATGAACGCTCGGATGCCCATAGTTTCTACATGAAACTTGTTCCTTACGTCCTAAGCTTCGCAAACACTATATATAAATAGCTGGTACGCACCTTTAAATAATTTATAATTGGGCTTAAATCGGCAGATTCGCCGTATGGCCCTAACTTGATGAAACGTCCGTAGAACTTTGTAAAAACAATCATAAATGAGTCCTGAGATGATTACCTTAGCAAACCTGATAACACTCAACTACACCTCTTACGATTTGAAATGTAGGCGATCTCTAACAACCCAACGAAGAGTTGAGATCAGTCCCACGAGGAACAATGTATAGGCTATTGAAGAAATAAAGAATTACAATCTACTAGTTTGAATCCGAAACGAAAGATACAATTATAAAATGAAGATTTCAAGTAACAATTAACTAGGACAAGGGATAGAGGAGAACAAGAAATAAATCATTTTCAAGCAACAATAGCAAGGAGATTTGGGAATGGGAAATCAATCAACACCTATACGATCCATTGCACATTAGCATTATACAATCTCAATAAATCATGGGTAAAATCATATATGCCTTAGAATCTAAATTATCCACCTATTTCTCACAAATATAGGCAAATACTTCTCAACTAGTTCTCACGAACCTAGTCAAGTGACAACCCAATCAATCCAATTATAGGCATTGCAAGGAATCACTATTTCTAGCTATTTCCGACATATGAGTTGCTAAACCTCAAATAATGCACCAATCAACCTTTCCCAACCTCAATTGACTCTTACAAGCTCCAGCAAAGTAAATGGACAAGTCCAAGGAGTGATCAATTTCAATGGAAAGCAATTAAAGCATGAGATCAATTGGATAATCAAAAATCCATTTCATATAAGAGAAAGCATTCAACTAAGTACCAATGCACAAGATAGAAGTCAACAACCCAAATATTGTTTATCATTAACACAATATCCAAATCACCAATCAACAATTACACCTAGAAAGCAGCAATACAAAGGAAAGAGTTGAAGAAGGAATAAAAAATAATTACAAATCAAGCTCACAATCTTACCTCTAATGGTGTTTGATGAGGAATGTTGCTCTCAAAGCTATGCCTTCAATTCAAGTCTCAATCTCCCAAGTTCTTCTCTCTAATCTAAATCTAAATTGTTGTGTCACAATGGTTGTGCTTTAGTGTATATTGTGAATTAGAGATGAAATTCCAAAAGAGCCTAGATGCCAGACACGTTTTCCTCTATGCGTTCGCGGAGGGATAGGCGCGTTCGCGGAGGTCAGCCAACTTGTACTCCACGTTCATGGAAGCTGCACCGCATTCGCGGATGCCAGTAAACTTGTACTCCATGTTCTCAGAGTCTTGACCGCGTTCGCGGTTCATTAAAATTCTAAGCTCCGCGTTCACGGGCTATTGAACGCGTTCGTGGAGAACACTTAGCTGCCAGTTCCAAAATCTCTGTTTTTAGCTCCATTTTCTCCTAATTTCCATTCTTTTCCATCAAAACACCTTGTCAACCAATATGTACTTGAAACAACCGTATTCAAAGAATAATTAGCCTCTTTCTCTACTTAAGTGCCACAAAATGATAAGAAAAGGACTCCCAATGAGTGAAAATCACCAACTCGTCGACACCCCCAACTTAGAAACTTTGCTTGTCATCAAGCAAAGCAAAATCAAAAGCACAAGAGGCAATCAATTTAAGCACAACACACTCTCATCTCAACTAAGGATCAAGATCATGACTTTGGTTGGTACTAACAAATAGTCCTCATGCACACTTTTCACAAAAGCAACCCCTCATCGTCATGGAACATTTTTCAAGAACCAAGAATCATTAAGTGACAACAACCCAAACTCAAGAAGTGACTCAACTCTTTCACTCTTTTACATGCTAACTTGATTCAATTAGGAATTTTCAAAATCACCACTCAATCAATTTACATGCCCTCACAAGAAAAGAAATGTCCCAAAACACTTACAAAGTATTTACAAATGCGGGACAAAAGCACAAACACTCACATTCACAATAGAACATCTCATGAACACAAATGCCACTCCATAGGCTTGCTCATATTTTCAATCAAGATTGACTCAACTTCATTTGGTGAGAAATCACAAAGGACTTTGTTAAGCTTGTAATGTAGGCTTAGGGAAGGTAAGGATATCATTTAGGTACAAGTGACTACACCCTCCTTGAACTCTACTCAACAACTCAACATTTTCCAACTTTTTCACACTTTTTTCACTTTCCAAACCAATGCACATTTCACATGTTCCACTTTTCTCATTTTCATTCTAGATGCCCCACATGCAACCATTTTCAACTTTTGGAGGCTTCAAGACTCTTTTATTCACTTTCATTTCTACCTTTTTTTAAACATTTTCTTTCTTTATGACTTTTTTCTCCATTCATCATTCTCTCTTTTTTTATCAAGCTCTTATGTGATAGGCATCCCTTTTATGAATTTCCCATAACACTCCCAACTTAGGCTTTTAGCCTCAACTATCACAACATCAAGTTCAAGGAGGGAAAAGGGTTCAAGAGAGGCATATATTTTCAATAATGGATAAGGCTTGTAATAAGGTTGCCAATAAAAAATAATTAGGCCCAAAGGGGATAACTAAGGATACATTTAGTGTAAAGATGGATTTTTAGACCAAGTGAGCTTCAACAACAATCAAAGAAAGCCTAAGATCATTTTTCCAACCCACCTCAATCAGACCAATATTTCGAGACCAACCGGGCAAGTTTTAGGTGGCACAAGCAAACACAAGGCCTTATTCAACGACTCACCACACATGGCATGCAAATCATTCAAGATGGCTCAAAATCTTATTTTCCTTTCAACATGCAAGTGGTATCGTAGATTTCAACCACCAATGAATCAAAAGTCACAAAAAGAGTCAAAAGAGTTGTCACAAAATCATTCAACACATGCTCAATTTTCAAAACGGAGTGGTATATTCAAAAACACATTTTTCGCAAGCAAGACTATCTTCCTAAAACCAAACAAGCCACAAACTCCCAAAAAGAAACTGACGAATTTACCCTTAAGAAAGCCGTCAACAAGTCCATCATTGGGCAAACTCATACATCTATTCGGGACTGGCTACTCAGACTTCACCACACATCAACAATGGCTACTCAGACATCACCACACAACAACAATGGCTACTCAGACTTCACCACACCACAACAATGGCTACTCAGACTTCACCACACAACCAACCGACGCTTTACCCTTAAGAAAGTCGTCACTCTATCCATCATAGGACATCGCCAATCACAACATCTCCAATCAGCAACACCATCACAAAATAAAGAAGCTATCAAAGAAAATAAAAACTAATAAAATAAAAATGACTAATCCAACACAATCCACAATTAAGATCCAAAAGCCAGACAAGGGCACAACATCCACAAAACAGAATAAACATCAAACAACAATAATCCCAAGCATCCAAAATAAACATCCAAAAGCACGAAATACATAACAATAGTCACAAGAGAAGCACTCCCCAACTTAAAATCAAATTGTGTCCTTACAGTACAAACATCAAAAGAGAATACGAGGGGCTCCCTGAAATGAATCACTCTGAGCTCGTGCCGAAATCAAAAGTCAAGTCCTCATTGTCCAACGCACCGCTACCACATAAGCTCCGAAGCTTTCCCATCATCTTTCTCAGGAACTTACTCTTCCTCTTCTCATGCTCTCTGAAGGTCCTCTGACGCTGCTCGATCTTCCCCTCCCTCCGACTCATTTGCTCAAGTCTGTCAGACATAGCCTTCTGTGCAGCAGCTACAGAAGCGATAGTAGGTGGAGGGACACCCTCTGAGGTGGTGGCTCCAGATGGGCTAGACGAAAGGCCAACAACTAACTCTATGATCTGAGCATCAACGCCCTGGATCTGAGAAGAGAGATAGCGCATAGTGGCAGGTCCAAACTGAAGGGGTCCCACCGCAGAGGAGGTACCGGCCTCAAAATTAGGCTCGATAAACTGGCCAAACTGGGGGTCTGCCACATCAATCTTCCTCTTCTTAGTGTTGCTCCCCTGGGCTGACTTCTTCTTTAGTGGGTGAATCTCCTTGCCCAGCTTCTTCTCCTCATCAGTGGGCAATCTGGACACCCTAACACTGTAGCACAACTGAGTAATCAATGAAGGTACAATGATACTCTTGGCTCTACCCTGAGCCAACACACAAATATGATCAATAATCAGCTGGCCCACATTAACCTCTAGCCCATTCATAATAGTTCCAATCACTAGTGCCCTGTCCAAGGTAACCTTGGTATCATGGGTAGAAGGAAAGACGCGAGCACATATAATGGAGAGCGAACTCTTGGTCTCAGCTCTGAAGTCACGAGACTGAATCCCCCTCTTGGACTCAAACCACTCCGGAGGCTCCCCATCATGGAGCTTATCAACTAGCCACTGATTACCCAACTCTTTGAACTGCTCCAAATATACTCGATTATCAGCATACGGGAGACTGTATAAAGCATTGATCACAGTCGGGAAGAAAGGCACTTGCACCCCTTGGATGGTAGTCACCGCGGCTTCATTAAAGTCAGTATCCAACGCATTAGCATAAAACTCTACCACTAGAGTGTGATCGGATTTAATAGGCTCAGTAAAAATGCAGATCTACTTACTAGACACAAGTTGGTTATAGAAATTCGGCATTCCACTCTCGAGCTTCTCCAAACAAATGATCTTCTTCTTCACCACAGCTCTGCCCAAATATTCATCGTATTTGCGGGAGCATTTACATGACAGGATCTGGTCGCATCAAAGTAATATTCCTATGCATTTTGGCACGATTGGGGGATGTTGTCGGTTGACATATTAAGCTCAAAGTACCTACAAAAGAAGCCAACATGTTAAAAGTTCTTATGGACACTTAAAATAATGTATTAGGAAGTATTTAAGCAAAAGAAAATAATTAAAAGCAGTCCCGAGCTATGCAGTACGTAGCTACTATTTTTGGACAGAACTAATTTTTTTCCGTGTACATGGAGAAGCTTCCGCGTTCGTAGAGAATCAGAAGCCATACCTCCACGTTCGTGGAGAGGCAGCCATGTTCCTAGCTCAGAACAATCTAGACTTTTGCATTCGCGGCCCAGTTGGCCGTTTTTGCGGAGCACAAGGAGATAGAGGCCTCCGCGTTCGCGGAGGTGTCATCGTCCCCAGAATTCAAGAATCAGTTAGGTATTTTAACAAAAAGGTTATGGGCACCAAAAATTCAACATTTTTCTACCAAAATTTGCCCCCAATTATCCCCCAAAACATAATCATCAATCAATGAGCATAACAATAATCTATTCTACCCAAAAACTAACAATTAATCACATCAAAATCAAGTTCGAAACAAAATCACACTAAGGCACCATTGAACTTAGTTTCACTACCAAATTAACAACATGAGAGAGGTAGAAATCATACCTAGAGTAGTGATGTAAGCCACACAGTGAAAAACTAGGAAGTAAAGCAGACGAGGGGAGAAATTTTGAGGGAGTTTTCGGGTTTTAGAATAGAGGGGGCTAGGGGAACGTATATATATATTATTTTTGTTGAGAAATGAACTACCCTCTGGCAGTTCTGACTATTAAAGTACCCGAACTTCCGCATCCGCAGAGGGATTGGCGCATTTGCGCCCCTGTGAAAGTCATTGACCTCCGCACTCGCGGTGAAGAAGGTGCATTCGCGAAGAGTCTATCACTTTGACCTCCGCGTTCGCAGAGAGTACCTGATGCCTGCACACCTGGCAGCTTTCTGGAACTTTTGGCGATGGTTGGGTCCAATTGGCGACTCGCCCAATGCATATTGGCGATCTTCAGCTTCCGAAAAGCGTTCCAACCCCTATTTTTAAGATAGTTCACCCCAAACTTCTATCCCAAGTTAAATTTCGCTCCCAAACCTGTTTAAAACACTTCCAAACACTTTCAAATCATGAGGATTAGTGAAAAATAAAATTCTAACTATCCTAAAAATTAAAAAATTTGATACCGATGGGTTACCTCCCATCAAGCGCACAATTTATCGTCGTGGCGCGATGCCGGTTACATCACTTTTTATGTTTCTACTTAAAGGCAATGTACCTTCTCCCCAACTTTGAATTATTTTCACTTCGAAAGGTATGGGGATGACATGAGAGCATTACGCATTTTACTTGATCTCTCTACTTCTAAGATTTGAATTTCTTGCCCAACTTCACATCATTTTTTCATGGAGGAGCATTGGGCAATAGTGATAGACTCACTAGGCCATTTGAGAATCAAACTTCATAATCCTTGGCCTTCAAGTGAATGACACCATCACTTTTGAATGAACTAGAGTTGCCATATATGATTTTTTTGGCTTTTTCTTGCAACTCTAGTATCACTTCTTTGATTTTGGCATCTTGGAATTTTATTTGCTTGGCTTGATTGCAAACACCCAAGATTTCATCAATATTGAGCACAACCCCTTTTTCTTGAAACTCCAAGTTCAACGCATTACTTTTGGCCATTTGACAAGGAGCATTACATACTTCAAATCTTGATCTCACATTGGCCTTCAAAGTAGCAATATCAAACTCAAGTTGGATCATCTCATGGCACCTAGTTAGGTGCAAGTTATGGAATTCATCCCTCATTTGGAACATTAAATATCTTAGTCTCATACCCTTTTCAAGTCGTTGAGACAAGTACAAGAGCCAAGCTTGACTCACAACACCCATCTCTTCACACATCACTTCATTCAAAGAGGCATCCACATAACTCTTTCCCACATGAAGGCTCCCACAACAAGGCCATGGGTTATCAACATAGGGCTTGCAATCGCCAAATCTTGTTCCTTCATAAGAAACCATAAAAAACAAACAAAAACAAAACAAAGACAAATATTCACAATTTTAATAGAAACAAGTAAACTATCAATTCAATACGCCAAATTGTTTCCCGGCAACGACGCCATTTTTGATAACGTTCAACTACACCTCTAACGATTCGAAATGTAGGCGGTCACTAACAAGTATAAACCCAACGAAGAATTGGGGTCGATCCCACGAGGAACAATGTGTAGGCTATTGAAGAAATACAGAATTACAAGCTACTAGTTTGAATCTAAAATGAAAGATACAATTATAAAATGAATATTTCAAGTAACAATTTAGGATAGGGGATAGAGGAGAACAAGGAACAAAGCCTTTTCAAGAAAGAATACCAAAGAGATTTGGAAATGGGAAATCAATCAACACCTATACGATCCATTGCACATTAGCATTATACAATCTCAATAAATCATGGGTAAAATCATATATGCCTTAGAATCTAAATTAACCACCTATTTCTCACGAATATAGGAAAATACTTCTTAACTAGTTCTTACAAACCTAGTCAAGTGACAACCCAATCAATCCAATTATAGGCAAAGAATCAATATTTCTAGCTATTTTCGACATATGAGTTGCTAAACCTTAAATCATGCACCAATCAACCTTTCTCAACCTCAATTGACTCTTACAAGCTCAATCAAAGTAAACGGGCAAGTCCAATGAGTGATCAATTCCAATGGATAGCAATTAAAGCACGAGATTAATTGGATAATCAAAAACCCATTTCATATAAGAGAAAGCATTAAACTAATTACAAAAGCACAAGATAGAAATCAACAACCCAAATATTGTTTATCACTAACACAATATCCAAATCACCAATCAAGAATTACACCTAGAATTCAGCAATACAGAGCAAAGAGGTGAAGAAGGAATGAACAATAATGTCAAATCAAGCTCACAATCTTCACTCTAATGGTGTTTGTTGAGGAATCTTGCTCTCAAAGCTATGTCCTCAATTCAAGTCTTAATATCCCAAGATCTTCTCTCTCATATCAATCTTAATTGTTGTGTCACAATGGCTTTGTTTCAGTGTATATTATGAATTAGGGTCCAAAGATTAAATTCCAAAACTACCCGGATGTGAGGCACATTTTCTTCTCCGCATTCGCATAGGGATAGGCATGTTCACGGAGGTCAGCCAGTTTGTACTCCGCGTTCGTGGAAGTTGCACCGCGTTCGCTGATGCCAGTAAACTTGTGCTCCGCATTCGCGGTTCATTAAAAATTGAACCTCCGCGTTCGTGGGCTATTGACCGCTTTCACGGACAACACTTAGCTGCCAGTTCCAAAATATCTGTTTTAGCTCCATTTTGCCCCAATTTCCGTTCTTTTCCATCAAAACTCCTTGTCAACCAATATATACCTGAAACAACTGTATTCAAAGGATAATTAGCCTCTTTCTCTACTTAAGTGCAACAAAATGATAAGAAAAGGACTCCCAATGAGTGAAAATCACCCACTCATCAAAACCAAGTGTAAAACTTGAAGAAACACCAATAATTACCTATTTATATCTTCAAAAACTAGCTCCAATACAGTTAATAGAAGGGGGAAATGATTGCCACGCATAGAGATCACATTTCTAGGCATGGGGGCAACCTTTTATGGTAGAAGTCGCTAAAAATTAACCTTCATCATGAAAGAACTGCATTAGAACAGTCTCTTAAGTTTTCTTTCTGGTTTGGAAGTGAAAATAAATGTTTTTATAGGTTAAAACATCGAGTAGTCGACATACCACATGTTTTTCTCCGATGTCGGTTTGATATCAGGTTTTGTGAGTTGCAAACTAGCCTCGTGGACCTTCGATTTTATTGTTCATGGGTCTTGTAACTCATTATATATTGGGAGAAAACGTCCAATACATTTGAGCCAAAGTTCAAAAAAATTTATTAGAGAAACATCGATAACTTTTGCCGACCTTTGTTTCTCTAATTTTATTGACTTCAAAACTTAACATACGACCATTGTGCTATTATAATACCTCATAACACATTATTCTTATCATGTTAGACACTCATAGGCTTATCCCCGAGGTATGGGTTAATTTAAACCTTTCAAACGGGCGAGGTGCTACCCGAGCCAGTTCTTTAATCCCGAACCTTTGTTTGAAGGATTCCTTCGACCTAAAAATTTAGTTTAGTTCCTTGATATAGTCACCCATTTGAATATTATTCTCCAATGTACTATATAAAATCAAATACACCTCATAGAACCATGCCACGCTACGCCACATATATTATGCAAGAATAGAAAAAAATATGGGATCTCACAGAAGACAACCAAACAAGGCCCTTATCTCATTAAGGGTAAAATTGTCAAAGAAGTGTCTTCTTTATTTTCTTAGTATAAACAGTAGCTTTTATGATTTTGGAATACTTAGACTATGTTGAATATTGACGCTCAAATTGTAGTATCTTCTTACTATGTAATTAGTGAGTAATTAAGGTGAACTTTTGGGATTGCTAGTTAACTTCTTGGGTTTGATTAATGAAAGTATTACCCCTTTGTGATTCTTGATTTCATTAGATTATTTTTCCTTGGGTTGAGTTTAGGTTATTGAAGTCAATTTGGAAGTGAGGGTTTTAGCCCCTTGTTGCCCATAATTTTAATAGCTTGAATATTAATCCACATATCCTTTCTTTCTTTCTTTTTCCTTTCCTTGTTTGATTCTTATCACTTACGGACTCTTTTGAGATGTTCTTGAACACAGATGGCCCACATACTTCCACAAAATTCTGACGGTGTTAATGGGGATCCTCATGAGCTAATCCCCCGAACATGCCACTCAATTGGAGCAATTGTAGCATTGTTCTGGTTATATGAAAATGGCCCTCCCTGGTGTTGGAGTTATCCAGATGGCTCCCGTGGTTTGAATGATATTCACATGCATATCATTCAAATCTCACATATTATCATTTTCCCCGTAGTGACTATCGTTGTCACTACCGTGGTCACTCATGTTCTAAACTTGCAAATCATCAAACCACAACACTAAGTAACAAATCTACTAAAACTAAAATAATTTACAAACTAATAACTCAAATGGAATTTCTAGCCATCATTCTCTGGTAACGGCCCATTTTTGATAACACTCAAACTACTCTCTAAAACCAATCCAAAGAGTAAGCGATCGTCGTCAATATGAATATCCAACTAAGAGTTGTGGTCGAATCCCACAGGAAATGATACAAGGCAAGGAATTCTATCAAGAAAATTAGATTGTAAATTAATTCATATGCAGCAATAAGAACAATGGGTGGATGATTCCACTAAATTTATAAAAGAAGTTTGATTTCAAAAGTTACAATTAAGCTAAGATTTCAGAAATTCAATTAAGTAATAAGTAATTTAGGGATGCGGGGATTGAAAATCGATGTCACATAGGGATAATTGTATTTCTCTATTGTGATGAACGTTCACGGATAGACTGGGTCATCTTCAATGACACTAATCTTCTGTCGATCTCATAGCATCAATTCATAGAATCTTCTTTCAGTCTCATCTATGTGCATTACTAAATAACCCAAAAACTTACACTATTCTCTCTTTCGATGCAGAAATAGGGCAAATAGATCCAACCCATAACCTCTATTTTCAAGCAAGTTAAATACATCAAACCTAAATTGCAAGTATCAGACTAATTACCCACTCCAATCAATCTCTTTCGAGCATCGATCGGAGATCGAAATTAGAAATTAAGTTTACAACCTTAACACATAAGTTAGGTGCATGCTAATTATCCCAAACCCATTAATGAATAGCAGCAAAATAGAGCCTAAAATAATACACACTACATTAAATCAATACCCAACCCCATTATTGCACCGCTAGATTTTGGGGTTTTAGCTCCCATCATAAAATGTAAAGAAATTATACCTTTCATGAAAGTAACCATGGATAACATGAAATTAAACAATTACAAGTAATACCCACTTAGATTCCAACATCAATTTGTCGAATTCAAGAGCAAAGTTGAAAACTCCAAAAACTAAAAGTGTTCTTCACAAAGTAAAGTGTTTCTCTCTCTAAGAAATTTATAAATCTCTAACTATTTTCAGACCCTTTTTCTCTCTCATTTGGTCCATTTATAGTATTCAAAAATTTAGCACAAAAACTCAATGCATAACCATTAGACGACGTTAGACAGGCTCGCCGAGCATGTTAGGTGAATCAACGTTTGTTCTTGTAGCTCGCCTTTGTTTTTCTTCAGGCTTCAGGCATTTGTACCTCAATCTGTGAGCTTATTCAAGTTTGCCTTTCACTTTCGTTTGATCGTCGAGTACCACCTTTGTTTGCCTTCATAAGCTTTCAATTGTTCTCCAAGTTTTTCACCTTCGGTGATGTTCAACATGTTCACATTTCTCATTCAGCATGTCACCGTTCCTCTTGAGTTCACCGACATGCCTCAATTAATTCAAGTGCTGAGAACTGTCATATTGGGCAGATCTATGCCAATTGGGTGATTCACCCTTCTTGTTAGGCGATCAATAATGTGGAGTTTACACTTCTTTTCATCTTTTTTGTCATTCTTTCAAGCATTCATCCTTGCCTTGTCCTTGAGCCTTCATAGCTGCAATTCATTAAAATATAATTAGAATATGATATAATTAGGCAATGAGGAAGCAAATTGTTGAGCTAAATAGACCTCAAATGAGTGTAAATCTACCACTCATCATTACTCACCATAGTAAAGTTGTCGTTAAAACTACTACCTTTAAGCACCTATTTATTTGGATTTATCGACTAAAACAATGGACACTAAAGGACCACATCTAGCCGATATGAATTACCTTTAGTAGCAAACATAATTACCTCAAACAATTGCTATTAAAACTACCACCTTTTAGCGGCTATTTATTTAGATTTATTGGCTAAGTCAATGGAAGCTAATAGACCATAGTTAGCCGATATGAATTACCTTTAGTAGCCAACATAATTGCCGCAAACAATTGACATTAAAAGTACTATCTTTTAGCTGCTATTTATTTAGATTTATCGACTAAAATAATTGACGCTAAAAGACAATAGTTAGATAATATGAATTACCTTTAGTAGCTAACATAATTGCGTAAAAGCTAATGGTTTGTAGTGGCAATTCATGCTACCCTTTACCAGCATTTCCCACAATGGCCGGGAAAGCCTTTGCCGACCCCAACATTGGCGACTAAAGACCATTTACTCGTACAGGGTATCGCGGCAAATGTAAATCCTGCTAAAGGGCCTTTTCGTAGTAGTGACTAATGCTTCAAAGATCAAGTCTCCTATTCCTCCATTGCTTTTTGGCTTTGATCCTCAAGGTATGTAGGGTTTCATCAATGGGTTTCATTCACCCATTGATTAGGTTTTCATTCAATTCTTCATGGGTTCTAACTTTGTTGATACAATTGTTTGATTTTGATATTATCATGATAATTTTGACTAAATTTCATGCTTTCCCATTGATTTTATATGAACCCATACAATATCCATGATTTTGACTATGAAATCTTAAAAACATGAATTTATGAAGAAGCTACGAATCTATGAATGATATTTTTCATGAAAGTTATGCGAGATTTATGAAAAAGAATGTTTTATGATCTGGGTTGCTTTAAGATGAGCATCAATGAAATTGTGAAAGGTTTTCTCACAAATTGTTTAAGAAGCTACTCTATGATTATTTGAGCTTGGATTAGTAACTTAATCGTGCATTTCCATGTATGATGATATGATTATGTCTATGACTAATTTTGTTGGGACTTTACTTAACATCGAGAGGATATTAAGATGGAGGCTATCCCGTTAGTAGAGGTCGTGTCTCTAGTAGCAATCTCCTTGTCTCTAACTATGTGCCACCATAGGATTGTCCTAAGTGATATAGCTAGTGGATCCACCTAAGCTAGAAGCTTAAGGGCTTTGGCTTGGCAAGCAAGAACATATCTTTTTAGTCTGGGAGCAAGACACCAGATTTTACATTATAGCTCACGTGGTGTAAATATCGCACAAAATGAACTAAAGTTACAACAAATATTTTATGAAGCTTTCATTACAATTTTAAGATGCATTGACCATGTTCATGATTTATGACTCTTCCTTAAAGGTTTTACTATGCTTTAGCTTGGCCGTGCATATCATGTTTTCCCCTTTTGTCCTCTAATGATCATGTTTTACGTTTTTATACATGTCCCTCATACTTAGTACATTCCATGTACTAATGCATACTTGTGCCTACATTGTTTAATAATATAGGGTGCGACGCTTCCTCTCCTCCCACTCGTTGCTAGTTGATCGTTCAAGGATGAAGGCATGGTGAGTCTTCATGTTTCGAGGACCATGTAATTTTTACTTTTTTTTTCATATATCTTTACTTTTTGGATGTTGTGCGTGGTGTACGGGTTACGTCCCGACCACTTCTTTGATGTATTAGATTGTCTTTTCAAGACTATGAGTTGACTTCCGCTCTTACAGTAAACTCTTTTTTATATGAGATTTTCTACTTTTGTCTATCATATTGTGTATATGTATGTCAAGTGGCTTGTGTAGAGCCTCTCAGAGTCTTATACACCATGTCACACCTAGGGTGTACTTTGGATCGCGATAGCTACAATACAAATTGAGTTGCCTCCCAATAAGTGCCTGATTAAACGTCATGGCACAACACAATTAAGTTCACCACTTTTTTTATCATTTCATAGTGTACATTTTTTCGTTTTTCTTATTTTTTTGTTTTTTTGTTTTATTTTAAAAAAAAACATAAATAAATAAATAAAAGTATAACCTAGAAAAATAATTAATTTCTAAGTCCCCGGCAGTGGCGCCAAAAGCTTGTTGCGTCCAAATGCACACGCAAGTTTACGCAATCATGCAAGTAATAAAGTATTTCTCTTTAGAAATCGGATGTCAAACCCACAAATACTTGTCAATTAACTATTTACTAAATTATACTAATTTTGATTACTTTTTCTAGGAAATGATTTTAAAGATAAATATAAATTAACTAAACTAAAAATAAAGATAAATTAACTATATACAATTAACCAAGAAAAAAGATCATTTTCACACAATCAATGAATGAATCGATCTAGGATTATGGTTTAACTAACAATCATGTTTAGCATCAATATCATCAACTTATATGATTATCTAGTTGTTGATTCATGGGGTTGATAATATCGTTATGATCTCTCGGCCTCTAACCATCTACCATAATTGACAATCTAACTATATCATTGAGCGGGAATAGATTAAATTAACTATGGAGCATTACATTGTCTTCCTGTATTTGAACCAAGCACGACACTTTTGTATATCCTTCTAATGACCCTCTAGGTCATTTTTATCATTTTTTGATCTTTTATGCATTTAAAGCTTTCATGTAGAGACCCCAAGTCATTTATGACTTGCTGGGACTGACAGTTTAGTCGTAGGGTCATTTATTTGGATTTTGTGCAAGTTTCCGTGTTTTGAAGCCTTTGAAACTTGAACAATTGACTTCAGTCATAGGTTTAGAAAGACAACCTAAGAATGCAATTCTGACGATTTCATTAGCTCTGATAGGGCCATTTTAGGTTAAGGGCATGATTGATTCATGCCTCGAGACTTTTGGTGTGAGTTAGTGTCGTTAGGCATTTTAATTTGAAAGCTTAAGCCAAGTTTTGACTTAGGTCAATATTCTTTGTAAATGTGCTCGGATGAGCATCCCGTCAGTGTGGTTAGCTTTGAAATGCCAAGTTTGATCTAGAATGACCTTTCGTGTAGTTTCCTAGGCTTTTGGTCTCATTTTGAGCCTTCTTGTAGTTTTTATCTTAAAATGAAACTTGGATGTGGGACCCACCTCTAATCGAAATAACCTCAGAAAGAAGTTTTGATGGCTCCACTGAGTCCGGAATGTCGAATTTGATGGGGTAGCATATCATTTTTGCACGCACAAGGTTCTGAATGAATTTCAGGCACCCCTTTGGAGAATATAGAGTTGGAGCACATCAATTGATGTGCTAATAGCTGGTGCAGCTCAGGGTGTGCCCGGGTTCGTGTGCCTAGGGCCCTGTTCGTGGAGGCTTGGCATCATGGCCAGCGCATTTGTGCCTTGGGGTTGTGTTCGCAGGTGGTAGCAGCCTTGGCCTATACATTCGTGTAAGGATGTCGCGTTCAGGGTGCCCAACTGGCTGGCTAGCTGTGTTCGCATGGCTCCTCCACGTTCGTGAAGGCACTCTGACCAGTAGCTGAAGTCAACCTTCATTCCAATTTTCCAACTTCAATTTTGGGAGCTTGGTAGCTCCATTTTGGGTGATTCAAAGAGCTGGTGGTCAATGGTGATCGGGGTTATGCAGTAGATTGCTCGTGGATGTTCGAGAAATGTTTGTTTAAGGTAATTCTCACCCCTTAGGGGCTGCCTCATCTCATTATTGGATATTTTGTTGCTTGCATGTGCTTGGGATGGTTTGGGCACGAATTTGAGTCCTATTTCGAGACACAAGTCTTGTAATTCGATTAGAACCTTTTGATGGATTTAATTTTGGAATTCCCAATGCGGGTCCCACAATTCCATTTTGACTCAATTTATAGTCTATTTCGGATTGTTGCACTTTTAGTTTCCAAACATCCATTATGATGTTGTGATCGATAATTTTATAGCGTGATGGTGTTTGGAGGCATTTTGGAGGTCGATAGCTCGTATGTTGTGGATTCGGAGCGTTCATGGTCGGCTTCAAGGTAGGATTCAATCTCCTTTCTTGATTGAGCTTCTTAGATGATGCCTAGTATAGATTTCAAATAATTTTTTATGGTATTTTCCGAGAGTCTAACTTTCCTCTTGTTGTTCCATCTTGTTTTATTCCGTAGGAGCCTTAGGCTTAGTGTGGGTGTTGGGATCCGTAGTTAAGACTTGTACCTTTGCTTGTGGTATAGATGTTCTTGTTTATCCTAGTTAGGATTGATACTTGGTGGCCTTATACTTTGTTTGAACTCAGGTGCTTTAGATTGTGTTTACCGCCTCATAGTTTTGATTTTCTCCCTCTAGAGATAGTAGTGGGGTTGTGGTCTTTGCGTTGGTGCTTGTGATCTTGGTGACTCATCGTAGTCTCATGTTGGTCTGAGCTATGCTCAGTCAAGGACTTGAGCCGTATGATTGGGGTATGGTGTCATCCTTTGAGTTAGTTCCCCTTTTTATTGATTTGAAACCTCTTCTTTGGTCCTTACACTTGTTGTTATCAGTAACTTGTCATACTCTTTCTGAGCTTCATTATATTGTTTGGTCCGAGGCCATATGTGAGGACCAATTGAATCCCAAGTTAGTACTCTTCTCCTTGGTAGCGTGTCTTAGTTGACTGTATGGTTACTTGACTTGAGTGCCTTGTTTGGATGCAAGTGATGGCATGCATTGCATTGTTTGTTCATTCTCGCAGATTTTTGTGGTATGATCCCGGTTCACACATTGACATATTTATCATTCATGATGAAACACTATTTTATTCAGCTTTTATACCAAACTAGTTTTAATGGGAGTCGTACCACCTGGATCACATGATTTAATGGTTTTTGAGATTACAAGGCATCAAGGATGTGCTCTATTTCTACTTTAGATTTTAGAGACATCTGGGATGTGCTCTGTTTTACTTGACTAGCCAGTGCGTCAATGCCCTTTCTTGCTTGATCTTTGGCTTCTTTGAGATCCTCTTCAGAGTCAACACGCCTCCGGGTCACTCTTACTAGCTGGGCAACTTATGCCCCGGGAAGTGGATTATCTAGCTGGGCAGCTTTGATATATTGAAATCCTCTTCAGAGTTAACACGCACCCGGGTTACTCTTATTAGTTGGGCTGGGAGTGGACTGATTGGCTAGGTGGCCTAGAATGATTTTTCACTCTTGCTAGCTGGGCTGGGAGTTGACTGTGGTCATGGTTACTTAGGCTGGGAGTGATGTCTTCACTACTTGGGTTTGGAGCCGTGGTACTTCTCTATTGGTCCTATTGCATCCATATGCATTGCCTGTCACCAGTATGCTTGTTGGTTGATTGTACCCTCTGGTTTATGGGGGCGATTGGATTATGTTTTTATTTGTACCTTTCGGGCTTATGGGGTCCGACTAGGTTATTGTTTGACTATATTCTGTTTTATGTTATTTTTTCATGTTAGCTTATGGGTTTTGGAATTTAGAATTATGGTTGTGGGTCCTCCTAGCCCTGGGTAGTTTACATGGTCTCTTAGTGCTGGCAAATAGGTTATTGGCTCGTGTTAAAGTACATTCTTGACTCGGGTTCTCATTCCTTATATCTAGTTTCTACTTCTTATTGTCTATCCACATTAGCATCCCTTGTTTAGTTTCTTGTGATGTGCTCTCCTTATTACTTGTTGTTTATCTTTGTGTTATCTTTTGAGCTTAGTCAGTCGTTCCCTATTGATTACTATTTTTGGTACTCATACTATATTTTTGCCCCTGCAGATTGCAGTTTGAGTTATCGCCGTTGATTTAGAGTCATGTGGAGTAGCTTGGAGTTTTAGAGATTGAGGTGATCTCTTGGCATCCAGAGCTATCGATTTTCATCTGTTTTCTCTAGGCTTAGTCTTTATATTGTATCCAGAGATAACCTGTACTTTATGTTGTATTTGTAAAGCCTTGTACTCTTATTTTTATTGAGATACTCAACTACTGACTGATGTCATGTCTTGGGATGGTTCCTTGTATTATATTTTAGCTGATTACCCTTCTTATCTTATTGTAACCGTTATGCTCTTGTTGTTAACTTTTGTGTGGTAGTCCGTTGCATATGGAACCAGGCTCAGTGTTAGGCTTCCTTACTGGTGAGATGTAGTAGGTGCCATCATGACCTGAGAAATCAGGTCATGATAGTTAGGTATTAGAGCTCTAGGTTGACCGACATTGTTGGTATGAGATAAAATGCCTGGTAGAGTCTTGCAGATCGGTGTAGAGACATATATATCCTATCATTAGGAGGCTATAGTGCATTCTTATGAAATTCCATTTTTGATTCTTATCGTGTGCTTTCGCTTTTATTAACCTCTAAAACTACTTCTTTAGAATCAACTCCCTCCTAGATGGATAGCACGAAGCATTCAATAGGTGTGTGTGGAGCATCAATATATTCCACCAAAATTTTAAGCATGTGATCAGGCTAGAAGGTCTCATTCAGGTATAGTCCTTGAGGTCAGAGGCATTTTTCAGTATACAGAGAGTTTGGGGGCAGCTTAGACTTTGACAGGGTCTTTAGCTACTTCGAATCCTCGATATTCAGTGTTAGAAGGTCCGAGCTCCTTCGAGGGTACACCCCAGATAAGTGCGGTTCATGGTGCATTAAGTTCTCCTCAGAGTAGAGTAGGGTTGACTTGTCCCAATAGGGTTTGTCGTCTATTTCTGACTATGTGTTGGGATTTCTAGAGTGGGTTAGGCATAGCCCCAAATTGTTCCCTTCAGATCAGGAGCTGAGTCTGGGGTGCTTTAGGGGGTTGGCCTTACCACTTCCATTGGCATCAGAGCATCTGATATTATCAGGGTCTACCTTTCCTAGGTTGTGATTCATGTAAGGGCTATGGAATAGGCGTGCCTTGAGACCTGCAGAGATAGTGGTAAGATGCCTTGCCATCAATATAGCAATAATAGCATTTCACTTCGAGGTGAGTATCAGTTTAACGAGGGACATCATCCTTCTTGACCCATCAGGCTTATGGTGGTAGCATCTCAGGTTCCAAGGGGTTTTGAGGTAGGTGATGGTACCTACGGTAGCAGAGTTCAGGCTAGACTTCTCATGGTGGTCATTCTGGACCTCAGGGGGTTGGGTCTCATATTTCTACAATTGGGCCTTCAAAGCCAGTTGCTCTCGATGATGGTTGCTAGGGGTATGGCGAGACAGGACACTATGTTATAGATTGTTGCATAGCCCCTGTGCAATTAGCTAGGGTTGGTTCTGAGTTTGGCAGAGATAGACAAGGTAGATCACCGCGTTATTCACACCGAGCTTCCCACTATAGAGGTTTCTAGGATTGTGGAGGGTGTGACCACCTGTCTATAGAGTGCCCAAGGAGGGAGTTGCTCTAGGCTTTGCAGATAGGTGGTACTCCCCAGACTAGGGTGGTTGGACTTGGTTGTACCTATGGGGATGTTAATCATCAATCTACAACTTGTCCCAGCATGGGACCATGATGAGGGGTATTCAGTTAGATTAATCTCATGGGTTGCCGTTACCTTCATTTAGAGGTGGTGCATTTGGTGTTGCCAGTGTTACATCTGTTGTTCAGGTTGAGGTTAGCCATGATCTATTCTAAGCTCCTGTAGGTCGGTCAGAGGTCGAGGCTCCAGGTATCTCTTCTTTGGATCTGATTTCATGGTTTATCCCTTTAGTTCTTATTTTATATGATTTGAGGTTTGCGCTTGTGCTTGTGCTTTGCCTCCCGTAGTGGATTCCTTTTAGTAGTGGATCAACAAGGTTGTTTAACTTCAATTGGGAGTAGTGGTTGAATATCTCCTCGTGTCTTTCCTTGTTAGTCCTATTTTGGTGGCGGCCTTGGGATGGCTGGTTTTCTTTTTACCACATTTGTTCCGTGTTGTTGCTGTGATGTTGATCCTTGTTTGATAGGTGGCTAGACCAGCCTTGCCTAGTGTGAGATTTTTGTGTTGTTGGGACTGGTTGTCTTAGGAGGTTGTCTTATTTGTGTGCCATCCCTTTTGGGTAGTAATTGGGAGATTCCAAGTTTTTGGTATTGTGTTGAGTAGTTAGCCTTCTTTAGTTGTGGTTGTCCTTTTGGTTGCTTTATCTCTTTTGCCTTAGTCTCTTCTCGATGGCGGAGTTGTGTTTTTTGTCATTCATTCTTTTGGACTTGTCCTCTTCTTGTAGTCATAGAGTTTGGTTTTGGGCTAGCCAAAATTTTGATGTGTGAACCCTTATGATTCTTTGTTGTGCCTTGCTGCCATGTTGATAGCTCTTGAGGCTGGTAAGTGATTTAGAATCAGAATGGTGGTGTTCATCAGTGGATTAAGACTTTAGCTTCAGTTACAAATTGGAAATTTTCTAAGAAGGTTCAAGTTCAGATTTTCAGTGGCAAAGTAGCTTGTGGACTTGTGGCGTTGGTTTTATAGAAGTTCCTCGCTTGGAGTACGTCCTTGGAGCCGGGCCCAGTATAGAGTTGTTGTTCGCGGGATGGTTGTCCTTTGGCCTTGCTTTGGATTGAGTTCCTTGTTTTGGAAGTTGTTATTCCTCGCTGTTCAGATGGTGTATGTATTTCCCATAAGCCTTGTGTTGCATAGCTTTGTAGGCATGTTTCTGATGGTGCTGGAGATGTTCAGGATGGATAAGGACCGACACAATGCTCTTGGTGGTTAGAAGATGTTAGATGTGGAGCATAAGGTTAGTTTTGCGATTTGGGAGTTGGGTTGCATCTACCATGGTTCTACTGTTGCTCTATTATGTGGTTTTGGTGTGGTGTTGGTCTTCTCAGATGAATTTGGTGCTTTCAGGCAAGTTCGATTCAGTTGGATGAGAGTTAGAGCCCAAAATGGATTGGATGAGTTTTTTGGAGTTTTGAAGTGAATTTGAGGATTTTCCTCTTAGCCTGAGTTATGTGATGGCTTTGTTCGATCTAGAAGGGTGCCTGGGGCCTGGCGGATCATGCTGACCCGGTATCCTCGTCTTTTTGTCCCTTCAGGCTGTGGCCATCCCTCTACTTTCACGGACAAAAGTCTTTTTAGTAGTGGATGTTGTAATAACCCTCCAGGTTATTTTCTTCATTTTCTGATATTTTCAGCATTTAGAGCTTTCCTGTAGCGACCCAAGCCATTTATGACTTGTTGGGACTGATAGTTCAGTCGTCAGATATTTTTTTTGGATTTTGTTCAAGTTTTTGTGTTTTGAAGCCTTTGAAACTTCAACGGTTGACTTCAGTCTAAAGTTCAAGAAGACAGCCTCAAAATGCAATTCTGACGGTTTCACTCCGGAAGGGTCATTTTAGGCTAAGGGCATGGTTGGTTGGTGCCCCGAGACTTCTGGTGTGAGTTGGTGTCGTTAGGAATTTTAACTTAGAAGCTTAAGCCAAGGTTTGACTTTGAGGTAATTCTTGCCTCAAAAGGGCTGCCTCGACTCTTTATTGGGGTTTTTGTTGCTTACCTGTGCTTGGACTGGTTCAGGCATGGAATTGAGTCCTATTTTGAGACACAAGCCCAGTTAGTCGATTAGGACCTTTTCACAGAGTCAATTTTATGATTCTCAACGCAGGTCCCAGATTCTCCTTTTTAACTAGATTTTGGGTCTTTTTTTGGATTATTGCAATTTTAGTGTCAAAACATTCGTAATAACATTGTGATCAATAATTTGATAGCTTGGCGGTGTTTAGAGGTTTTTCGGATGTGGATAGCTAATGTGAGGTGGATTCGCAGCGCTCGTGGTAGGCTTTAATCTCCTTTCTTTATTGAGCTTCTTAGATGATGTAGAGTATAGATTTTATGTAATTTTGGATGATATTTGCTGGGTGACTAACTTTTTTCTTGTTATTCCATCTTTTCTGATTCCGTTTGAGTCTTAGGCTTAGTGTGGGTATTGGGATCCTTAGTTTAGACTTGTAGCTTTGCTTGTGGTATAAATGTTCTTGTTTATGTTGGTTAGGATTGATACCTTGTGGCCTTAGATTAGGTTGGACCTTACGTGCTTTAGATTGTGTTTATCGCCTCATATTTTTTATTTTCTCCTGTTAGGGCTAGTAGTGGGGTTGTTCTCTTTGCGTTGGTGCTTGTGACCTTGGTGACTCAACGTAGTCACGGGTTGGCCCTAGCTACGCTCAATGAGGGGTTGGAGTGGTATGATTTGGTAGGATGTCATCCCTTGAGTTGGTCCCCCTTTTTATTGATTTGAGACCTCTTCTTTGGTCCTTCCGCTTGTTGTTAGAAGTAATCTATCATACTCTTTTTGAGCTTGGTTATATTGTTGGGCCCAAGGCCGTATGCGAGGACCATTTGGATCCCAGGTTAGCACTCTTCTCCTTGGTAGTGTGTCTTGGATGACTGTATGGATACTTGACTTGAGTGCATTGTTTAAATGTTGATGATGCCATGCATTGCATTGTTTGTTCATTCTCATGGATTTTTATGGTACGATCCCGGTTCACGCATTGGCATATTTATCATTCATGATGAAACACTATTTTATTCAACTTTTATATTAAACTCATTTTAATGGGATTCATACCATCTAGATCACCTGATTTACTGGTTATTGAGATTATGAGGCGTTAAGGATGTGCTTATTTTCTACCTTATATTTTAGAGGCATTTGGGATGGGCTTAGTTTTACTTGACTAGCCAGCACGTCGACGCCCTTTCTTGCTTGATCTTTGAATGCTTTGAGATCTTCTTTGGAGTCGACACACCCCTGGGTCACTCTTAATAGCTGGGAGACTTATGCCCCTGGGAGTAGACTATCTGGCTGGGCGGCTTTGATGTACTGAGATCCTATTTAGAGTCGACATGCCCCCGAGTCACTCTTACTAGCTGTGCTGGGAGTGGGTTGTTTGGCTGGGTGGCCCGAAATGATTTGTCACTCTTGCTAGCTAGGCTGGGAGTTGACTATGGTCATGGTTACTAGCCGTGGCACTTATCTAATGGTCCTATTGCATCCATATGCATTGCCTGTCACCAATATGCTTGTTTATTGATTGTACCCTTCGGTTTATGGGGGCCGGTTGGGTTATGTTTACTGTTTGTACCTTCCGGTCTTATGGGGATCCGGCTAGGTTATTGTTTGACTATATTCTATTCTATGTTATTATTTTTTTGTTAGCTGATAGGTTTTGGACTTTAGAATTATGGTTGTGGGTCCTTCTGGCCCTAGATAGTTAACCTGGTCTCTTAGTGTTTGTGAATAGGTTGTTGACTCATATTCCAAGTACGTTCTTGACTCAGTTTCTCACTCTTTGTATCCTGTTTCTACTCTTTATTATCTATATACTTTAGCATCCCCTGTTTAGTTTATTGTGCTATGCTCTCCTTATTACTTTTTGTTTATGCTTGTGTTATATTTTGAGCTCAGTCGGCCGTTCCCTATTATGTATCATTTTTGGTACTCAAACTACACTTTTGCCCCCTACAAATTACAGTTTGAGTTATCGCTGTTGATTTGGAGTCGTGTGGAGCAGCTTGGAGTTTCGAGATTGAGGGGAGTCTTGGCCATTGGAGCTACCAATTTCCATCTGTTTTGGCTAGGATTAGTCTTTACATTGTATCCTGAGACAGCCTGTACTTATGTTGTATTTGTAAAGCCTTGTACAGTTATTTTTTATTAGATGCTTAACTACTAACTGATGTCAGGTCTTGGGATGGTTCCTTGTATTGTATTTCGGTTGATTACCCTTCTTCTCTTGTTGTAAGTGTTATTCTCTTGTTGTTGACTTCCTCTTGGTAGTCTGTTGATTATGGAACCGAGCTAAGGGTTAGGCTTACCTACTGGTGGGGTGTAGTAGGTGTCATCATGATCTGAGAAATCGGGTCGTGACAATCCTTATCATAGATGCAAATCAATTCTAGTTTTATGTAAGAAAAGATCATCCTCTTTATATTCCATGTTCTATATCTCTATTCCTCTCTCGAATTCAAAAGAAGGCAATAAATTTATTCTAATGATGATCAAGCATTAAATTAGTAAGTACAAGAATATAAGAACAACTAATATAATAAACAAATATGCCGAATCAAGAATCACTAAAGAATCATTTTATAAGTTAACATAATCCTAGAACGAGAAGTTTAACTCCACAAAAACATTGAGCAATTACAATAAATCATTCAAAGAAAAGATGTATAAATAATCAATAAAGAAGAAGAAAAGATGAAACCCAAGTTCTTCAGCCTCCACGGCGGCTCATAACTCTTTCTAGGTCAAAAGTTACTTTCAACATTATGTCCTCTTCTCTCAAGAATTAATATTATGGTCTATTTATAGATATAGAAAACTCTAAGTAAAATAATTGAGTCCAAAACAAATTGTGAACATAAAACTCAAAAGGATTGCACGTGATCAGTGCACCGCCTCAACAATTTGTTGATGTCTTCAAAATTTGACATGTGGCATATGTGCCTATTTCAATTGAAGTTCTCTTCGGCTGCACTTTCATATATAATATATTATTATATTAACTTTAATTCATTCAGCTGTCTGCTTTCCTTTTATAATCTTCTATATTTAATTCGCTTCAACTCCAAATTTCTCCTGCTTCACACCAATTTAATCCTACAAATAAAATATACTACTAAGCACAGTCTATAAAATTCATGCTAAAAAGGAACAAATAAAATTACTAAATGTGAGTCAAATAATGATTAAAATATGTATTTTTGGCCGTACATCATTTAGCTTAAAGTTTTAGTCAGAGAAGCCTTAGTTTAGGTTGCTTGAGTAGCATCCTTAGACTCTGCTTTTAGGTGATGTGAAAGTTTGGATTGAATTGTGTTTGTTTGATTCGGTTGGTTTGGTTGATAATGTGGATCCTTGGTTGTGATTCTTGGTGTTTTATTAAACTGTTGGGCTTGAGGCCATGAGCATGGATCGGCAGATGTTCCAGGTAAGTACCCTCGTGGTGTGATGGGTATTCTTCTCGATTTTGTGTGCATGATATGATTTGATTGTGATGATACCCTTGGAGGGTTATTACTTTTGGATGATTGTCGATAAAAATGACTTGGTTTTGAGAAAGGAAATTGACCTTAATGAGTTGGAAGTCCTTGAGATCGTTTTGGCCTAAAGTGGTAAAAAGGCCCCTTTTCTTGATTTATTGCATCATTCGGCTGCTTTTACTCTGATGAGCTTGATGTACCATTCTAGGCAGCCCATTGGCTTAGACCCAGGCTACATTCTTCTATTTAGACTTACACGCGGCTGATAAGCTCGATGTATCATCCACGGAGGCCCGTTGGTACATTATCCAGGTTATTTGTAAGCTCGATGTGCCATCCTAGGCAGCCCGTGGATACATCTATATGGGTTATTGGCTCTCGGTTAAGCTTGAGGTATCATTCAAGGAGGCTTGATGTTTCTTCCGAGTTTATGACGGTTCCTTACTTGGAGTTTTACATTGTATCACTATGTGAGTTGGCCTTTGAGTGTGTTGATTTGTTTTGTGTTTGTGTGTATCTTGTGACTCAACCTTGATATTATCTATCTGTTCTCTATTTGCATGGTTAATGTGTCTTAGTTTATCCCTTGACTTGCTAATATCATCATGCTTCTTTTATATATTTGATCTTAGCTTTTTGAGCTCGGTCAGCCTATGATGCCTACTGAGTACCTTGTGTTTTGATACTTATATTGCACTCATGCATCTTTTTCTAATGCAACTTCCAATTTGAGCCACCCTTAGTGAGCGTTGGATCTCCCGTGGTGGTCACAGACTCAAATTTGTGGTGAGCTCCTGGCGTTCAGAGACTTCCATTTGTCCTTCTTTTGTACTGACTCTCATTTTGTATTTTGGATTAGTCTGTTCTCTGTATATATGTGACTTTCTGTTCGTAGTAGCTCCTGTATAGGTGACACCAGGTCTGGGGGATTGGTATCTTGTGTAGTTTGTATTTTTGTCACTTTCGGACCTATTTTGTACATTTTGTATCGTACCACAGATATAAATGATATGACCCTTCTTCCTACATACTTTACTCTTGTCTTCTGCTTACTATTATTCTTTTTATATAAATTGTGTCTTCCTCATCTTGTCATTTGGGTTTAGGCTTGTCCAATCGATGGATTGTAGTAGACATCATCATGGCCCAGTTTTGGGTCGTGACAATGCTTGGGGAGATAGAGGGTGAACAGGAAAGGCAAACTGATCTAGAAGGCTAACCACATGTGCGTCATCATTTTAAATACATGACTCCAAAGCAATATGAGGCCCTTTAGAAGAAAAAGTGTTACACATTTCTTTTGATTAGTTTAAATGCTTATTAAAATTGTACTTCTAGTGCCATGGAAACACATTAAGATAGACTGGTGTAGTTTTGTTTTGGACTCTTTGAGCACATAGTAATATATTTTACGACTTTGTATTGTATTTTTCCGCCTCTTGGCACTGACAATTATTTTTTCGTTGTTTTATTAAAAATAATATAATATATGGAGTCTTTCAATTTCTAAAGTTGGTTTGTATCTATGAAGAAATGTCATGAATCACTTTGTTTACTTATCTTTCAAATGCTTTTGAGTCTCTTTACTTGCCAACTTTTATATTACTTAAGAAGTTATAGAGAAAGAAAGAAAAAGAAAATTGAACATTACTAAAAAAATGTAGTAAAGTAAGAATTTTTATATTCAATAATTTTGATATTTGAAATGATCGTTCCTAAATTTAAAGAGTCATCCATCACTGCGCAGGAAAATTACCTAGATTTAGAATATACTGACTTATAAAGTATGACTTTTCTTAATTGAATGTTCCAATCTAATTTTCCATGTTAGGTAGTGAAATAAAGATGCTATTTTCCATTTTATATTATAAAAGGGACCTACTGAATTTAGTTAGAACATTGAATTTAACCAACTGCTGAGTAAGTGTCAATTATTTTTTAGTGGTGTCAAATATATTTTCATGATTTTGTCTAATAATTTAACTGCACAACTATCGTGGATGTGTCTGAATTTCAGTAGATTCATTGGTCAAAGAACTAAGAAGCATCTTACATATATAAAACTATATATTCTATCTGAGAGATGAGTTTTAAATCCATTTATAGATGAATATAATTATCAGAAGTATATAGCTTGCATTATTGATCCAAGTGAATGTTTTAATAAATTATTTAATACAATGCGATAACCTTGCACTTAATTAATTGATTTATTTGTATCTCTTTATTCCCTCATTCTTCACTTACAACTTATATAATTTGTTCCTTGCTATTTTTACTTAACCTTTGAATTATTCAATGATTCAATCGTCCCGTTTTTTATTCGCTCCATCTTTGTTAACTATAGAAATGGATACATCACAAATATTTACTAAGTCTGAGAAAAAATCAATTAACACTATGTTTTTTCGTGCCCGTGACTATAGAAAATGGCTCCTGAACTGTTCAACATATGTTGGTTGAAAAATCCTTTACACCCTTCAAGTTTTACTACTAAATGGAATAAATAAGAGAAAATAATTTTTTTTACTAAACATGTACATAAACAAGGCAATTATAATGAAATGATTTCATTTGTGATTAAGTTAATCTAAAAATATAATTTTATATGCATATACATAGGTTACTTCGTGATGGAGATGAACTGTCAATATCGAAAACAAATAAGATTCACGTGTGGATAATATCTAAAAGGTAAATGAATATTGCAAAATGATTATATGAAAGCTTGATGAGGTCGTTCACTATCGCGCGAAGCCCGGATAATTTACCTAGTTAAAATATAATACTATAACTCAATCAAATGATTAATAGTATCTCCCAACACAAAAAACTACTAAGACAAAGATATATTAGTGTCTTATTAGCACAATGATGCCAACACTTCTCTTATTATGATCAAAGATCCTTGATATTGGGAGTATAACAATCTTCAAAGTCATCATTTTCTATCCCGTAGAGTAGAAAGGGATAGTATAATCCTGCGCATTTAGAAGAAATACAATATTCATCAATTTAATATGGTAAATGACTTTAATTATGCGATAATTAAATATGAATATTTTAAGTTCTTGTAATTCATTGAATTATTCATTTGCTAAAAGACTTATGTATTGAGAAGCTGCCTTCTTTAGGTGAGAAAAGGTTGAAATTATCCATGTTTGTAAAAATGTTATCATGAGAGATTGGATGATCCTCTTTTTTATGTGAATCCTCATGTGTAGTCTTTTCTCCCTCTTTTGCGTCATCTACTTTCATTGGAGGAGCAACTTCAGGTAGCTGGTCAAAGTTCGTAGTAATGCATACCTTTTCCTACAAATTATGTGAAGATTTAATATTAAAAAGTAAATTAATGTAGCTAATAATATTGATTATGTAAAAGAACTCAAACAAAAGATTTATATATTAATTTTATAATTCTTGTGATTTATCTAGCACATTTATTAAGAGCTTTTGTGGTGAATATAATTCTTATGATTTATCTGCATTTGTTAAGAGTTTTTGTCGTGAAAAATTTTGTTTAATGTAAAATTATTTGTGGACATAGACTTAACGATATTGACCACCATTTATTCCTAAAAAATAAGTGATTTTATAACTTGTTTTCTGATATTTATAAGTAAAAATTATTATCCCAAGTATATTTGTATATAATTTGGGCAAACTAGACGGGGGATGGTTATGGTGGTAGAGGTGTGGGTTAGTAGATATGGGGGCTATGAGGTTGATTGTGGAGTGTGTTAGAGAACGGGTATTAGACAATTAGTATAGAATGTCACTTACATGATTGGATGATGGATATTTGACAATTAATGTAGAATATCACTTATGTGATTGGATGATTGGTATAAGATAATTAGTGTAGAATGTCACTTATGTAACTTCTTTTCTCTACTTTCATTAGAGAAGTTCTTCTTACTTTTAACATACTTATTTTTCTTTTAAAAATATTTCCACAAATTTTGACCAACCAAACATGAAAATAATAAAATATTTTTCTCCAAACCACACTCTCTAAATGAATAAATCTTGTGATTATCCCATGCATTTGTTAGGAGTTTATTGAAATACCTGTATTTAGTGTAAAATCAGCTGCAGTCAACAACTTAACATTATTGGTCAAGTTCATGGTGATTTCTTTTTCTTCATAATTGCCTTCATAAGAAAGTCCCTTTTCCATATGAACATTCACATTATTCTCGATTTCTAATGATTGTAGAATGGGGACCTGCTCCATAATTTCTGCAAAAATAAATGAAGTCAATGCAAAATTATTTTTTTAAAAATATTTTATTTATCCTATTTTATATGACATTATTTAACTAGACATGAAATTTAAGAAACAAATAAATACTTTCGAGACTTATGATCCAAAATTTCCTATAAATTATTTCATCAAACATAAACTAAAATTTTAAAGTTAAATTATTTACAAATATAGATATGCATCATTATATTTAGAATAAACTAAAAGAAAAGTATATCTGGTAAAATCAAACGAAGGAAATAATAATAATCATACCTTGTAACAAAAAAAATTTATTTTGAGTCGAAAGTTAATTACTATAAACTATATATGCATACACTAACTATATAATACTTGTTGCTTATTGAATGTGTTTGTTAAGAGCATGCTTGCATGGCTAAATTAAATACCTTCATTGTATGAAACATTAGCTGTCAATTCTACATTTGTAATGACCCTCCAGGTCTTTGGTGTGTTAATGCCTTCTTCCCGTCATTTAGAGAGTTCTTGTAGCGACCCCAAGTCATTTATGAATTGCTAGCACAAATTGTTCGGTCGCCTAGTCGTTCGTTTGGGTTTTATGCTCGTCTCCCAGTTTTGGAGCTTTTGAAACTTGAAAAATTGATTTCAGTCATAACCCCACGTAAACGACCTCAAAATAAGATTTTGACGGTTCCATCAGCTCCGGAGCGGCAAAATTAGGTTAGAAGCATGGTTGGTCCGAGTCCCGAGTCTTCCGATGTGACTTTAGGGCCATTTTGTGCTTTTGCCTATGAAATTTGGCTCAAGATTGACTTTGGTCAACATTCTTGGAAAACGTGCTCGGATGATAATTTCGTCAGCCCGGTTAGTTCTGAAATGTCGAGTTTGGTCTAGAGTGACCCTTCGTGCACCTCCCGAGGTTTTTAATCTAATTCGGAGGCCCTCGATTGAAGTTGTCTAAATTAGCGATTGGGAAGTGGGACCCACTTTTAGTCGAAATGACCTCGTATGGGAATTCCTACTATGCCATTGAGTTTGGAACATCAAATTTGATGGGGTAGCATATCTCATTTGCATGCGCAGGGTTCCGAACGAATATCGAGCATCCCGTCAGAGTTTTTGGGAAAGCCAAGTTCAGGTGGTGCAGCAGCTGATGATGCAGACCCATTCCTTCACCGCGTTCGTGGTCCATGCTCCGCGTTTGCGAAGGTCTGAGTGTTTCTTCTCCGCGTTCGCGAATAAGGCTCTACGTTCGCGGAGGTGTGAGAGGTCTGGGGAATCTTTCTCTCCGCATTCGCGAATAGGCCTCCGCTTTTGCAGAGGTGTGGATTCTTTCCCTCGCGTTTGCGGGCCCCTGGCTGCGTTCACGGAGACTTGTGTTCTCTCCCTCCGCGTTTGCGGAGGTCAGCGTGATTTGAAGGTTTAAAAATTTATTTCTTCTTCATTTTAAGTCGGTTTTCAGTGATTCGAAATCCCAGGTGTTTGGAATTGCATAGGCTTGGTGGATGTTGGTTAGAATAGCATAGGGTGACCTCCGATCTCCATGAATTTGAGGCGTAAGTGGCGGCCTTAAGCTAATTTTGTAAAGTTTTACATGTTTTGTTTTCTTGTGTTGTCGGCTGCTTCGAACCCCGAATTGTGTTCTGCTTTGGAACATATGTACAAGGGAGGGTTTAGGACCTTTTCAAGGAGTCAATTCCAGAATTTCCGAAGTGGATCCCACATTTTCCCGATTTTGACTCCTAAATTGGTCTATCTCCGATTTTGATGATTTTAGTGTCTAAACGACCGTAATGATGCTATGATTCAATTTTTGAGAGCGTGGAAGCAGTCCGAGGCCGTTCAGAAAGGAAAAGCTCTGACGAAGTGATTTGGAGCGCGCGCAGTTGGCCTTAATGTAGGTTACGGCTTCCCTTATTTTTAGATTGAGCGGGATTGTGTGAATGCATGCTGATTTGTGTGAATCGGGGGTGGGGAACTAGTAATTCTTCTCTTTTTCTCAGAAATCATGCTTTAGGGTTGATTTTCGGGTTGTTTTTGGGGTAGTACCATGTTATCGGAGGGATTGTTTATGTGTTGTTGCATGCAAGCTATCTGTTGGTTGTTTTATTGTGTTGGATTATATTTTCGGCCTTACACTAGGTTAGGATAGCATTGCCTTAGACCCATGCACCTATTTTGACTTGGGTATGTATCCGACGTCGATTTGGATGGACTAGGTCCTTGTAGATCGAAATAGCAGACTTGAGTCTGGTAGTATGAGCCTAGTTTGGGATTTGTATTGCTTGTGATCTTCTGGATTCTCTCCCCTTTCCTGTGGTGCTGATACGTTATCGAAGGCGTTGCGTTTTCTAGGAATTGGGTGCTTCTGGAGCGGTTCTGGGGTGACGTGGTTTGTGGTGGATGGCGATCCACATTGGGTTGGTATTTGAGATTCTCTACGGAGTTGATATGCCCCGTGCACTTGTCTGGCTGGGACAGGGCCCCCAAACTGTTAGTTGGCTCGCTTGTCTGGCTAGGACAGGGCTTCCAGAGTGTTAGCCAGCTGGGCAGTTGGATATGAGTTAATTGAGGCCCTCTTCGGAGTTGGCACGCCTCGCGCACTCGTCTAGCTGTGCCAGGGCACCCGGAGTATTAGCTTATTAGGCGCTTGGATATTAGGGCCTTTAGGGGAGTCGTTATACCCTTTGGCACTCTGCTGGCTAGGGTAGGGCCCCGGGAGTTCCCATCGGGATGGGTGGCCCGATTTGGAAGTCAGACCTTTGACTGTGTTGGAGTTGGCTGATTATTTCGGTTAAGTTGGTTGGTGGTTTCGATTTGCAGTTGGATTTTCCTTTGGTCTCATAAATTTAGGTTCTCTGTGTATCTGTCGGGCTTATGGGGGTCCGTTCGGTTTTTGTTTGTCTATGCTTGAGTGTACCTTCTAGATCTTATGGGGGCCCCAGTTAGGTTTAGTTAGGTATTCTTTGATTTGCTGTCGGTTAGTTTGTGCTTATTTCTTTTGATCTCTGTTATTGTAGATTCTATCCTTTCAGTCTGTTTTTACCTTTCTTGCTCAGTCAGCCTATGATGCCTATTGGTACCTGTTTTATCGGTAGTCATGCTACACTGTGCATCTATTTTTGTGATGCTGGTCCGAGCACCAGTTATCAGCGTTGAGTTCGAGCCTACTGCAGTCTGTTCCGTAGGCGAGGGTGAGCACATGGCATCCCTAGATTACCTGCCTCCTTCTGTACTTATATTTCAGCTTGTCCTTTGTTTTGAGACATTCTTGTTTCGGTGGTCTACTTTTGGGACTTGTACTCATTTTGTAGTAGCTCTATACATGTGATTTCCAGGTTCTTGGAGGTATCATTTGTTTGTATATATTTTGGGTTCGCTTCCGTCTTTCCCTTATGTGTTCCTTATTTATGCTTCCGCTTAGTTGAGGTTAGTTTCCACCCTCAGTCCCATTACTGTTAAGTTTCGCGACAGGGTTTGGCTTGCCTACTGGCGGGTTGGTAGGCGCCATCATGACTTGAGGAATCGGGTCATGACAAGTTGGTATCAGACCCCAGGATCATCAGTCTCACTTGTACAGGGCTGGCATCTAGTAGAGTCCTATGGGTCGGCGCGGAGACGTCCGTGACTTAACTTCGGGAGGCCATCGGATGTACTTACGAGATTTTCATGTTTTGTATCATTTTCATGCGTTGATGTTCGATTGGTTTCATGAAATCTTACTTGTTTCACTCTGTCACAGGATGGCTCGCATGCGCGGTAGGGCGGCCTGGGGTGATGCACCTGAGATCGTAGATAGAGCCCCAAGTAGGGGTAGAGGCCGACCCCGAGGTCGAGATAGGGCTGCGGTGCCAAACTGAGATAGAGTGAGGACTCCAGAGCCGGAGGCGGAGACTCAGCTTGACCAGATTCCTCCTCAGCCAATAGGGCTAGGACCAGCCCATCCACCGCCTGCACCAGTTGTTGCCCCTGACCTTCAGGCTATGCTTGCGTAGATTTTTGCAGCGATAGGGGGTGTGCAGCAGCAGGCCCAACACTAGTTCCAGAGCCAGTGCCAGCACCACAGGGTCAGCCTACCCCAGCGGCTCTAGAGATTCTTTAGCAGGGTCAGCCTGTAGCGTGGCCCTAGAGGTTCAGCAGCCGCCAGCACCAGCCGCCGTTTAGCCAGACACTTTAGATGGGGTCATGCCACTTCAGGAAGCAGAAGATGCTCGGAGTGTTTCTAAGGTTGTCACCGCCGAGGTTTTCTGGGGCGATTGGGGAGGACACCCATGAGTTCATTACTCTCTGCCGAGAGCGATTGCAGGCTCTGGGATTAGTGGAGTCGAGAGGAGCCGACTTCACTGCTTATCAGTTGGATGGACAGGCCAGGCAGTGGTGGCATTCTTTCATGGAGACCAGGCCAGCTGGGTCCCCGCCAGTTACATGGACAGAGTTTTCAGAGGCTTTCCTAGCTCAGTTTATCCCACGAAGAATCAGAGATCATCTTCGTGATGAGTTCTCGAGGTTGGAGTAGGGCTCTATGACGGTATCTAAGTACGAGGCCAGATTTCATGAGTTATACCATCACGCCACTATGATCTTATCCACAGAGGAGGAGAGAGTCACGTGCTTCCTTAAAGGTTTGAGATTTCAGTTGCATATTGAGTTGCAGTCTATGGTATCAGCAGGCTTCTCTTTTCTTGATGTAGTGGACCATGCCCGCACACTAGAGCATCTCCGTTGTGAGGCCCAAGAGGGTAGTGGCAAGAGGGCCAGGCAGGATGATCGTTTCAGTGAGCCCCGTCCTAGGCCTAGATTTACTTGGGACCGAGTCCAAGAGAAATTCTAGTCTGTTCAGCCCAGCCACCCGTTTTAGCTGTCGTTGCAGATTGCGGAGGGTGACCAGCACCGTCAGGGTGGCTATAGTATCGGTCCGAGTTAGGGCCGAGGTGGTATTCAGACGAGTTTCTCAAGTCGGGGTGGCTGACCTCCAGTTGTGAGCAGGTTGTCTTAGGGTTGCTTTACTTGCGGGGGGGTTGATCATTGGTCCAAGGAGTGCCCTATCTCTAGACCAGCCTTACCAGCACCTCAGGCAGGGAGATCGATATCAACAGCAACACCTCCAGTTGGGGGAGAAGGACTGTATCAGGGTGTACGGGGAAGTCGCCGGAGAGGAAGGACAGGTGGCAGGGTGGACGCACGAGGTAGAGGTGCCCAGGGCCACTTTTATGCAGTTCCAGCCAGAGCAGAGGCCGAGGCGTTGATGTGAGGCAAAAAATATACATATTATATCATTATTTGCCACATATTTAATTTTTTATTTGTTCGTTTTGAGCATAAATTTTATGGATTGTGCCAAATATTATATTTTATTTGTAGGATTAAATTGGTATGAAGATGAAGAAGTTTGAAGCTAAAAAGAATTAAAAATAGAAGATTATAGAAGGAAAATCAAGCATGCAGCTTAATGGATTAAATTGAATATTATGTTCAAATTTATATATAGGTTGCAAAGTGAAAGTTGAAAAGAATTGGACTTACCTGGAGCTGCCACGTGGCAGTCATACAGTGACCAAGCAAATCTTGAGGCAGCGGCGGCGGACAGATTCGGGAAAAATTCAGAAAATCCAATTTAATGGGGTTTTTGTTTCCTAATTTATTTTGGACTCAATTATTTTATTTTGGGTTTTTATATCTATAAATAGGGCATGAAAATTATTTTTGTGACCGGCAAAGAACCAAAGAAATATTATACAAGTTAGAACTACATATCTTAGGAACTTTGGAAGAGCCGCCGTGGAGGCCGAAGAAATTTGGTTTATTCTTTCTTCTCCTTTATTTATTTTTGTTCGTGATTATTGAATGATATTATAGCTATTGTTCTTAATTTTTTATCATTAACATAAGCATATTTATTTTAATAAATTTTTATTGTGTTTTTGAAATAATGAGTAGCTAAATCCACAACTAGGGTTGTGGATCCATGAGTAATTAACGAAAGTAAAACTAATAATGATGTAATTCTTGAATGTGTTTATGCATGCTTCTGTAAATCTCTTTGCTTAGAACGTTTTCTAATGGTGTACAACGTTAGAACCCTCCTAATTCATGCTAATCCGGTATAGGTAGTAATGAACATCTAAGAGATTATACAACAGAGATTTAGTCGTTGATAATCCGCTATCTATTAACCCAACCTAGAAATAGCTGTGGGTTAATCTGGGTCAAAGGTAAGGGTTGATAAATCAACACACATAGACGGACCAAGTTGCGGAGTGAAATTTCCTATTTAGAGGACAAATCACTTAGGGATACATAACTTACCAATCATGTATGCTAGACATTGAAAAGAATTACCATTGTTAGGTTTACTGCGTTAAGAGCTTATGGGGAACACATAAACCCTAGTTTCATTCTCAGATTGATATCTCAAACTGCAAGTTTTGTGTTTTAGTTACTTCTTACTAATCGAATCGTCAATTATTATTTCTTTCAATTATTGCAAATTTCCCCTCCTTTTTACTTCTTCTAGAAATAATCTGACTAAACGCGCAACTAACCGTTAATTAGCCTAAGTCTGATCCATATTTCTCGTGGGATCGACCCTAACCTCTGTTAGGTTCTATATTTGACAGCGACCGCTTATACTTCCTTAGGGAGGTGTAGTTTGGGCGTTATCAAATTTTGGCGCCGTTGCCGGGGAATAAGTCTTTTTGATTAGACTATTTTTTTGTTATTGCACTTTAGTTAATTATTTCTCGATTTACGTTTTATCATTGTTTTTGATTTTCTACAGCTCTTAGTTCCAGTGTATGCCAAATACACGTAGTCAAGGCATTCCCCTGACTCGTTATGATCCTGAGCTAAGAAGAACTCTGAGAAGAATGGCTACAACAGGTCAACAACCTAGGCACGAAGATGATCCAAAGGGCGAAGTCCTCCAAGAGGTATCTGGCATTCAACCTCCAGGAGGTGTGGTTCCACCTCGGAATCCGCAATAAGTTAAAGTACAGCATCAGCCTGCACCTGATGTTCGCCACATATTTGAAGTGGACTATAATGATACAGGATCGACTGGCGCTATAGTTGTTTCTCCACTGCCACAAGGATTCACATTTGTGATTACAAGCAACCTTATGCAGATGCCAACTGCTCGGGGACTATTTGATGGATTACCATCGGAAGACCCTCATGTTCATTGGACAAAGGTGACTAGCATTTGCAAAAGCAGCATGGGAAATCCAAATCTTGACATGAACGTGGTTGGCCTACGAGTATTTCCACTGTCTCTAACTAGAGATGCTACTGTATGGTTGAATGAGCTCCCATACAACTCTATATTCACATGGAATGAATTGCGTGATGTGTTTATTGAGAAATATTTCCCAGTCTCAAGAAAGCTGAATCTCAAGGACAAACTCAACAACTTCAAAACTCTTCCGGGAGAGTCCGTCAGCAGTGCTTGGGATAGATTTACAAGCTATATGAGGGTCGTGCCAAACCACCGCATCGATGATGTGTCACTCAAGGAATACTTCTATCGTGGAATGGACGATAGGGGTAAGGCGGTGCTTGATACTATTGCAGGTGGATCTTATGGATCAATGACTTTCTTGGAGATTGCGGAGAGGCTTGAGAAGATCTCGAAGAACAACAAGGCATGGAGCACTAGAGCGTCATCTTCGATGAAGAGTACCTTCTCAATACAAGCTGCTGAAAATTCATCTCACGATGAACTCCGTGAAGAGTTGGCGCAACAATGAACTGAAATGGGCCTAGTACTAAAGCATGTGAGTGGTAATGCAGAGAAGGTTAATGCAGTCCAATATCAAATAATGTACCACCAAATGATTGGTACACATATGAGAAGGATGCGAATCTTGTGAATGAACAGCCGGGGGGTTTCCGGCCCAATGCCCAAGGATCCAATCAAGAGAATGGTGCTAAGGTCAAGGAAATCAAGGTCGGAATTATGACAACTACAATAGGGAAGGACAACATAACCGCGAAGGGAACTTCAACCGTAACAACAATTACAACCAAGGTGGTCAATACAACAAGAATATAGGTGCGGTACATATATCCCACCAGGTAATAGAGATGGCGGATCAAGTATGACTCGCATTGAAGATATGATGAGGCGATTTGATGCCACGGACAAGAATGTGAAGGACATGCGGAATGATCTCTCAGGCATCGGGCAAAAAGTGGAGTCACATGCAGTGGCGATTCGACAAATAGAGCAGCAATTGAACCAACTGTCAGTGAATGCAAATCCGGGTCAACAAGGAACACTTCCCAGCAACACCGTGCACAATCCCAAGAATGACGGGCAGTACATGGCAATGACGATTAGAAATGGGGTACAAACCATTGACCCACCCATGCCAACAGAAGTGGAAAGCGCGAAGGCGTCTGATGAAGGTGAGAAAGAGGTAGCAGAACTACCCAAAGATCAAAAAGTGGTAGAGGCTGAAGTAACCCA
The DNA here is from genome assembly GCA_018342035.1 of Solanum appendiculatum. NCBI lineage: Eukaryota > Viridiplantae > Streptophyta > Magnoliopsida > Solanales > Solanaceae > Solanum > Solanum appendiculatum. The sequence continues at coordinate 997,935 of JAGDQO010000635.1, read as the reverse complement.
ACAGTTCATCCCCATGCCAAGACCTCCACCTCCCTTTCCACAACGGTTGGTAAAGAAGATGGAGGAAGGGAAGTATAAGAAATTCATATCTATGCTTAAACAGTTATCTATTAACGTTCCTTTGATTGAAGCTTTAGAGCAGATGCCGGGATATGCGAAATTTATGAAAGACTTGGTGACCAAGAAGCGAGCTGCAAGCTTAGAGGAAGATGGCAAGTTGTAGCATTGTAGTGCCATTGCAACAAGGTCATTGGTACAAAAGAAGGAAGATCCTGGAGCATTCACCATTCCATGTACTATTGGCGTGATGCACTTTGCAAAGGCACTTTGTGACTTGGTGCGAGCATAAACCTCATGCCGCTTTCCATGTTCAAGAAATTAGGCTTGGGAGCCCCTAAGCCTACTGCAATGAGGCTACTGATGGCCGATCGGACGGTAAAGAAACCAATAGGAGTGCTACATGATGTCTTAATAAAAGTGGAGGCATTCATTTTTCCGGCAGAATTTGTGATTCTGGACTGCGAAGTGGACTTTGAAGTGCCCATAATCTTGGGCAGACCGTTTCTTGCAACAGGGCGCGCTTTGGTAGATTTGGAACAAGGACAAATGAAGTTTCGCTTAAACAATGAAGAAGTGACCTTCAAAATTTGCAAAACAATCAAGCACCATAGTGACATCAAGGCTATATCAGTGGTGAGCTATGCAGAGGAGCCCAACCCAGAGGTGCCCATCAAGGAAAGCCTAGGAGTAGAAGCACTTGCGGCTGTAATCATGAATTTTGAAGGCGACGGAATCCCTGAATATGATGCAATGGTGGCTGCATTAGATGGGAGCGTGATACATCGTCGTCAACCCAAGCTGGATTTGGATTTACTTAATCGAAAAACTCCGCCTTCAAAACCATCCATTGATGAACCACCTCTTGAGCATAATAGAAAAATTGATGCAAAATTAGGGGTGCAATTCATATACTCAAAGTGGAAGGAAAAATAGTAAAATTAATGGTGTTCTGCCGCGATATTAAATCAAGCGCTTATTGAGAGGCAACCCAATTCGTAGTGTAGCTTCTTATTTTTATTTTTTTTAGTGTCACTTTTTTTTGTTTTTAGTTTTGCAGATTTAGGGGAAGTCTGAGTACCCAACTTTGAAGCTAAGGAACACGTTTTGAGCTGTGGGGTGCGCGCGACCCTTGATGAATGGAGAGAAAACATGTTTTTAGCTAGGCCATAGAGTGCCCGAGGGAGTATTTCTCACCCTTCTTCTTCTTCTCTTTTCTATAAATTGCTTTGGGGACAAAGAATGATTTTAAAGTGTGGGGTAAAAATTCTTCCGATAGTTGTGAGCTTAAGGGTGAATATGCCAATAGGATTTTTTTTATTATTATTTGAAAAAAAAATAAAAATACAAAAAGATTTTCTTTTTTATTTGTTATTTTATAAAAAAATAAAAATACAAAAAAAAAATTCTATTATTCTTTAATTGTAGTTTTTAGTGGCATATCTCATCCACCCCTTGGTTTTTCTTATGGCCTCGGTTCTTTTCCAAAGGAGCGCCCTTTGAACCGGGTAAAACAAAAAAAAATTATTTGGAGAGAAAAGAAAAGACCGTTTTGACTTGTTTGATATTAGCAATTTAAGCCTGAATTGAGTAGTACGTTTCTTTGACTGCTTGAGAATAAAAATTCAAATAGATTTTTGACACCTAGGCTCATGGTTGTGACTCTGTACATAACTTATTCTTATTGATAGGTTGTAATGATCTTGTCTATCTTAGAAGTAGAATTGATCCATCTTGATTGAGACTTGTGCCATATGTGGTGAGGTTGTTTGCATATATTCCATGTTTTGCATCTTAGTCTAGAACTTGCCCCGCATGTTATTAAAGCGAAATAAAAAGTATTGCTTTTGTTTAGAAGATGATAATAGTCTTTCTTTGATTTGTCTTGTAAATTTTAGTCTTTTTAGATATTATATCACTAGTAACCCCTTTGATCTTGTAGCATTTCGCTTGGTAGCCTTATATTTATCTTGATCCAATTTATTTGAATCCCTAATTTTTGCACTCTGCTTCCTTGAGCACTGTAGCATTAATTGTGATAAAATTATTAAATCTGAAGAAAAGGGATGATTGAGTTTAAAAAAAAAAAAAAAAAAAAAAAGAAGGGTGACCAATGATAGTTACTTGTGATGAGAAGGCCCTCTTAGAAAGATTGTGACATGAAAAAAAAATTATTGAAGCATTCTTGATATATGATGAAAATTACTTGTGAAAATAATTGAAGGGAGGGCTGAAAAAAAAAGTTATGAAAATAATGGGTGATGAGAAAAAAAAAATGCAAAGTGCTTAGGGAAATTTTAAGTCACTATTATATAGTTTCCTACCTGTCCCCTAGACAACATTACAACCGGTTAAAGTCCTATTTGATTCTATTCAAGCATACTTAATTAGTGGAGATGTACATAATGGACAAGCCTATGGTTCTTTATGCATACATGTGAATTCTTTTGTGAGTGAGAGAATTGTTCTTTGATGCTTAGTCCTTAATTTATATTTGATTATTTAAATTGAGTGTGTGGACTATTTCTTCTTGTGAGGGCACTTGTTTCATGATAGATAGGTGATTTTTTTAGCTTTCTTTGATGGGGATAGGAGAACAAACCTAATTTGATGAGTAGAGTCCGTCTTTGAGGTTAGGAGGTTAGAAGTTTATTGTTTTATTTTATATCTTGCATAATGATTGGAAGTACTTGATATTATGATTTGAAATGTGGCTTAGTTTGTTTGTATCAATCAAAGTGGTGGTATTTCAAGTTCAATTTCTTAGCTTTAATGTTTGCTCGAGGACAAGCAAAAGTTTAAGTGTGGGGTGTTGATGTGAGGCCAAGAATATACATATTAAACCATTATTTGCCTCATATTTAATTTTTTATTTGTTCGTTTTGAGCATAAATTTTATGGATTGTGCTAAATATTATATTTTATTTGTAGGATTAAATTGGTATGAAGATGAAGAAGTTTGGAGCTAAAACGAATTAAAAATAGAAGATTATAGAAGGAAAATCAAGAATGCAGCTTAATGGATTAAATTAAATATTATATTCAAATTTATATATAGGTTGCAAAGTGAAAGTTGAAAAGAATTGGACTTACCTGGAGCTGCCACGTGGCAGTCATATAGTGACCAAGCAAATCTTGAGGCGGCGGACAGATTTGGGAAAAATTCGGAAGTTTCCTAATTTATTTTGGACTCAATTATTTTATTTGAGGTTTCTATATCTATAAATAGGGCATAAAAATTATTTTTGTGAACAGCCAAGAACCAAAGATATATTATACAAGTTAGAACTTCATAACTTAGGAACTTTGGAAGAGCCATCGTGGAGGCCGGAGAATTTTGGTTTATTCTTCCTTCTCCTTTATTTATTTGTGTTCGTGATTATTGAATGATATTTTAGCCATTGTTCTTAAATTTTTATCATTAACATAAGCATATTTATTTTAATAAATTTTGATTGTGTTTTTGAAATAATGAGTAGCTAAATCCACAACTATGGTTGTGGGAACCATGAGTAATTAACGAAAGTAAAACTAATAATGTTGTAATTCTTGAATGTGTTTATGCATGCTTTTGTAAATCTCTTTGCTTAGAACATTTTCTAATGGTGTACAGCGTTAGAACCCTCCTAATTCATGCTAATCCGGTATAGGTAGTAATGAACATCTAAGAGATTATACAACAGAGATTTAGTCATTCATAATCCGCTATCTACTAACGCAACCTAGAAATAGTTGTGGGTTAATCTGGATCAAAGGTAAGGGTTGGTAAATCAACACACGTAGACGGACCAAGTTGAGGAGTGAAATTTCCTATTTAGAGGACCAATCACTTAGGAATACATAACTTACCGATCATGCATGCTAGACATTGAAAAGAATTACCATTTTTAGGTTTAGTGCGTTAAGAGCTTATGGGGAACACATAAACCCTAGTTTCATTCTCAGATTGATATCTCAAACTGCAAGTTTTGTGTTTTGGTTACTTTTTACTAATCGAACGTCAATTATTATTTCTTTCAATTATTGCAAATTTCCCCCTCTTTTAACTTCTTCTAGAAATAATCTGACTAAACGCGCAACTAACCGTTAATTAGCCTAAGTCTGAATCATATTCTTTGTGGGATCGACCCTAACCTCTATTAGGTTCTATAGTTGATAGCGACAACTTATACTTCCTTAAGGATGTGCAGTTTGGGCGTTATCAGGCGTCAGATGATGTGATTATTGGTACGGTTCTCTTATGCCATCAGTCCGCTTCAACTTTATTTGATCCTGATTCTACCTATTCGTATGTGTCTGCTTATTGTGCTCCTCGGTTGGGGGTGAGTCCAGAGCCCTTGGTGGTACCGTTGCGTGTTTCGACCCCTGCAGGTGATTCTTTAGTAGTGGATCAGGTTTGTTGATCCTGTGTGTTGACTATTCAAGGGCAGGACACTTGGGCTGATCTTATTGTGCTTCGTATGTTGGATTTTGATTTGATTTTTGGCATGGATTGGCTAACCCCTCACCGAGCGATCTAGGATTGCTATGCCAAGACCGTTACTTTAGCTATGCCTGGTATCTCGCCAGTGCTGTGGCAGGGTTCTTGTAGTCGCACACCAGTTGGGGTGATTTCTTGTATTCAGGCCCGGATGCTAGTAGATAGCGGATATTTGGCTTATTTTGCTTATGTCAGAGATTTTAGTAGGGAGGGCCCTACGGTGGATTCAGTGCCTATAGTCTGAGAGTTTGCTGATGTATTTCTTGTCGATTTTCCTAGCCTACCCCGAGAGTGAGATATGATTTTACCATTGACTTGGAGCCAGGTACTCGTCCCATTTCCATCCCACCGTACCGTATGTCCCCCATAGAGCTCTAGGAGCTCAGTGTTCAGCTTCAGGATCTCTTGGGTAAGGGATTCATTCGGCCTAGTGTATCGCCTTAGGGTGAACTCCAGCCTTGTTTATAAAGAAGAAGGATGGTACTATGCGGATATGTATTGATTACAGGCAGCTGAATAAGGTGACGGTGAGGAACCGTTACCCCATGCCTCATATTGATGACCTGTTCGACCAGCTTTAAGGTGCCGCAGTGTTTTCTAAGATTGACTTGAGATTCAGCTACCACCAGTTGAGGGTTAGAGCAGCGCACATTCTTAAGACAGCATTTAGGACTTATTACGGCCATTATGAGTTCCTGGTGAGGTCTTTTAGGTTGACTAATGCCCCTACCCCTTTCATGGACTTGATGACTTGTGTATTCAGACCGTATCTGGACTCCTTTGTGATAGTCTTCATTGATGATATATCTGTATACTCGCGGAGCCATAGTGAGCATGAGCAGCATTTAAGGATAGTGCTCCAGACTTTGAGAGATCATCGTCTTTATACCAAGTTCTCAAAGTGTGAGTTCTGCTTGAGTCCATAGCATTCTCGGGGCACGTGGTGTCCAAGGATGTCATTATGGTGGATCCGGCGAAGATTGAGGTTATCCGTGATTAGGCTAAGCCCACCTCTGTGACTGAGATTCATAGCTTCATTTGATTGGTAGGGTACTATAGGCATTTTGTTGAGGGTTTCTCTTCTATCACGGCACCTTTGACTCGGTTTACTCATCAGGATGTTCCCTTTGTGTGGCCGGAAGAGTGTGAGAGGAGCTTTTTGAGGCTTAAGGAGTTGCTTACCACCGCTCATATATTGACTCATCCAGTTGAGGGCGAGGGCTTCACGGTTTATTATGACGCATCCGGCATTGGTTTGGGCTGTGTTTTGATGCAGCAGGGCCGAGTTAACGCTTATGCATCAAGGCAGCTGAAGCTGCATGAGCGCAACTACCCCACTCATGATTTGGAGTTGGCGGCGATAGTTTTTGGCTTAAGATCTAGAGGCATTACCTATATGGAGTTCATTGTGAGATCTACACTGATCACAGAAGCCTTCAGTACATTATGACCCAGAGGGATCTTAATTCGAGGCAGCGCCATTCGATTGAGCTCCTGAAGGACTATGATATCTCTATTTTCTACCATTCGGACAAGGTGAATGTGGCAGCGGACGCCTTGAGCTGGAAGGCAGTGAGTATGGGTAGTCTAGCCTTCCATTCTCTTTCGGAACGACCCTTGGCTTTGGACATTCAGTCCCTAGCCAACCAGATGATCGGGCCTGATGTTTCAAATACCACTTGAGTGTTAGCCTATGTGGTAGTTCAGTCATCTCTACTAGATCAGATCTGTAGCCATTAATTCGAAGATGAGTCCTTGGTAGCACTCTGAGATAGAGTATTGGCAGGTGATACCGGGCAGACTACATTACACTCAGATGGGATTTTGAGATTTGCTGGCCGTTTGTGTGTTCCGAGAGTTGGGGATTTGATTTAGCTGATCCTTAGTGAGGCCCATGACTCCAGGTATTCTATCCATCTGGGCACCCCTAAGATGTATCGTGATTTGAGGCAGCATTACTGGTGGAGCGGTATGAGGAGGAACATCTCAGATTATGTGTCCCGTTGCTTGTGTTGTCAGTAGGTGAAGGCCGAGCATTTGAGGCCTGGTGATAAGTTGCAGAGATTACCCATTCCTGAGTGGAAATGGGAGCGTATCACCATGGATTTTATTTTGGGCTTGCCTCTAACTTCTAGAGGTGTTGACAACATTTGGGTCATCGTGGATTGATTGACCAAGTCAACACACTTCCTTCCAGTTCATACTTCCTTTAGTGCCGAGAGGTTAGCCCGTTTCTATATTCGGGAGGTGGTTTGTCATCATGGCATGCCTGTTTCTATCATTTCAGAATGGGGTTCACAGTTCACTTTCAGCTTTTGGAGGGTATTTCAGGAGGAGTTAGGCACCCATGTCGACCTTAGCACAACATTCCACCTGCAGACCTATGGCCAGTCAGAGAATACTATTCAGGTCCTTGAGGATATTTTACGGGCCTGTGTTATGTACTTTGGAGGTCATTGGGACCATTTCTTGACCTTGGTGGAGTTTGCATACAACAACAGTTACCACTCTAGCATTCAGATGGCCCCATTTGAGGCTCTATATGGTAGGCGTTGTCGCACTCCAGTTGGATGGCTTGAGTCTACGAAGCCTAGGCCGCGGGGTACAGACTTGTTTCAGGAGGCCTTAGTTCATGTACGGATGATTCAGGATGGGCTCAGGATGGTTCAGAGTAGACATCAGAGTTACACAAATCACAGGCGACGGCCACTGAGATTTGTCGTTTGTGATAGAGTATTCCTCCGAGTATTACCCATGAAGGGTGTGACGAGATTTGGGAGGCGGGGCAAGCTTTGCCTCAGGTATATTGGGCCTTTTGAGATTTTGAGGACAGTTGGTGAGGTGGCCTATGAGTTAGCTTTACCTCCAGAATTCTCAGCCATTCATCCAGTTTTCCATGTTTCGATGCTGCACCGGTATGTTCTAGATGAGTCTCATGTACTCCAGTATGATGTCGTTGAGTTGGATGATTGCCTGACCTATATTGAGGAGCCAGTTGCTATTTTGGCTAGAGATGTGAGGCAGCTGAGGTCTAGAGCCATTCCTGTGGTTAAGGGCCATTAGAGGCATCGACCAATCGAGGAGGCTACTTGGGTGACCGAGCTGGAGATGCTAGAGCAGTTCCAGCTTATTTGAGGCCTCAGGTACTTCTTGACTCTTACTTTCGTAGACGAAAGTTATTTTAGTAGTGGATGTTGTAATGACCCTCCAAGTCATTTGTGTGTTAATGCCTTCTTCCCGTAGTTTAGAGCGTTCCTGTAGAGACCCCAAGTCATTTATGACTTGCTGGCACTGATTGTTCGGTCGCCTGGTCGTTCATTTGGGTTTTATGCCCGTTTCCCTGTTTTGGAGCTTTTAAACTTGAAGAGTTGATTTCGGTCATAACCTTAAGTAAACAATCTCAGAATAAGATTCTGACGGTTCCATCAGCTCCGGAGCGGCCAAATTAGGCTAGAAGCATTTGGTCCGAGTACCGAGTCTTCCAGTGAGACTTTGGGGTCATTTGGCGCTTTAGCCTTTGAAATTTGGCTCAAGGTTGACTTTGGTCAACATTCTTGGAAAACGCACTCGGATGAGAATTCCATCAGCGTAGTTAGTTCTGGAATATCGAGTTTGGTCTAGAGTGACCCTTCGTGCGCCTCTCGAGGCTTCTGACCTAATTCGGAAACTCTCGGTTGAAGTTGGCTAAATTGGCGATTGGGAAGTGGGTCCCACTTTTAGTCGAAATGACCTCGTATGGGAATTCTAACTTCACAATTGAGTCTGGAACATCAAATTCTATGGGATAGCGTATCTCGTTTGCATGCGTGGGGTTCCGAACGAATTTCGAGCATCACGTCAGAGTTTTTTGAAAAGCCAAGTTCAGTTGATGCAGAGCCTGATGTTGCAAACCCATTCCTTCTCCGTGTTAGCGGTCCATGCTATGCGTTCGCGGTGGTCTGAGTGTTTTTCACCGCGTTCGCGGATAAGGTTCGGCAATCGCGAAAGTCTCGGAGGTCTGGGGAATCTTTTTCTCCGCATTCACGGAGGTGTGGATTCTTTCCCTCTGCTTTTGCGGGCCCCTGGCCACGTTCGCGGAGGCTTGTGTTCTCTCCCTCCGCGTTCGCGGAGGTCAGCGTGTCTAGCAGTTAGTTTAAAAAGGGCAATCAGGTTCATTTCTTTTCAAAGGTTTAAAAACTGATATCTTCTTCATTTTAAGTCGATTTTCAGTGATTCGAAGTCCCAGGTGTTCGGAATTGCGTAGGCTTGGTGGATGTTGGTTCGGATAGCCTTGGGTGACCTCTAATCTCCGTGAATTTGAGGCTTAAGTGGCTGCCTTAAGCTAATTTTGTAAAGTTTTGCATGTTTTGTTTTCTTGTGTTGTCGGCTGTTTCGAACCCCGAATTGTGCTCTGCTTTGGAACATAAGTTCGGGTGTGGGTTTAGGACCTTTTCACGGAGTCAATTCTGGGATTTTCATAGCGGATCCCATATTATTTTTTTTAATGATTTTAGTAGCTAAACGACTGTACTGATGCTGTGATTCTAGTTTTGATAGCGTGGCAGTTGTCTGAGGCCGTTTGAAAGGGAAAAGCTCCGGCGGAGTGATCTGGAACGAGCGTGGTCGGTCTTCTGTTAGGTTACGACTTCCCTTCTCTTTAAATTGAGAGGGATTGTGTGAATGCATGATGATTTGTGTGAATCGGAGGTGGGGAACTAGTATTTCTTCTCTTCTTCTTAGAAATCATGCTTTAGGGTTAATTTTTGGGCTGTTTTTGGGGTAGTATCATATTATTGGAGGGATTGTTAATGTGTTGTTGCATGCAGGCTATCTGTTGGTTGTTTTATTGTGTTGGATTATATTTTCGGCCTTAGACTAGGTTAGGCTAGCATTGCCTTAGGCCCATGCACCTAATTTGACTTGGGTATGTATCTGACGTCGATTCGGATGGTCTAGGTCCTTGTAGACCAAAATAACAGACTTGAGTCTGGTAGTATGAGCCTAGTTTGGGCTTTGTATTGCTTATGATCTTTTGGATTCTCTCCCCTTTCCTGTGGTGCCGATACATTATCGGAGGCATTATTTTTCTTGGGTTTTGGTGCTTCTGGATCGGTTCTGGGGTGACGTAGTTGGTGGTGGATGGCGATCCACAATGGGTTGGTATTTGAGATCCTCTACGGAGCTGATATGCCCCGTGCACTCGTCTGGCTGGGACAGGGCCCCCGGAGTGTTAGCTGGCTCGCTTGTCTAGCTAGGACAGAGCTGCAAAAGTGTTAGCCAGCTGGGCAGTTGGATATGAGTTAATTGAGGCCCTCTTCGGAGTTGGCACGCCCCGTGCCCTCGTCTGGCTGGGTTAGGGCCCCCGGAGTGTTAGCTGATTGGGCGCTTAGATGGGTCTTTGGGGGAGTCGTTATGCCCTTTGGCACTCTACTAGCTAGGGTAGGGCCCCCGGGAGTTGTCATTGGGATGGGCGGCCCGATTTTGTAGTCAGATCTTTGACTGGGTTGGAGTTGGCTAATTGTTTCGATTGAGTTGGTTGGTGGTTTCGATTCGTAGTTGGATTTTCCTTCGGTCTCATAAATTTAGCTTCTCTGTGTACCTGTTGGGCTTATGGGGGTCCGTTCGGGTTTTGTTTGTCTGTACTTGAGTGTACCTTCTGGGTCCTATAGGGGGCCAGTTAGGTTTATTTAGGTATTCTTAGATTTTCTTTAGGTTAGTTTGTGCTTATTTCTTTTGACCTCTATTATTGTAGATTCTATCCTTTCAATCCGTTTTTACCTTTTTTGCTCAGTCGGCCTATGATGCCTCCTGGGTACCTGTTGTATCGGTACTCATGCTAAACTCTGCATCTGTTTTCGTGATGCAGGTTCGAGCACCATTTATCAGCATTGAGTTCGAGCCTGCTGCAGTCTATTCCAGAGGCGAGGGTGAGCACATGGCATCCTGAGATTACCTGCCTCTTCTGTACTTATATTTTGGCTTTTCTTTTGCTTTTGAGACAGTCTTGTTTCAGTGGTCCACTTTTGGGACTCGTTCTCATTTTTTAGTAGCTCTGTACATGTGACTTCCAGGTTCTGGGAGGTATCATTTGTTTGTATATAGTTTGGGTTCGCTTCCGCCTTTCCCTTATGTGTTCCTTATTTATGCTTCCGCTTAGTTAAGGTTAGTTTCCACCCTCAGTCCCATTACTGTTAAGTTTTGTGACATGGTTATGCTTGCCTACTGGCGGATTGGTAGGCGCCATCATGACTCGAGAAATTGGGTTGTGGCATCATTCTTGGCCAAGGTTACGACAACATGATCATCGTTTTCTCTATTTACTTTATCTTCTGGAACAATATTTTGAAGCTCCAAATTTGCAAAATTTGCATTCTTCCCTTCTTGAAATAATGGTGACATCATGTGAAGGACATTCATAGAGACATTACAGGAAGACAACTTATCTAATTTTGAAGGTCTTGAACATTCTTTTCCTATATAAATGATGACTCGTCGATAAATATAAGAAAAGATATAATTGTAGTATTAAAAAGAAAATTAAAAACTTACAAAAAAAAAAGGATTAAGCTAGTGATACGATCACTTGCCTATACTTTTTGAAATTCCAGAATCCAACTCATTACTTTTGTCCAAGAGAGCAAACACTTTATTTTCACCCTCTTTTACGGTATAACCTTCCTTTTGGAGAACAACTACTACTTCATGGCAATTCAAGTTTGTACTTCTTTCAATTTCTTCTTGTTGAACTAATGATGGCACAAGTGTATCATCGTTGGAGAAGTTGTAGGAAGATAGCTTGTCAGATCTTTTATTCTTTAGAGGATTTTTAAGATTACTTTTCGAGCAAACCTGCTTGGATTTAACATCATTATAGTAATTGTAATTGTCCAATTTCATAAGATTTTTTTATGATAACTTACCATAAACTCGCTTTTTTCTTTGAGCTTGATCTTTTCACTCGTGGGCACCACTTCACTTTGAATATGCAGTTCACCATTATTGCTTTTCTGTTTCGTTGTTGTATGATGTGAGTTTGAATATTCTTTTGTTCTTTTCTTGGAAGGTCGTTTTAGAGACCCAGTCTTGATTTGATTTAAGATAACATTGTAAGAATGATTGTAACAATAAGAAATTATATTTGTCAAATAATATAATATCTTACCTTAATCTTTTTTACTATATTGGTTTCTGAATCAACTTCTATTCCAATTTCTCATAACCATCAAAAATATATCTTCATACATCCATAACAGATCAGCATATGGAACGTTTTTTCGTATGATAGTAAACCTACGGTATAACAAGGCTTTTCATTAGGGTACAATAATTATTAAAGGGTTTAAATGTTGTACACTATACCTTGCACTAACAAGTTACTAACCATTTCGCTAGGCAAATCCAATAAGTTAAGCATACTAATACAAATAAGCAACTAAAATAATTATAATCGATAAGATGCCTCATGATATAACATAAAACTACAACGTAACTATTTAGAGAAACATCTCGTAAACCAAAATGTAGACTAATCATAAAGAAACTAGTATCAAACTATCTTTCACTTTTGCATTTTATAAAATATTACACATCTGATTTTTAAGATTACAAAACCCATATTTTAAGAATGCTTACTTGTAAGTATACTTTAAATTACATGATAGTGTAAATAAGTCATTATCCAAATGATGAATATAACTTAAACTTGTTGTCACAACTAGCTTTATCTCTCATTTTCTTGAGTTATCATTTTGTTAGTTCCTCATCACTAATTTATAGGATCAAGATATAATAAAAAAAAAACTAATCAATTAAAATATGCACAAAACAAAGAAAATAATTTTCGTTACCTTGTCACATTGACCATTAGGAAGCCTTCTCTTTTCACATGTCCAGTTGTTCAAGATGTCATGATATTTTTGATTAAGTCTAAATTGATCATTTAAGTCTTCTCCCTATAATTCAAGTCTATAACAAAGTATTTAGAAGAGTTATTTGTCTTGACTTATTAAATTTATACATAAACAATCTACAAAAATGAATGTACTAACCTTATTTAATTCTACTGTATAAATATTAGCTTCACCGGCTAAAGGTACAATTGCAAAGCTAACGGTAGATAGGGTTATGAGCTCCGCATTAATCAATCCTCTCTTCCTCCCAGTGAGTTGATGGGGAATTAATTCAGACTCTTTCTTCAATAATAGAAAATTTTTAATCAAGACCTCTTGTCATTTATGATTGCGTTTTAAATGAACACTAATTTTTACACTATCATATTATATTTACTTTTTTTGACGGGAAAACTACCTAAATTTTAGGATTATATCATTTTCACGATGGTATGCTTATAGACATCTTTTGGATGACCTTATAAGATAATGTTTTCGTTTTATATATAGGTTAAACTCATTTGCATAATAAAAGGAATAATAAAAAATTGATACATTGATAAATAAAAAATTTTACACTATCTTACATTTGAATGTCCATGTAAAACAAAATGGATCTCTAGGTGAAAGATATATATACTCGCAATGTATGACAATAAGATACAAAAGTAAATATTTTTTTCCTCTTCTGGATGATGTCGAATAGAAATGATGAGAGTTGTAAGAATTTCTTAATAAGACATTAGAATAAACATAAATTGTAAGGTTATAAATATGATCAAGGTCTTTAGAATTCTTTCTTTATGTAAACTAAAAATTATCAAGGTCATAAATATATATATATATATATATATATATATATATATATATATATTACATGAATATGTAAAAGTGGTTTAAAGAAAAACAATAAATTTGTAAATTACATTATCAAACAAAATGTTATTAGATTAATTAACATTTAGTTTCTCGTAATTTTTTATAAACATTGTGATTAAAATTGCAACATACAAATCTAGACAACTAGTATGTTATGAAAATCCTTTTTCAAAGACTATATAAAAGAATAAAATACATAACTAAAAATCATTTTTTATTATCTTAGTTTTTATAAAATATTAAATTGAAATAATTTTTTCTTTAGATTCGACAAAATGTGATTGCTTATGAAATTAAAATTAATACTAACCATTATAAATAAAAAAAATTAATTACACTTATTCATTTTTTTTATAATGTGATGAATCGTCGTCTTTATGACAAAAAAATATAATCCAAAAAACTCCTTTTCTTTTTTTTTTTAATCCAAAAGTGTGTTGCAATTTAATTTAGAAAAAGAATTAAATATTCCCTAGAATTTTATAATATAATTTTTCAAAAATATCTCTAAATTTTATAAAATCTCATTTGTTTTTCTAAAATCAAATTAAAAACTAAAATCCAAATTGACGAATGTTATGATAAAATTTGTTAAAACAAAATCTTGATACACAACTATTTCTCACAATAAATTTTCTTTAAAAAAAATTCTCAACAAGGAAAAAAAACACATTCAAATGTCACCAATGTGTTTGAAAATACCTAGAATCCATGTGTTTTTTCTTATGCACGATAAGAATCAAGATTTAACAAGGAGTTAAAAATACGCAAAAGATAATAAATTAAAGGGCAAAGCAACAAGAGGAAGAACTAGAATGTTCAATTATATTTTCTTACTGGTGTCCCCAAGACATTTTTCCTTGGATGACTTGATACACTAGAGGGTATTACCACCGATTTACTAATATCAACTCTTTTATTTTCTTGAGCCTGTAAGGGGTCATGAGAAGTACAAAATAATTATCAAATTTGAATGCAGAAAATATTATTATTTATTTATATCATGTTTGATAGAATTTTGACTTGTTTATAATTTATAGTATAAATTTTTTATCAAATTTTATAACAACACATTGCTATCCTATATGCTCATATGTTTTTTTCAAAATGCGAATTAACGTTTCATTATTCAATATTTATTAAAACGAACAACCAAGAAACCCATTTTATTTTTGTAAGAAAAAATTTCTAGCTACTTCTATTAAACAAATGTTTTATAACAACACTTCTCCAGATAAGAAATTTTTGATACGCCCAAATTACACCTCCCTTAAGATGTATAAGCGGTCGCTATCAAATAAAGAACCTAACAAAGGTTAGGGTCGATCCCACGAGGAATATGGTTCAGACTTAGTCTAATTTATTGTTTATTGTATGTTTAGCCAAGTTATCTCTGTAAAAAGGGGGGTTTTGAAAACTAAAATTATAATTGCTTGATGTGTAGTAACAAATAAACAAATAACAGGATTAGTAGTTTGTAATGCTAATATGAGAATGAAACTAGGGCACATGTGTTTCCCAGAAGTTCTTAACTCAGTAAACCTAATAATAGTAACTTTTTTCTAGTGTTTAAGATGCATGATCAGTAAGTTAGGTATCTCTTAAGTGATTGGTCCTCCAAATAGGGAATTTCACCGCGCAACTTGGTTCGTCTATGGGTGTATGCTTTACTAACCCTTACCTTTGACCCACATTAGCCCTCAGCGTATGTGGTTCAGACTATTAGATAGCATATTGTCACGCTAAATCTCTGTTTTTTTTAACATCTTTCTCATTCATTACTTCCTTGGTCCAGCAAGTAGGAATGAGGTGAGTTCTAACATTGCGCACCGTTAAAAACATTCAAAATGAAAAGATTAACAAATACATGCATAAACACTTTATCAAGAATTACTAAATTATTAGTTTTACATTGTTAATTACTCATGGTTCCCACAATCCTAGTTGTGAATTTAGCTACTCATGCTTGAAGATTCACAATTCATATTAGGGGTTGAATAATAAATCATGAACTTACAATTAGAATCGATAAAATCAAAAATCTCTAATTGAAGAACAAAAGCCAATTGCATGAATCAAACTTCAAGAATTAAATCCCAAAAGTGTTTGAAGAAATAATTCTCAAAGCAAAATAATGTATCACAAATCGTTTTTCTCTAAAAACTTATAAAAAATTAAAATTACAACTTATATTTATAGAAAATGAAACCTAAACTAAGTAGGAAAAGGAACCCTAAGGAAATCTGGTTTTGAGCAATATCAACTATGGCTTGCCACCTATGGCTCGTCAGAGCAACAACAGCTCGTAGGTCTAGCAGTCATTTAGCAATTAGTCAATTTCTGGGAGAGTTCCACCTATGGGCATGACCTACGGCTCTAGGTCTAAGCATGACCCATCCTGTTCAACCGCCGTTCAAGTACTGAAACTCATCCTCTCTGACTCCATCGATGACCCTTCATTTACGGTTCATAGCAGGACCTATGGTTCGTTGTTCCTAACCGTCGTTCTATACTTAGCTCAATTTTCAAGCACATTAACCACAACTCCAACCTATGGCTCGTCAAAAGAATGATGACTCCTAAGTCGACTCGTACATCATCAAAACTTTTCTGCTGCAACACTTTAATCATCAACTGCTCCAAAAACAAATTTCCTGTAAAATTAAACACAAATACCATCACTCTACTAAGAAAATGCCTAAGACGCATGCAAAACTCTAAGTTTAATGCATTAAAAGCACCATAAGTTCACGGTACATCACATTTCTATTGTTATGCTTTGGATTTTAATATGACTTGTCTTAGAGGGATAAATAGAGTGCCATCACATCTATTTTTTGGGTTGTGACTAATGGTATCAGAGCCCAGGTTTATAGGTCTCATATGTGTATAAGCCAAGTGTAGTAAAGTCTCAAGGATCAGCGAGGAGACATCTATTGCTTATCTTCGGGATGCTATGGTGACTTTTAGGAAAAACCTTCACTTCTTGAATCTTTTGTGTGTGTAATGACCCTCATGGTTATTTCTATGTTTTGTGTGTGATTTTCCTATTTTTCCCCATCGCATAGTTTCCTTATTACTTTTGTATGGTGTTGGGTTGGATGTCATGCTTCCCAAGGTGTTCAGTTGGGATTGGTGCGGGTTTTGAGTTTTGGAAGCTTTAAGCTTCAAAGAGTTGACTTTAGTCAACATTCGGAGATTCTGACGACAAATCGGAATTATGTCAGTTCCATCAGCTTCTGATGGATTATTTTGGTCTAGTGTGATGGTCGGTTCGTGTTCTGAGGCCTCCGTTTGGACTTGGTGTGATTTGACATTTTAGCCTTTAAATTTTCTTAAAAGTTTAACTTGGGTCAACTTTTTTGGTAAATAAACTCGGATTCAAATTCCATAGGCGCGATTAACTCCGGAACGCCGAGTTTGATCTAGAATGACCTTTGGTTCAGTTCCTGAGGCAGCCGAGATGATTTTGTGGTGTTTAGCATTTTGTTTGGTAATTCTTTAAAAGTGTTGACTTTGGTAGTCATTTTGAAGAGAAAATCTCAGTTGGTGGTTTCATCGATTCCATTGAGTCTAAAATGTTTATTCAAGTCTAGTAGCATATTTGGTTTGTCTAAACGAGTTTCGAGCCCACAATGGAGATTTTACAAACTTTGAGATCTGCTGATGCAGCATTGGTTCATCTTCGCGATCACTGGCCCTTGGCTGTGTTCACAGAGACCAGCTCCCCTGACCTCCACGTTCACGAGGCTTGTGCTGCATTCGCGGAGGGCGCGTCCTCATGCCTTTGCATTCGTGGGCAATGCTACTGTGTTCGCCAAGGGGTCACTACCCAGGCCATCACGTTCTTGGGCTTCATGCCACATTCACGAAGGGTCAACTTTGATGATCTCCCCATTAGCAAGCAAGGCCTCCGCGTTCGCGAAAGCCATTTTTGCTAACAGTTTAGTCTTTTAAAAAACGAACTAACCATGCATTTCAGCCATTTGTAATTGGTGTTTGGGCGATTTTGAGGGCGTTTCTTGTCGGAATTGAGTGATTCTTATTGGATCGCATCAATAAAGTTCGTAGGGACATTCCGGATTAGATCAATCTTCCATTTCTCTTGATAATTTCCACGGATTCTCTCTATTTTTTCTCCAATTAAGCTAGAATTGGTGGGACTATTTTGGATTAATTAAAGCTCTGATTGTGCCCATTTTCGGGGCACAACTTCCTTGAGAAGGTTGGAACCTTTTGATGGATTCAATTTTGTGACTCAATGTGAGGGTCCCACGTTTGCATTTTTGGGTTTCTTGTTGATTTCAAATTTCTTATCTTAATTTGGTATTGTTGTGTTTCATTTAGCATTCCCTTGGTGTTGTTGGGAGCTTGGCATCACTCCGAGGCTCTCCAGAAAAGAAAATCACCCGAGTGAAAGTTCGAGTATAGTTTCGGCTTTGACGTAGGCTACGACATAATTTTCTTAGACTTAGTTCTTTTCGATTGAATGTATATTGTGTTGTATTGCAGCACTTGATTGGGGTTTTAGGCTTAGCTTTGGATTTTGATCCTCAGTTGAGTTGTGGCCATTATTGGGTGGCTTAGAGTAGTTTTAGCCGGAAAAGCCTTAGTTTAGATTGATCCTTATGCTTGTTTGATTAGTATCCTTAGAAGTCGCTCGTAGGCGGCGTGAAGCTTAGGTTGTTGTGACTTTTGGTTGCTTTGGATTGGTTTATGTGCCTTCATGAATTTTTGAGTTATGATTATACTTGATTATTGAACTATTGGGCCTGAGGCCGTGAGTTGGAAGCAGGAGTTCCGAGTTAGTATTCTTGTGGTATTAAGGGTACTCTACCCAGTTGTGTATGGCTTGAGTTGACTTGTGATGATGATTTAATTGTTTTTTGTGTGGAAGCATGTTCCTCTCATACTCATGGTATATTTGCATCGGTTTTGGAAATGAAAGTGTTTTCAGAGAATAATTTTTAGTACACTACTCTTTCTGAAGATATTTAGCTCCCTAGGAATGGGATTACTGGTTTAAAACCATTTTACTGGTGGAAATTGGATTTGGAGGGAAAATATCCCATTTTCGCCTAATAAGGAAGATTTCGATAAGCTCTAGCGGCCTGTAGACTCCACTTCAGGTTTTACTTTATATTGTTTATAATCTCTGGCGGGCCACAAATTCAATTCGAGTTTTTATTTACTGTTGATAAGCTTCGGTGGAGTTCCATAGTTTGCCTCAAGGGTCCACAGGATAGCCACCAAGACAACTCCGGAACCTTTTGCATCTATCTTGCATTGAATGCATTGCACTTGTCTATTTTTGTTGAGTACCTGTGTGACTACTTGGTGTGGATGTTTAGTTGTTGGCTTTCTTATTTGTAGTTTAGTTACTTTTGTTATTGTCTACCTCCTATTATCTTTTTGAGCTCGGTCGACCTATGATGCCTACTGGGTACCCCATGTTTTGGTACTCAAACTGCACTTTTGCATCTTTTTCTATTGCAACTCCAGTATGAGCCACCCTCACTAAGCATTGGATCTCATGTGGCTGTCAGAAACTTCGATTGTGGTGAGTTCTTGGCATTCAGAGTTGTGCTGCTTTCCTTCTTTTATACTGACTCACATTTTGTATTTTGATTAGTCAGTTCTATGTATATATGAATTTTCTGTACTTAGAAGCTCCTATATATTAGACACCAGGTTCGTGTAGTTTCTTGTGTTAGTCTGTCTCTCGGTCACTTTTGGGCCTATTTTGTACATTTTTTATCGTATTACAGATATATGACATGGCCCTTTTGTTGTTGTTGTTGCTGTTGTTGCTATTGTTGTTGTTATTGTTGTTGTTGTTGGTTTTCTTGTTCTTGTTGTTGTTGTTGTTGCTGTTGTTGTTGTTGTTGTTGTTGTTGTTGCTATTGCTATTGTTCTTGTTGTTGTTGTTGTTGTTGTTGTTGTTGTCGTCGTTGTTGTTGCTGTTGTTGTTATTGTTATTGTTATTATTGTTATTCTTGTTAATGTTTTTTTTTGTTATTATTATTGTTGTTGCTGCTATTGTTGTTGTTATTGTTATTGTTGTTGTTGTTGTTGTTGTTGTTGCTGCTTTCTTATTGTTGTTGTTATTGTTGCTATTGTCGTTGTTGTTGCGATTGTTTTTGTTGTTGTTCTTGTTGCTGCTACTTTCTGGTTGTTGTTTATTGTTATTATTATTATTGTTATTGTTGTTGTTGTTACTGTTGATGTTGTTATTGTTGTTGTTGTTTAATAATAATAAATATAATATACGAGGTAGGGGTTAGGCCTATCCCCCGCAACGATGTGATTATCGTTATTATTGTTATTATTGTTATTGTTGTTATTATTATTCTTGTTATTACTATTGTTGTTGTTGTTGATAATAATAATAATAATAATAATAATAATAAAAATAAAAATAAATATGATATACGAGGTAGGGGTTAGGCCTATTCCCGCCAATGATGTGACTTAGAATACAAAAAGAAAAAGTTCATCAAGCATAATGTCAATAGTGTAATGACCCGGTTTGTCATTTTGGGAATTCTTATGAAATTTACCGTGTTTCCCTCTCGATATTTACCCCGAGTTGTTTCTTGATTGAGTTTTGGAAGTTGGTTTTGGACTATGAGTAATAAGTTGAGATTTTGGTAGTTTTGAGTTTGAAATGCTTACTTTGATTAAAAGTGGTTTCGGAGTCTTTTGGAGTTTCAAGTGTCGGAATTGAATTTTGTTGATTCCATTAGTTTCAGAATGTGGAAGCAGATCCATGAGAGTTGTCGGTTTTTTATTCTTATTTTTTTGAGGATTTGATGTGCTAAGTTGTGAAAATTTTGAATTTTAGCCTTTGGATTGACTTTGGTCAACATTCGGAGTTAGGATGCTCATATCAGAATTCCAAGAGTTTCGTTGGATTCGGGGGATGGTTTTGGGTCTACAAGTTGTCTTGGTTGATTCTTGAGAGGTCCCGAGCTTGTTTTAGCCTTATTAGGCATTGAGTTAGTTTTTTGTGATTTTCATGGATGTCGGATCAAGGAGACCTCGGATTCATGTTTTGACGGTTCCAATGAGTGAAGAACGTCAAGTATATTTGGTTTACGCATCTGGTTTGTGTGTGCATGGTTCCGAATGAATCCTGAGGATAGATTTGATGTTTTTGGAGTTGGCTGATTTTTCTGTTACCTTCGCATTTGCGATAGGTCTTCTGCTTAAACGAGCTTCACTTAAGCGAAGGTGTGATCGCTTAAGCGAAGGCCAGGCTTTGTGAAGAGTTCTCTTTAGCGATGGTCGCTTAAGCAAAGCCTGGTTTGCAAAAGCGAGTCTTGTATTTTTAGCAGGGTTCACTTAAGCGAACCCCTGGTCGCTTTGGGAACATCACAGAGTGGTTTTTGACCTGCAGTTTTTGGGTTTAAGCCCCATTTCACCATTTCTGAGCTTGGAGAATCCTTAGTGGCGAATTTTGAAAGGATTTTCTGTGCTAGGTCATTTGGGTAAGCCTTCTTGATCCTAAACTTTCATTTTCCATTGATTAATTATGGGTTTTAACATCAAAATATGAGATTTTGATTGGTGATTGTTGAGGTTTTTCATGAACTCAAGTTCTTAAACTAAAATGGTGATTTTGAAGTGGTTTTAATCCCTCTTTCAAAATGGTTTTGTCAAATGAGTTCCTAAAGCCTTGAATAATATTTTCAAGTATTAATTTTTGGATTCAAACCTTCTTTTTGAAATTGGGGTTTGAGGTGTTTGACCCATTTCTCTAGATAATTGATGTGGGTAATGTTATTTCCGATAGATGATTGTGAATACTTGATTATTATAGATTATGTGGCTTTGGAAGCGATTTGAAAGGGGAAGACTCAACTGTTGGAGTGATTAGTTGATTGATTTGAGGCAATTGATCTCCTAAACTTCGTAATTTGGTTGAATTGTTTATTTCTCTTCATTGCCTATGTGTTTGGAGTAATCACGAATGAGGTGAAATGTTATTTTGTTCCACTTGATTAATGTTAATCAACAAAAAGGGGAAAAAATAAAAAGGTTTCTTGATGATGAAGATAAATTGTGCATTTCCTTATGTGACCCCTATTTGATTGATTGATGAATTGCTTGAATGCATGAAAGTGGACTTGTGTGATGTGAATTGTGGTCTCTTCAGTGTGGTCTGATATTGCTTGTGTGCATTGATTGTGAACACTGTGAGGAGACATGTGATAATTTGTGATGCCGAGGTCTTGGCCGACAAGTGTTGTGATGCCGAGGTCTTTGTCGGCAAGTGTCATGACCTATGTACACCCTAGACGTGACATGGCGTATAGGACCCTGAGAGGCCCCACACAAGCCATTTAGCATACATCATACAAGATAATATAATTTAAAGAGAGTTTAAAAATAACATTTCATATAAAAGAGTTTGATCAAAAATGAAAGTCTAAACATAAGTCTCAATAAATCATCTACTACATCAATAGAATGAATCTGGGATGTAACCCATACAAGGTTTGGAATGGAAATGACATAAACGATAAAAGAGTCTTGGCCCAACAAAACAGATGACTCACCAATCTTCAAGTCAATGGAGTCACCTAGCCACGAGAATGCTAGATAGGAACGTCGAACCCTACATTCATGAGATAATGTAGGCAAAATTATGCGTTAGTACATGGAATGTACTAAGGATGAGGCAATATGCATAAACGTGGACATGATCATAAAATAGCTTAAATCAAATAGGCATTTCATAATGAGACATTTAAAAGCTTTATGGTGAAGAAATGACATGAATTTTGTAAGACATAGTCAAATACATTAGTATAAAGGACATAAGAAAGCTTTGAAGAAAACATAATGAGGTATGTTAGCTTTAACCAACAATAAGACCATGAGAGCTATATCATGGAATCCAGTATATCACTCATACCGAAAGAAGGGGAAACTACTTACCAAGGTAGAATCTGTATATATCATCATTTGCTAAAGTGGATCCACTAGCTAGGTCATTTAAGACAATCCTACGGGGGCACGTAGTTTGGGACTAGAGGTTGCTACTAGAGACTACCCTATTTGAGCCTCCACCTCAAAGACCTCTCGGTGTTAAGACTAAATTCCAACGGAATAGATAAAAGTCAATTATTAATTTAACATAGGGAAAGGCAATGATCAATACCAATCCACACATTTCAAGATCAAAACATTGAATAGCTCCTTAAACATAATTCAACATGGATGACAAAACCTTTCACCAATGTGAATTCATTATTGAGAAATACCTTTCACAATCATGATCATCATAGTTAGTGAGAAATCCTTTCACAATAGCATTGATACTTTCCTTTCAAAGCATCCCCGAATCATTTATAATCATTTCATAAAAACATGCATATCTACATAATTTCATAATTCATATATTCATGAGTTCATCATAGGATCACAGTTGAAAAATCATAATTTAGGCATGGGTCAATGCAATTTCAACTAAATATTATAGATTAACATCAATTCATGTGTTAGAATACTTAATTAATCAAAATAGATCATAATTAGAAGAAACCGACATTCATGCATTGAAACCCTAATTTGTTCCATTAGAAATTGAGTTGGGAAATTGAAATCTTTGGGGACCCATGAAGGAAGGGACTCCATGGGTAAATACACACATACCTTGTTGTTAGAAGCCCAAAAAGAATGGACGATTAGAGACTTAAAGGGAATCCTAGCTCTTCTACTTCTTCCTTGGGCTTGAGAGGGTTTGGGGTGTAGAACTTGGTCAATCTTTAGGGATTTAGGAGAATGAGTTGAAAATGGGTGAATTGGGAGCTTGTAACATTTATATAGGGCTTAGGGTAGAAGACAAAATGATATAATATTGGGTTAAAACAATTAGGAAAAGACCAAAAAGCCCTTTAAAAAATAACTGCCGAGCCTACCTATGGTCTGTAGGTCCTACTACGGACCATTCTGGTCAGCCGAAGGTGAGGTTCAGAAACTAGATTTTGGACCATCAGATGAAGGGATGTATGGTTTGTAGGTCAACCTACAGACCGCACATGGCCACCATAGGTGACAACTCTTTCCTTGAAATTTCACTAAGTCTGGGAGTGACCTACGAGACCTACTTACGACTCGTAACTTGAGTGACAGACCATCCTAGTGAACCGTAGAAAGGGGTTCTGAAACTTGATTTTTGAAAATTGTTTCCCCACTTCCTATGGATGCCATCTACAATCCGTAGATACTCTTACCAACCGTAGGTGGGAACCGTAGGTCATGCCTGCAACCCAAAATCTACATTTTTTCTTCCTTTCCAAGTCTGAGGTGTTACAATATCTCCCCCTTGGAACATTCGTCCTCGAATGAGAATCAAGGCAACATAAGGAGTGTAGGGGAGGAGATCTAATAGCCCAACAAGAATACAATTTCATCAGCAATACATTGATAACACCAAAACTAAACCTCCCTAAGGAAATATAAGTGGTCGCTTGTCAAATATAGAACCTAACAGAGGTTAGGGTCTATCCCACGAGGAATATGGTTTAGACTAAGGCTAATTAACAGTTAGTTATGTGTTTCGTCAGATTAATTCTAGAAGAAGTAAAAAAGGGGGAGTTGCAATAATTAAAAGAAATAATAATTGACGATTCGATTAGTAACAAGTAACAAAAACACAAAACTTGTAGTTTAAGATATCAATCTGAGAATGAAACTAGGGTTTATTTGTTCCCCATAAGCTCTTAACGCAGTAAACCTAACATTGGTAATTCTTTTCAATGTTTAGCATGCATGATCGGTAAGTTATGTATCCCTAAGCAGGGAATTTCACTCCACAACTTGGTCCTTCTACGTGTGTTGATTTACCAACCCTTACCTTTGACCCAAATTAACTCACAGCTATTCCTAGGTTGGGTTATTAGATAGCGGATTATCGATGACTAAATCTCTGTTGTATAATCTCTTAGATATTCATTACTACCTATACTGGATTAGCATGAATTAGGAGGATTCTAACGTTGTACACCATTAGAAAAACGTTCTAAGCAAAGAGATTTACAAAAGCATGCATAAACACATCCAAGAATTACAACATTGTCAGTTTTACTTTTGTTAATTACTCATGGTTCCCACAACCCTAGTTGTGGATTTAGCTACTCATGCTTGTTTTTTCACAATTCATAATAGGGTTTGAATAAATCATGAACTTACCGTGAATAGAGATGAATTCCACAATCTTCAATTGAAAACCGAAACAAAAATTGCATAAATAAGCTTTAAGAATTAGTCTTCCCAAAAGATGAAAAGCAATTCCCAAAGTAATAAAATAATATTCAAAACTGGTCAACCACCCTAAAACGAAGTTTACATAGGGTATATATAGAAAATAAATCCTAATTTAACTAGGAAAAGGAAATCTGGGGAAATTCGGCTTGGGAAGGGTCATCTACTATCATGACCCAGGGTAGCCCCTAGATGTAACATGGCGTACAAGACCCCGAGAGGCCTCATACAAGCCCTTAGCATACATAACATACAAGATAATAGAGAAATAAGAGTTCAAAGAGCATTTTATATCAAAGCTTTACTCAAAATAGCGGAAGTCTACAACTCATGTCTCAAAGCCTTCTAATATCATAGAATACGAATAAAAGTGATAGGGACGCAACCCAATACAATATCCAACACTGAAAAGAAACGACATGAAAATAAGAACAACTAGGCCATGTCCTCGGATGGATGAGGACTCACCAAGTTTTCTTCCCAACTCTAAGTCAATGCTCTAGCCACAAGTGGAAGGTGAATTACCACGTTCTACACCAAAGAAGTTAATGTACGCAAGAGTATGCGTTAGCACAATTAAGTACTAAGTATGATAGCAATGCACATAAACACATAAATCATGCTAGAGAGAGAAATAATCATGACACGCAATGGCCAAGCTAAAAACATGATAAACATGAGAAACATGAAACATAAAGCATATATCAAGGCCAAAGCAAGCGAAATCATCTTTCCTTCTTTTCTTTACTTCATCATGAGAACACTTATTCATTAACTTGTGGGGAATAGCCTTAACCGACATATAAGACCATGTGAGCTATCAACATGGAATCCGGTGTCTACCCCACACCGTAAAGGGGTGTCCTACTTGCCAAGGTAAGACCATGAACTTCTTAGCTTATGTGGATCCACTAGCTAGTGTCTATCATAGACCATCACCCTATGGTGACACATAGGTTATGGGACATGGGTAATCGTCACTTGTCCACTCGGTACTAAGCATACTTCCCACGGATTAATCATAGTTCATTTCATCTTAGGTAGACATGGGTAATTGCCTCTTGTCTACATTAGTCATAGGCTCATTATTGGTAGACTTGGGTAATCTCCGCTTTGTCTACATTAGGGTATATGGGTAATCGTCTCTTGTCCCTTGATTCATTAGAATAGCTCCTTAAGAACATGGGTAATCGCCTCTTGTTTTTTTAAGTCATATTTGGAGAATTACGTGAGAAAACCTTTCACAACTCAACCATAGCATCATCATGAGATAACTTTGGCACTTTACTCTCAAAGCACCCTTAACTCATCTTTTACGTCATATGAGACATGCATAAGTTCATTAGCCTTATCTTTACGTAGTTCATCATGCTCATAGTTCATAGATCATAGAGTTCATATGGATTCATGCAAGTTCAACTCGTATAATGCAAATTAATGCAAGCTCATGCTTAGAAAGCCATAATTAAGACAATTTACCCCTACTTAAAGGAACTCACATAATAGAGGAAAATCATGCTTTGACTTGATCATACTAAATTCATAAGATTATCCTCAATTCATTCATAATTCATGCTTGATTTCATAGAGAATTCATAAACTTCATCAAATCATAACTCAACCCAACAATCAAAGCATATATTATCAAATTGGGGAGAATTAGCTTGGGATCATGGGGGTTCATGCAATATTTACATCAAATCATGTAATTCAAGCTAATTCATGCACTAAGCTACTTTATCACGCTAGATCGTGCACTAGGAATCATAAAATCAATAATTGGAATCACAATAGAAGAACCCGCAATGATTGTTCACAAACCCTAATTCAATTGGGTTAGAGTAAACCTTTGAAAATCATGAAGAAGAGGAAGGGCCCATTTGAGGAAAAGACTCCTAATGGTGAACACTATCATATCTCAAAGCAATCCACAAGAAATTGGAGAAGATTGAAGGTCTTCAATGGAGGATTCAAGCTCCTTCTTCTTCCTTGAGAGTTGAGAGAGTTTCTTTCTTGAGAGAGAAATATTTGAGAGAGGAGAGTTTTGGAATGAATTAGAATGAAAGGAATTAGGTTGAAAAAGTATTTTTAGGTCTAAGATTAATGGTATAACTGACTTAGCTTAATAGGTAATCAATTAGGAAAAAGACCAAAAAGCCCTTAGTTAAAAATTGTCGCGGCCAATCGACGGATAGGATCTACGGTCCGTACATCCTTTGACAGACCATCTTGTTGAACCGTCAAAAGATTCAGGGACTTGATATCTGGGGACCCTGCAACGACGGTTACTATTTACGGTTGGTAGGTTCATCGACGGACCGTACACCACAACCGTAGATCACTGCCTGAGTTTAAAGAGTTGGCTAAGTCTGGGGTAATCTACGATTACGTTCAATGGACCATCGTTTGACTCACGAACCGTCCCTTTACCGTAGGTCAAAGTTCAGAAACTTGGAAATCCTTAAATTTCACAGTGCCATTGACGGTCCCCACCTACGGCCCGTCATTCCATCTATGGCCCGTAGGTGGCCTCCGTAGGTCACTGTCTTAAGGTGAGTTCTGCATTTTAAAATCCTTTGGAAGCTTGGGGTGTTACATCTACGGGGTTCAACCTACGGCTCGTAGACAGTCTTACGACTCGTAGGTTCCAACCATCAATCAGTAGTTAGACAAAATCCCGAGGGCTTCTTTCTACGGTTTTGATCTACGGTTCGTCATTCCATGTATGACCCGTCCTGTTCTTCCATCATTCAAGCTCTGCATGCGACCCTCTCTGAAGTTTTCTATGGTTGAGCATCTACGGTTCGTAGCAGGACCTACAGCCCGTCATCTTGGTCCGTCATTCCATACTTAGCCAATTTCTTCAGGCTCTAGAACCTACGATCCCAAGTGATGACTCGTCAATCAATTGACGGTCTGTAGAATGTCTCATACATCACCAAAAATCCGCTGCTGCTGCATCTTTTCTTCCCAACAACTCCAAGGGCCTATTCCCTGCAATTCTAACATCAAATCTAATGACAAACCACTTAAGTAACATGCAAAATTCTAAGTTTAATGCATCAAAAGTACCGTAAACTCGCGGTACATCAAGACCCTCAACTTAAAATATTTGCTTGTCCTCAAGCAACAAAACATACTCTAAATGACACAAGCATACAAGCAATCCAGACTTTAAGCAATCCGCAGCAACTACCTCAATCTTCATCCTCTTTATTCATTCTCAACTAAATGTGCATTCATTGTGAACCCATCAAGCTAACTCATGTGGATCAAATACATGACATCGACGTACAAATAGACACACATACATACACATCTAACAATTCACCAAGGCATCAACTTTCCAATAATCACAACTTGTGCCCTTACTACAAAGAAATCCCTTTTTCACACATAATTTGACTTATCAATCTCGAAACTTAGTATACACTCACACTCAGAATGAATTCAATACAATCTGTGCACAATACCATAGGCTTGCCCTTATCTTCTTTACTTTGGCTTTGCAAACTTCCCACTAGAATCATTATAGGACTTTATTTTCTTGTAACGTAGGCTCGGGGTTAGGTGTGGTACTTTGCCTTTCTTTTTCTGCCACTTTTCATTCATTTTTTTCTGACTCTTTTCCCTATGATTTCTTAGCTTGAGTGTGATTTCTTTTCTTGACTTCTTTTTTATTTCTTCACACTCTGAAATTTTTATCATTCTTGTACTATCTGCTTCCTTTGCTCTACACACAACTCTATTCATATCTTTGTTTTTCTTGCTTTCCTTCAGAGCAGCCACCCTCAACTTACACCTTTAGTATGAGCTAAGGTACACATTCTCCTCAAAAAGGACCAGGGCTAGAATTTAGGTAACTTTGCAGTAGCCATCCTCAACTTAGGCTTTTGGTCTATGTTGAGTTGCACAATGTCCGCGGTGGGACCAGGGCCAAAACAAATATTTAACAATACTTTAAAGGGAAGGTGAACTGGATGTAAAGAAAGAATGGTATTCGTTAGGCTCAAACATTTGAACCAAAGGGAAAGATTTTCACACAGGATTTGTTGATTTATTTTAGGTTTGAGTGAACTTAATAACAATCAATGGCCTATGATCACCTCCTAGTGTTCAGTTCAAATTACCTTAGCAAGACCAACAGGGCAAGTTTTGGATTGACACATCTTCATATGAATCATCAAAACTCTCACACTCACATGGCACCTTGTTGCAATTATCGAATCACCAATGAACCCAGTTAATGCTATAGCTTAAGTAATAGCGTCATACCCATACTACATCATGTCATGCAAAGATCCAACACATTCAACTCATTCAATTCACATTCACAACACAATGCAAAAAAATTTAAAATTGGGGGGATATCAGTTTCATGCACACTAGTGCCATCATGCTTTATTTCCAGATTACTTTTACACAATCACAATCCTAAACATGCCGGTTCAACAGAAATTTAAACAGTTCCTTAGGGAAAAAGAACACAGGGAAGAAAACCCCAAGGAAGGATTTATAAGTTATGCTACTCAGACTTCACATTAACATAAAACCCATTTGCCCCACCCTCACAAAGAAAATAGTGCAATGTCCTCAATGCACAAGAAAAGTAAAACATTGGGTGAGACAAACCTGTGGCGCATAAGCACCGAAGATCACTCAAGTGCTGGTGGGTCCAGTAGCACGGAACCCACGAAATCATCAAATAGGGCACCGTCAGTAGTACCCGCAGAAGTAGTGTGGGGCGCACCATCAGTAGCAAGCCCCGAACCAGACGCACCTGCTGCCATCGCCCACCCGCGCTCCTGTCGCCTCTGCTCATCAATCAAGGACTGGCGCTGGGCAGTCTCTAGAGCCCGTCTCTCTCTCTTGCGGCTTGCCGCACCTCATCGAGGTCTTCCTCAGTGCTAACACCAGAATGGTTACCCTTACCTGCCTCACGAGAGGGCTCAGTAGCCCGCTGCTCACCTCCAAACAGTGCAGTTCACACTAGATCATCTACATCAAGCTCTGGTGTAGATGTCGGAACAACAGTCTCCGCAGCAGCCAGGGCGGTAAGGTCAACACAGAGACTAGCTAGCTCCGCCTGAAAGGATGTAAGATCAATCACCGGTCCAGGCTGGGACTTCTCCATCATCCGGCTCTCAAAAGCATCTATCCGCCAGTTAACAGCAAGAATCTTTGTATCCACCATCTGCGCTATCCGGAGCTCAAACTCCTTTACCGATCTCTGCATCCACGGGCGAATATGTTGTAGAAGAGCCACCTTCTGATTCTCTAACCGACTCACCCTAGCTTTGGGGAGGAGAGCATCCCCTATAGTAAGTGGAGCCCGAGGTGTGCCTGCTGTAGAAGCTGAAGCAGTAGATGGGGGCATAGACCCCTGTGGCTCATATGCAGGTGCGGGAGCTGTATGATCAACCTGCTCGGGTGCCAAGGCCTCCCCCATGGGTGGTAGCTTCACCTGAATACCCTTGCGCGGTGTGGCAGGGTTGGCATCATCCCTAATAAGTCCTATATCCATGGTCTTAGACACCTCAATATAAGAATCGACAAAGTAAACAGGGACCCCCGCCTCTCGACACAATCTGAAGATAAGGAAAGGCAAAGGCATGGTAGTCATCTTTCGAAAAGCTCGCTCATGTATCTCAGCAATAATCACATGGGCAAAATCAATCTCATGCCCTACCATCAAGCATGCAACTATAACAGCCCGGTCCCAAGTCAGCTGGTTGTCTGCCGCAGTAGGGGACAATCGAGTACACACAATCGACCACCAAAATTTTACAGCAAAGCTCAATGTGGCCTTCTTGATAGGAAGGGTCAAATCTCGGACCTACTCAGCATGTACTCCCTGATCAACAATGTGCCCTGCTACCCATCGAAGCAAAGACTCCCTCTGTGCAGCATCTCTCATAACTCAACTGCGGACCTGTTGCATCCTATAGTCAAACTCAGCCGTGTTGATGGGCTAAGCATATGTAGGACCGTAAATAAAATGACGTAGTGTGGCCTCCGATATGTCTACGGGAATGTCCTGGACTCGAGTAGACTGGAGTGGAGGTTGCTCCAATGGCTACGCCCTCTGGGGCAAAGTCTGCAGGACGGTGTATGCATAGGACACATAAAACTCACGAACCATGATCGGACTATATCGAGTAAGTGTCTCAGCCATCCACTCATAGCGATGCTTCCTAAACAGCTCATGTATCTGGGGAATAGTGTGGAGGCTACCTGTAAGAACCCGCTGTTTTTCCTCTATCTGCCTAGCGGACTTGTTTTGGGCATTCTGAATGATGGCATCTTAGTAAATACAAAACATGCCCGGGACACACCATAGGTTGGACTCTCCTACAACCCAAATGGGGTGTTCATCTCTATCAGTAACATCCTCTGGATCGAATCTAGAGGCAGAGCCAAGCTCAGACTGGGCGGCAGGCTGTGGACCAGAGGCATCTCTGCTAGGAGTGTCTTCACCACCCCTACTCAAACTCTGCACCTCCTCATCAGACTGGGAAGTAGCATCCTTATCTCCGGAGGGAGACTGCTCTGGTATCGGTACTATGGCCGTCTAGTGTGCCTGCTGTCTAGTCATTCGGGGTGACCTGGAGAGCTAGTTCTCAAAGATGGGTCATATTCGGACCCACTCTACTCCTCATCAGAAGCCTCATCTATAAACAACCGATGTCGGGCTGGAGGATCTGGTGCTAGGGCCTTTCTTTTATAGTGTTGTGTTATTTTTGGAGGCATTGTACCTACAAAACCATCATTAGTAACTAAAAAAATGCAAAAACAAAGCAAGAAAATAAAATAAGAAAGAAAAGAAAAGAACAGACTGCTACTGTATTTGGTATCTACGGGAAGGAACTACGGACCGTAGAAAGAACTACGGGCCGTAGAAAGAACTACAGGCCGTAGACCTGACTGTAGATAGGGAAGTCCTATTTTTAACTTTCTGAAGTTCCATTGATGGCCTGCAGAACGGTTAGTCAACGTATCTACGGGTTGTAGATCGAACCGTCAAAAATGACCTAGCCAAATATGGGGGAGACAGTTTGACGGGAGGGACCTAAGGTCCGTAGGTTACCCTACGACCCGTAGGTCATGGTCGTCGACCACACAGTGTCAGTTATACCAAGTTTTACCCACAAACACCATTTTAAACAAAGCCAAGAACATTAAATCAAGCCTCCAAACACAAGATCAAAACATTCATGCTTTCCTAAGGCTCCGACTCTACAATTCAATTCCATAATCACCAAAATTAGGCAAAGCCCTAGGCCCAAATCACTACCAAAGCCAATTTTTATGCATGATTCAAGTTTAAAAACAAATTACTATTAACATAAAAATCGTTGTAAGCAATGAAACTACCCACAATCACAATTTTGCACAAAAGTCACCACCCAGGATATAGATCAAGTCAATTTCAAGTTTTGTATGGAACATAAAGGGCTAGCAAACACATACCTGATATGTAGTGTACAAAAAAAAACTAGGAACCATGCAAGAAGAAGACTCCTGGACCCACAAAATGATGAAGGAAAACAGTGATGATGGTGGAAAAGAAAAGAAAAAGTAGGAGAGAAAGAAGGGTTTGGTGGGGAGTATATGTAGATGGGAGAGGGGGTGAGTGAAAGGGTGTATTGGTAGATGGAGGGGTGGAAAGGTGAAGGGGTGTAACTGTTGGGAATAGAGGGAAATGGGGGAAGAATTTGAAAAATGGAGGTTTTATATATTTTTAAACGTGGGTCGGGTCAAAATTAAACCCTGACTGCCATCTACGGTTTCCCATCGATGAGTCGTAGATGGTTTGCCGAACCGTTAATCGGTTTCGTCAATGCTCCTTAACACTTGACAAAATTTCAAAACATACCTGGGGTCTACGGTTGAAGACTACAGTCCGTAAATTGATGTATGGCTCGTACTGTGTAACCGTAGACTTAAAGCTGCAACTGCTCCTGAACATTCAAGTCTACGGATGCCATTTACGGTTCGTCATTTGAGTTACGATCCATAGATGGGACCTGTATACTCTTCTACACTTAATGTTCTGCAAAACCTGTCTTATTTTCCTGCACATGTCACCAACATTAGGACTTCCCTTTGTTTTTGTTGACTCTTTTGGACACGAACCCTATACTAGCCTACTCTAGCCAATACTAAGACTCCAAAACCAAACACTTAAAGAAAAAGAATAAAGAACATAAAGTTACACTAACAACTCCTAACTAGGATAGAAACTACAACTTGGGTTGCCTCCCAAGTAGCGCTTGATTTAACGTCGCGGCACGACGCAGTTTTCTTGCCTACTCAGACTTCGACAAGACTCCATATCTCAGTTAGCTCATTTACCGTCTCCTGGTGGCCTACATAGAGTTTGATCCTCTGGCCATTCACCTTGAATTTGGTCCCTTCCTTGTTTTAAAGTTCAACGGCGTCATGTGCAAACACTTGGACAACTCTGAATGGACATGTCCCTTTTGATTTGAGTTTGCCAGGAAATAACCGCAATCTTGAGTTGAAGAAGAGTACCATATCACCGGGAGCAAAACTGCGCTTTTCGATCTTTTGATCATGGTACTTCTTCATCTTCTCATTGTACAAGGCTGAACTCTCATAAGTTTTGAGGCAAAACTCATCCATCTCATTCAGCTCCGTCAACCGTTGACTTGATGCAGCACCTCAATCAAGATTCAACTTCTTGAGTGCCCACATCGCCTTATGCTCAAGCTCTACAGGTAAATGACATGATTTCCCACAAACAAGTTGGTAAGGAGACATACCTATGGGAGTTTTGAATGCAGTGCGGTAAGCCCATAGAGCATCATCGAGCTTTCTTGACCAATCAGTGTGGTGTGCATTCACAGTCTTTGACAGAATCTGCTTGATCTCTCTATTGGACACTTCAACTTGCCCACTCGACTGTGAATGATACAGAGTTGCTACACTGTGACAAACACAATACTTTTCTAGCAACTCCTTGAACATCTTATTGCAAAAATTGGAACCTCCATCGCTGATTATTGCCCTTGGTGTACCAAACCTGGAGAATATGTTATTTTTAAGAAAGGCGATAACACTTTTACCTTCATTGTTTGGAAGCGCTATAGCTTCCACCCATTTTGACACATAGTCAACCGCTACCAGGATGTACTTCATGACATTCAAACTCACAAACGGACCCATGAAATCAAGGCCCCATACATCAAAGAGTTCAATGACGAGTATTGGATTCATAGGAAGTTCTTGCCTTCTTGAAACACCTCCTTCCCTTTGGCATCGATCACAAGCCTTGGCGAAATCATAGGCATCTTGGTGAATTGTAGGCCAGTAATACCCACATTGCAAGATCTTGTGAGCAGTCCGGATGCCACTATGATGACCACCAACAGGGGATGAATGGCAAGCTTCCAATATACTCATCATCTCTACCTCGGGCACACAGCGACAAATAATCCCATCAGCATAGACACGGAACAAATATGGCTCCTCCCAGAAAAACTTCTTCACATCAGACATGAACTTCTTCCGTTGGTGGAATGATAGGTCCGACGGCACCACATCGCTAGCCAAATAATTGGCAAAATCTGCAAACCACGGAATAAGATCAAAAGAAGAAGCTAATACATGTTCATCTGGAAAAGCATCATTAATCCCTAGGCCATCAGCCAAATTCTACATAGCTTCATCTTCTAATTTGGATAGGTGATCAGCCACTTGATTTTTTGTTCCTTTCCTATCTCGGACTTCGAAGTCAAACTCTTGTAGCAATAGAATCCACCGGATCAGCCTTGGCTTAGAATCTTTTTTTGCCATGAGGTACCTCAACGCAGAATGGTCAGTATCTACTATCACCTTGGTGCCAAGTAGATAGGATCGAAACTTCACAAAAGCGAAGACGATCGTAAGCAACTCTTTTTCAGTGACCGTATAGTTTTTCTGGGCAGCATTCAATGCTTTGCTAGCATAATATAAAGGATGCAGTATTTTCTCGCGCCTTGTTCCCAAGACTACGCCAAGTGCTACTCCGCTCGCATCGCACATAACCTCGAATGGCTTCTCCCTGTCTGGTGAGATGATAATGGGTGCAGAGGACAACTTTTCCTTTAGTTCTTCAAACGCCCTCAAGCATGCTTCATCAAAGTCGAACTTTGCCTCCTTTTCAAGCAGTTTGCACAAAGGATGTGCAATTTTGGAGAAGTCCTTTATAAATCTGCGATAGAAACCTGCATGCCCTAGAAAACTCCTAATACCTTTTACAGAGATGGGAGGGGGTAATGTTGCAATCACCTCTACTTTGGCCCTATCCACATGAATACCTTTCTTTGAGATTCGATGGCCCAATACTATACCTTCCTTAACCATGACGTGACACTTTTCCCAGTTAAGAACAAGGTTGCACTCTTCGCATCGACGTAACACTTCACCTAAATGCAACAAACAATCATCGAAAGAGTTACCAACAACAGAAAAATCATCCATAAATACCTCAATGGTGTCCTCCACCATGTCTGAGAAGATAGACATCATGCAACATTGCCGGTGCATTGCAGAGTCCGAATGGCATCCTCTTGAAAGTGAATGTACCATAGAGACATGTGAATGTAGTCTTTTCTTGATTTTCAGGGGCTATAAAGAAATGATTATATCCCAAATATCCATCCAAAAAGCAGTACCACCATTTCCCAGCTAGACGATCTAGGATTCGATCCATGAATGGCATAGGAAAATGGTCTTTCTCTGTCCATGCATTGAGCTTGTGGTAGTCCATGAAAACTCTCCAGCCTGTGACGGGCCTCATAGGAACAAGCTCATTTTTAGCATTTGGAACCACAGTAATTCCTCCCTTTTTAGGCACGCATTGGACCGGGCATACCCATTTACTATCAGCTATGGGGTATATCACACCGGCGTCCAACCATTTGATAATACCTTTCTTTACCACCTGTTGCATAGGTGGGTTCAACCTTCTCTGATGCTCCACACTAGGAATTCTCTCCGGCATGAGTTGAATTTTGTGCGTGCAAATCCCTGGTGGGATACCGATGATATCCGTAACGTCCATCTGATCGCCCTTTTGTACCGCTTCAGCATCGCAACTAAAGCCTCCATTTGCCCTACATTAAGGTCAATAGCAATAATAACAGGCAATGTGTTGTTTTGGCTTAAGAATACATACCTCAAGTGGGTTGGAAGAGCTTTCAACTCTAACTCCGGGGGTTCATCAATGGATGGTCTTGCAAGCGGGGTTTTTCGATTAAGTAAATCCAGATCTAGCTTGGGTTGACGACGATGGATCACACTCCCATCTAATGCAGCCACCAATGCATCATATTCAGGGATTCCATCGCCTTCAAAATTCATGATTACAGCCGCAAGTGCTTCAACTCCTAGCCTTTCCTCGATGGGCACCTCTGGGTTGGGCGCCTCCGCGTAACTCACCACTGATATAGCCTTGATGTCACTATGGTGCTTCATTGTTATGCAAATGTTGAAGGTAACTTCCTCATTGTTTAAGCGAAACTTCATCAGCCCATTTTCCAGATCTACCAAAGTGTGCCCTGTTGCAAGAAACGGTCTGCCCAAGATTATGGGTACTTCAAAATCCACTTCACAGTCCAGAATCACAAAATCCGCTGGAAAGATGAATGTCTTTACTTTAACCAAGACATCATTTAGCACTCCTATTGGTTTCTTTACGATTCGGTCAGCCATCAGTAGCCTCATTGCAGTCTGCTTGGGGGCTCCCAAGCCCACTTTTTTGAACATGGAAAGTGGCATGAGGTTTATGCTTGCACCCAAATCACAAAGTGCCTTTGCAAAGTGAATCATGCCAATAGTACACGGGATGGTGAATGCTCCAGGATCTTCCTTCTTTTGCACCAGTGACCTTGTTGCAATGGCACTACAATGCTGCAACTTGTCATCTTCCTCTAAGCTTGTAGCTCTCTTTTTGGTCACCAAGTCTTTCATGAACTTCGCGTATCCCGGCATCTGTTCTAAAGCTTCAATCAAAGGAACATTAGTAGATAACTTTTTTAACATAGAGATAAATTTTCTATACTTCCCTTCTTAACCAATCGCTGTGGAAAGGGAGCTGGAGGTCTTGGCATGGGGATGAACTTTTGATTTACTTCAGCCTCTACCACTTTTTGATCTTTGGGTAGTTCTGCTACCTCTTTCTCCCTTCATCAGGCGCCTTCGCGCTTTCCACTTATGTTGGCATGGGTGGGTCAAGGGTTTGTACCCCACTTCTAGTCGTCACTGCCATGCACTGTCCGTCATTCTTGGGATTGTGCATAGTGTTGCTGAGAAGTGTTCCTTATTGACGCGGATTTGCATTCACTGAAAGTTGGTTCAATTGCTGCTCTATTTGCCGAATTACCACTGCATGTGACTCCACCTTTTGCCCGATGTCTGAGATATCAGTCCGTATTTCTTTCACGTTGTCATCCGTGGTATCAAATCACCTAATCATCTTGTTCATCATATCTTCGATGCGAGTCATACTTGATCCTCCATCCCTATTACCTAGTGGGATATATGTACCGCTCATATCATTCCTGTTGTACTGACCACCTTGGTTGTAATTGTTGTTACGATTGAAGTTCCCTTCGCGATTATATTGTCCTTCCCTATTGTAGTTGCCATAATTCCGACCTTGATTTCTTTGACCTTGGCGCCAATTCTCCTGATTGGATCCTTGGGAGTTGGTCTGGAAACCCCCCGACTGTTCATTCACAAGGTTCGCATCCTCCACATATGTGTACCAATCATTTGGTGGTACATTCTGTTGATATTGGACTGCATTAACCTTCTCTGAATTAGTACTCACATGCTTTAGTACTAGGCCCATTTCAGTTCTTAATTGCGCCAACTCTTCGCGGAGTTCATCGTGAGATGAATTTTCAGCAGTTTGTATTGAGAAGGTACTCTTCGGCGTAGATGACCCTCTAGTGCTCCATGCTTTGTTGTTCTTCGAGATCTTCTCAAGCCTCTCCGCAATCTCCAAGAAGGTCATTGATCCATAAGATCCACCTGCAATAGTATCAAGCACCACCTTACCGTTATCGTCTATTTCGCGGTAGAAGTATTCCTTGAGTGACACATCATCGATATGGTGGTTTAGCACTGCCCTCATATAGCTTGTAAATCTATCCCAAGCATAGCTGGCGGACTCTCCCGGAAGAGTTTTGAAGTTGTTGAGTTTGTCCTTGATATTCAGCTTTCTTGACACTGGGAAATATTCTCAATAAACACATTACGCAGCTCATTCCATGATAATAAAAAGTTGTATGGGCTCTCATTCAACCACACAGTAGCGTCTCCAATTAGAGACAGTGGAAATACTCATAGGCCAACCACGTTCATGTCAAGATTTGGATTTCCCATGCTACTTTTACAAATGCTAGTCACCTTTGTCCAGTGAGCATGAAGATCTTCCGATGGTAATCCAGCAAATAGCTCCCTAGCAGTCAGCATCTGCATAAGGCTGCTTGTAATCACAAATGTGAATCTCTATGGTAGTGGAGGAACAACTATAGCGCCAGTCGATCCTGTATCATTATAATTCACTTCAAAGTTGCGGCGAACATCAGGTGCAGGCTGATGCTGTACTTGAACTTGTTGCGGATTCTGAGATGGAACCATAACTCCTAGCGGTTGAATGACAGGTACCTCTTGGCGGACTTTGCCGTTTAGATCATCTTCGTGCCTAGGTTGTTGTCTTGTTGCAGCCATTCTTCTCAGAGTTCTTCTTAGCTCATGATCGTAAGGAGTCAGGGGATTGCCTTGACTGCGTGTATTTGGCATAAACTGGAACTATGAGCTGTAGAAAAATAAAAAACAACAATAAGACGTAAATTCGGAAATAATTGACTAAAAGTGCACTAACAAAATTAGTATAATTTAAAAGCCTTATTCCCTGGCAACGACGCCAAAATTTGATAACGCCCAAACTACAACTCCCTAAGGAAGTATAGGCGGTCACTTGTCAAATATAGAACCTAACAGAGGTTAGGGTCGATCCCAGAAGGAATATGGTTCAGACTTAGGCTAATTAACGGTTAGTTGTGTGTTTAGTCAAATTATTTCTAGAAGAAGTAAAAAGGGGGGAGTTGCAATAAATAAAAGAAATAATAATTGACGATTCGATTAGTAACAAGTAACCAAAACACAAAACTTGCAGTTTAAGATATCAATCTGATAATGAAACTAGCGTTTATGTGTTCCCCATAAGCTCTTAACGTAGTAAACCTAACATTGGTAATTCTTTTCGATGTTTAGCATGCATGATCGGTAAGTTATGTATCCCTAAGTGATTGGTCCTCTAAATAGGGAATTTCACTCCGCAACTTGGTCCGTCTATGTGTGTTGATTTACCAACCCTTACCTTTGACCCAGATTAACCCACAGCTATTCCTAGGTTGGGTTATTAGATAGAGGATTATCTACGACTAAATCTTTGTTGTATAATCTCTTAGATGTTCATTACTACCTATAATGGATTAGCATGAATTAGGAGGGTTCTAACGTTGTACACCATTAGAAAATATTCTAAGCAAAGAGATTTACAAAAGCATGCATAAACACATCCAAGAATTACAACATTGTCAGTTTTACTTTTATTAATTACTCATGGTTCCCACAACCCTAGTTGTGGATTTAGCTACTCATGCTTGTTTTTTCACAATTCATAATAGGGTTTGAATAAATCATGAACTTACATGAATAGAGATGAATTCCACAATCTTCAATTGAAAACCGAAAGCAAAATTGCATAAATAAGCTTCAAGAATTAGTCTTCCCAAAAGATGAAAAGCAATTCCCAAAGTAATAAAATAATATTCAAAAAATGGTCAACCACCCTAAAACGAAGTTTACATAGGGTACATATAGAAAATAAATCCTAATTAAACTAGGAAAAGGAAATCTGGGGAAATTCGGCTTGGGCAGTGTCATCTACGGTTGTCAACCTACGGCTTGTAGGTTCCAACCGTCAATCAACAGTTAGACAAAATCCTGAGGGCTTCTTTCTACGGTTTTGATCTACGGTTCGTCATTCCATGTACTACCCGTCCTGTTCTTCCGTCATTCAAACTCTGCAGGCGACCCTCTCTGAAGTTTTCTACAGTTGGGCATCTACGGTTCGTAGCAGGACCTACAGCCCGTCATCTTGGTCCTTCATTTCATACTTAGCAAATTTCTTCAGGCTTCAGAACCTACGATCCCAACTGACGACTCGTCAATCAGTTGACGGTCCGTAGAATGTCTCATACATCACCAAAAATCCACTGCTGCTGCATCTTTTCTTCCCAACTGCTCCAAAGGCCTATTCCCTACAATTTTAACACAAATAACATCAAATCTAATGACAAACCACTTAAGTAACATGCAAAATTCTAAGTTTAATGCTTCAAAAGTACCGTAAACTCGCGGTACATCATACATAACCAAGGAGAAAGATCCACTCCTAGCTTAAACATGCTCAATACCTCATTTCATAAGGTACCCATGCAAGTCATACTCCAATGAACATAATCATGAAGGAATCAACCATAGCTAAGTCAAAATCTCAAAAGCAAATTTTCATGAGCATGCATGCATAAGGAAACATTAAAATGACTAAGACATGAGGATGGACCATGAGGAACTAAATATGTCTAACTAGAGTAGGATCGGAGGGAAAGAGATGGGGGTAACGGGACATCATATCGATCTCGGCTTCCCAAGTAGCACCCTCAACTCTTTGATTCCTCTATAAAACCTTTATTGATGCAATTTCCTTATTCCTTAACTTCTTAACTTGCCGGTCCAAGATCTCTACCGGGACCTCTTTATAAGAAAGACTCCTCTTTTATACCAAGACTCTCTAATGGTACTATAGATGTCAGATCACCAACACATTTCTTTAATACGGAGACATGGAAAATCGGATTTAACGAAGCCAAATCACTAGGCAAATTAAGTTCATAGACAACCTTACCAATTCGCCTCAAAATCTGATATGGGCCCACATAACGGGGACTAAAATTCCCTTTCTTTCCAAACCTCATTACACCTTTCATGGGTGAAATCTTCAAGTAAACCCAATCATTAATATCAAATTCTAGATCTCTTCTTCTAACATCAGCATAGGACTTTTGTCGACTTTGGGCTATTTTCAACCCTTCTATAATAAGCTGAACTTTCTCCATAGCCTCATGTACCAACTCGGGACCTATCAAAGCAATCTCACCAACTTCAAACCAACCTACAGGAGATCTACACCTCCTACCATAAAGAGTCTCAAATGGAGCCATACCAATACTTGAATTATAGTTATTATTATAAAAAACTCAATCAAAGGCAAATGATCATCACAATTACCCTTGAACTCAATTACACAAGCTCTCAACATATCTTCCAAAGTTTGGATAGTACACTCCGCTTGCCCATCAGTTTGAGGATGAAATGTCGTGCTAAGCTTAATATGAGTACCAAGGCCCTTTTGGAAAGACTTCCAAAACAGAGAAGTGAATTGGGTGCCACGATCGGAGATAATGAATAAGGGCACTCCATGCAACCTAACCATCTCCCTTAGGTACAACTTGGCATAGTCTTCTGCTGAGTAAGAAACCTTCACAGGAATGAAATAAGCCAATTTCATCATATGATCCACAATAACCCAAATTGAGTCATGTTGTCACCGGGCGCAGGGTAAACCAACAATAAAGTTCATATTCAAATCTTTTCACTTCCAAGTAGGAATGCTAATATCTTGGGATAAACCTCTCAGCTTTTGATTCTCAACTTTCACATGTTGACAATTTGGACATTTAGCCACAAACTCCACAATATCCTTCTTCATTGCTTTCCACCAATAGACCTCCCTCTAGTCGCAGTACATCTTGGTGGCTCCCGGGTGAATAGAATATCGAGAACTATGGGCTTTCGATAAAATCTACTCCCTTAAATCATCAACATTGGGAACACACAAACGACCCTGATATTGAAGCACACCATCTCCCCCTTGGGTGAAAGCCTCAACAGACTTTTTAAGCACCGCTTCCTTCAATTCCATCAAGATCAGATCAAGACCTTGCTTTGCCTTCACATCTGACACACAGGATGATTCTGAACCATTTTGACACCACCTTTATTAGAATCAACCAACCGAACACCAAAGTGGGCTAACCTATGAAAATCTCAAACCAACCCCTTCTTATCATCCTCGACGTGAGCAACACTACCCATAGATAGCCGACTAAGAGCATCCGCCACCACATTTTCCTTGGCAGGGTGATAATAGACACTCATATCATAATCGTTTAGAAACTCAAGCCACCTCCTTTAGCGAAGATTTAGATCCTTTTTCTTGACCACATATTGCAAACTCGTGTGGTCGATGAAGACATCAACATGAACACCATATAGTAGTGCCTCCAAATCTTCAAAGCAAATACGACTGCCGCTAGTTCTAAATCATAGCTAGGATAGTTCTTTTCATGAATTTTAAGTTGTCGGAAAGCATAAGTAATAACCGTCCCATTTTCCATAAGAACACAACCTTGTCCAACCCTTGAAGCATCACATCAAACCACAAACCCATCATACCCTTCTGGTAAAGACAACACCAGAGTGGAGGTAAGCCTATCTTTCAATTCTTGGAAACTCTTTTCACATGCTTCCAACCATACAAACTTAACTTTCTTTTGGGTCAATACCGTCAATGGAAAGGAAATCTAAGAAAACCCTTCCACAAATCTTCTATAATAACCAGCCAAACCCAAGAAACTTCAAATATCCCAGGAGGATAGAGGTCTAGGCCAACTCTTAAGCACATCCATCTTCTTAGGATCTACCTCAATACCTTTACAGGAAACAATGTTACCAAGAAAAGCCACGGATCTCAACCAAAACTCACATTTACTAAACTTTGCAAAGAGTTGTTGGTCTTTGAGGACTTGCAACATAATCCTCAAATGATTGATGTGCTCATTTTCACTCCTTGAGTAAATCAAAATATCATCGATGAACTCAATCACAAACATATCTAGGTATTGTCTAAACACCCTATTCATCTAATCCATAAATGCGGCAAGAGCATTTGTCAAATTGACCAACATTACTAAGAACTCATAAGGACCATACCGAGTTTGGAAAGTCATCTTCCTTCACCCTCAATTGGTGATAACCCGACCTGAGGTCGATCTTAGAGAAGTAACTCGCTCCTTGGAGTTGATCAAACAAACCATCTATCCTTGAAAGAGGATACTTATTCTTAATGGTAACCTTATTCAATTGACGATAGTCAATACACATACGAAGTGAACCATCTTTCTTCTGAACAAACAAAACTAGTGAACCCCGTAGAGAGATACTAGGTCGGATGAAACCCTTATCCAACAAGTCTTTCAATTGCTCATTTAATTCCTTAAGTTCTGTCGGAGCCATTCGGTAAAGAGGAATAGAAATAGGTTGCGTATTCAGGATATGGTCAATGCCGAAGTCTATTTCCCTTTCAGGAGGAACACCGGGTAAATCATCGGGAAACACTTTAGGAAACTTATTAACAATGGGGACCGACTCAAAGATAGGAGTTTCGGAATCCATATCTCTAACCCGAACAAGATGGTATATGCAACTATTAGAAATCATCTTTCTAGCTTTAAGAAAAGAAACAAACCGACTCATAAGCATAGAATTTCCCCCTTTCCACTCTAGGATGGGTTCATTAGGAAACTGAAACTTGACCACTCGGGTTCTACAATCAATAGAAGCATAACATGAATGCAGCCAATCCATCCTAAGAATAACATCAAAATCTAACATATCAATCTCTACGAGATCAACATGAGTGACTTTATGGGATAAGGAGATAGGACAACTTCTATATATTCTCTTAGCCACAGTAGATTCACCAATAGGTGTAGAGACAGAAAAAGGGTCTATCAACACATTTGGAAGAACATCAAACCTCATAGCCACAAATAGTGTCGCAAAAGATAATGTAGAACTGGGATCAAGCAATGCATAAACATCAAGATGAAAATCTTTCAACATACCGGTAACAACATTGGGAGAACCATCTTGATCATGTCGAGTTTGGAGTGCATAGAATCGGTTTTGCTTAGGAGCATTTGAACCCGAACCACTAGGCGGAGCTTGCCTACCATTTTTTCCCTTATCAAGTCTAATTGGAGAATCCCTCAAGCGGTGACCACTCTTGCCACAACCAAAGCAATTATTCGTACCCATCAAGCCTTTTCCCGGATGACCCTTACCACACTTTTGGCATGTGGGAACCAAAGATCCATTTCCACCATTAATTCCTCCTTAAGGCATAGGTTTAGACACCCTTTCCTTGTTGAACTTAGGAGCCGGAGCATTGGAGGAACCTTGACCAGAAAACCTTTGTCGGAACTTAGAACGACTATGTCCATCGGACCTTGAGTGTGAAAAGTTACTATCACCGGTCTTAGCCCTCTTTGCCTCTTTAAAATTCTCCTTTAGTTTCTCCTCTTCGATTTGTTGGGCATGAACCATTAAGCGAGAAATATCCATATCATTGATAAGCATGGCGGTACGACATTCCTTAACCATCATTTAGGACACTCCAGAAACAAACTTGCTCATCTTTTCCCTAGGATCGGCAACCATAGTAGGATCATATCTAGACAATTGTGTGAATTTCACAACTTACTCCTTCATACTAATGTTTTCTTGACGAAGGTTAATGAGTTCAAGCACCTTTGCCTTCCTCATCTCAAGGGGAAAGAACCTATAGAGTAAAGACAACCTTAAACTTTTCCCAATCAAGAAAACCCACATCAACCGCCCTCTTTTCCTTCCATTGGTTGAACAAAACTTGAGCAACACCCTTAAGTTGATAAGCAGCCAATTTCGCCTTTTCCACTGGTGCCACACCCATGATCATCAAAACCTTGTATACATCATCAATGAACTCATGAGGATCTTTCTCAACCTTGGAACGATGAAACTCCGGATGATTCATCCTAGTGAAGTCCCTCACTCTAGTTGCCACTGTACCCACATTTGGGTTCACGGAGGCCATAGCCTCCCTATTGGCTTGAGCCGTCATGGCTTGGGCCAACACATGAAAAGTAGCCCCAAACTCTGCATTAGTCACTTTCTCAGCCAAAGGGTCTGAAAAGAACTTGAGAAGCTTCTTGAATAGCTTCTCATTCCACATTCTCTCCCGCATTCCTTCTAATGTATGCTCTTCGAGGGGCAATACCCTGAAAAGAGATTAGGAGAGAGAGACATATAAAGTTACACTCTATTGCATGACTTTAGAATGATGAAAGAAATGGAATTTTCTAAACGTCTTATAGACTCTCATTAAAAAATGTG
Source organism: Solanum appendiculatum (assembly GCA_018342035.1). NCBI lineage: Eukaryota > Viridiplantae > Streptophyta > Magnoliopsida > Solanales > Solanaceae > Solanum > Solanum appendiculatum. Next base: position 953,022 of record JAGDQO010000635.1, on the reverse strand, counting down.
GCATGATTCACACTCATGAACAAGACTCTACTCTACGTGGCTTATGAGACATCCTAGGACCCTTCTAAAACCTTGTGCTCTGAATACCAAGTTTTTCACGACCTAAAGTACACACTAGACGTGACATAGCGTATAGGACCTCGAGAGGCCCCACACAAGCCACTTAGCATACATCATACAAGATAATAGAGTTTAAAGAGAGTTTAAAAACAACATTTCATATAAAAGAGTTTGATCAAAAGATGAAGTCTAAACATAAGTCTCAATAAGACATCTACTACATCAATAGAATGAATCTAGGACGTAACCCATACAAGGTCTGAAATGGAAATGACATAAATCATAAAAGAGTCTCGGTCCTCGGAACATGAGGACTGACCAATCTTCAAGTCAATGGAATCACCTAGACATGAGAATGTGAGATAGGAATATCGGACCCTACATTCATGAGATAATGTAGGCAAAAGTATGTGTTAGTACATGGAATGTACTAAGTATGAGGCAATATGCATAAACATGGGCATGATTGTAAAATAGCTTAAATCAAATAGGCATGATATTAATGATATATTTAAAAGCTTTTTAGTGAAGAAATGATAGTAAGTTCATAAGACATCGTCAAACACATTAGTATAAAGGATATAAGAAAGCTTTGAAGAAACCATAATCATTTTGTGGGATATTAGCTTTAACCGAGAATATGACCATGAGAGCTATATCATGGAATCCGATATATCTCTAATTCCGAAAGAAGGGGAAACTACTAGCCAAGATAGAATATGTACGTATTATCATTTGCTAAAAAGGATCCACTAGCTAGGTCATTTAAGACAATCCTTAGGGGGCACGTAGTTTGGGACTAAAGGTTGCTACTATAGAATATCCTATTTGAGCCTCTACCTCAAAGCCCTCTTGGTGCTAAGACTAAATCCCAACGGAATAGATAAAAGTCAATTATCAATTTAACATAGGGAAAGGCAATGATCAATATCAATCCACATATTTCAAGATCAAAACATAGAATAGCTCCTTAAACATAATTCAACATGGATGACAAAACCTTTCACCAATGTGAATTTATTTGTGAGAAATACCTTTCACAATCATGATCATCATAGCAAATGAGAGATCTTTTCACAATAGCATTAATACTTTCCTTTCAACGCATCCCCAAATCATTTATAATCATTTCATAAAAATATGCATATCTTCATAATTTCATATCATATATTCATGGCTTTATCAAAGAATCATAGTTGAAAAATCATAATTTAGGTATGGGTCAATGCAATTTCAACTAAATATCATAGATTAACATCAATTCATGTATTAGAATACTTAATTAATAAAAATAGATTATAATTGGAAGAAACCCACATTCATGCATTGAAACCCTAATTTGATCCATTAGAAATTGAGTTGGGAAATTGAAATCCTTGGGGACAGGAAAGGATTCCATGGGTGAATACAGACATACCTTGTTGCTAGAAGCTCAAAAAGAAAAGAGGATAGGAGACTTGAAGAGAACCCTAGCTCTTCTTGTTATTCCTTGGGTTTGAGAGGGTTTGGGGGAAGAACTTGGTCAATCGTTAGGGATTTAGGAGAATGAGTTGAAATTGGGTGAATTGGGGGTTCGAAACATTTATATAGGGCTTAGGGTAGAAGACAAAACGATATAGTATTGGGTTAAAATAATTAGGAAAAGAACAAAAAGGCCCTTTAAGAATAACTGCCGAGCCTACCTACGATCCATAGGTCCTACTAGGGACCGTCCTAGTCAGTTGTAGTTGACGTTCAGAAACTAGATTTTGGACCATCAGACAATTGGACCCCATGTACGGTTCGTAGGTCAACCTACGGACCATACATGGCCACCGTAGGTCACAACTTTTTCCTTGAAATTTCACTAAGTCTAGGAGTGACCTACGAGGCCTACCTACAACTCGTAACTAGTGTGCAAGACCGTGCTGGCGAACCATAAAAAGGTGTTTTGAAACTTCATTTTTGAAAATTATTTCCCCACTACCTACGGAAGCCATCTACGGTCCGTAGGTAGTCCTACCAACCGTAGGTCATGCCTGCAACCCAAAATCTGCATTTTTTCTCTTTTCCAAGTCCGAGGTATTATAGCAAGTGTTATGATGCCGAGGATTTTGCCGGCAAGTGTTATGATGCCGAGGATTTTGCCGGCAAGTGTTATGATGCCGAGGTCTTTGCCGGCAAGTGCTATAATGCCGAGGTCTTTGCCGGCAAGTGCTATTTTGTGATAACCACCTAAGGGAAATGGTTCCGATTAATGATCTAAATGCTAAAGGAAAATGTATCCTGATAACGTCCAAATATACTTTTTGAAAAGAAATATAAACGGTCGTATGCAATTCATTTACCCAACTATGAGTCGGGGTCGATCCCACAGAGAATATGGAAGAATATTGTCAATAGCAAATATTTAACTCGATAGTCATTATTTAAAAGGGGGGGATTTAAACTGAAACAAAAAAAAAAGAATATCAATAGATTGGAACTAAGTATTTATTTGTATTTAGATTTTTAGAAATAACTAGGAATGTGTTCCCCATGATTTCATAACATAGCAAGAATATTGTACTAGTGATCTATTTCAATTTTTAGCATGCAAAGTCGGTAAGTTATGTATCTCCTAAGTGATTGGTCCTCCAAATAGGGAATTTCACTATGCAACTTAGTCAGTCTACGGGTGTATGTTTTAGTAACCCTCACCTTTGACCCAGATTAGCTCTTAGCGTATTTGGTTCAAGCTATTAGATAGCGGATTATCACGCTAAATCTCTGTTGTTTAATCTCTTTTTTCATTTGTTACTTCCTTGGTCCGGCAAGTAGGAATAAGACAAGTTCTAATGTTGGCCACCATTAAAAAGCAATCAAAATGAAGAGATCAACAATACATGCATAAAAATCAACCAAGAATCACTTTTTTTTACATTAACTTACTTTAATAATTCATCATGGTTCCCACAATCCTAGTTATGAAATTTAGCTACTCATTATCTCAAAAACACAAGCAAAATTTATTAAAATAAATATGCTTGTGTTAATCATTAAAATTTAAGAACAATAACTAAAACATCTTTCAATAATCACGAATACAAATAAATAATAAAGGAGAAGAAAAAATAAAAAAAAATTATCCGGCCTCCACGGCGACTCTTCCAAAGTTCCTAAGCTATTAAGTTCTAAATTGTATGTTGTGTATTGTTTCTTGGATTCTTGGCTGTTAAAGAATAATTTTTTATGCCCTATTTATAGATATAGAAACTCTAAATAAAATAATTAAGTCCAAAATAAATTAGGAAACCAAAACCCAATTAAATTGGATTTCCGTATATTATTTGTTGTTTCTCGAAGTCTTCCACCGCCTCAACCAATAAAATTTGGTAGGGTCTTCATTGGGTGCCACATGTCACAGGTAAGCCTTCATTCTCTTTTCTTTTTTCGATTTTGCAGCATGTATATAAATATGAATATAATATTCACTTTAATCCATTAAGCTGCCTGTTTGATTTCCTTATATGATTTCTTGATTTTAATTCATTTGTGCTCCAAATTTCTTTATCTTCACGCTATTTTAATCCTACAAATAAAATACACAATATAATAATATTTCATAAACTTATGCTCAAAAAGGGTAATTAAAAGATTAAATATGAGGCAAATAATGATTAAATATGTATATTTTTAGCCTCACATCAGTTCCGGCAAGTGAAATAATGTGAAAGCCGAAGGAAAATGGTTCCGGCTAGTGACATTGTGCTGAAGGGAAATAGTTCCGACCAATGTTGAGTTTATGATCAATCTACTTGATGCATACAATTGACTTATTTGATGCATATGATTGAGCTATTCGATGTGTTTCATTCGTTTGTTTAATATGTGAGTTGAACTTGTTGCTATTGAAATGTGACTTTTTGGCCTATGATCTTGAGCCTTGAGACTTGTTTATTGTAGAACTGTTAGGTTGGGCTGATTTCTGTGCAGGTTGTAGTTTGTGGAGGTTCAGTTGGGACGGAAAGGAGTATTTGATTTAGCTAGGTTGCCTAGTTAATTAGGTTGCTTGATGGGTACCATGTTGAGGGTACTCACTCCTTGCTTCTACACTTGTGTAGGTTTCGAGCCCGGACCCGTGTGATCTCTTTCTCCTTCTTCTGATTTCGAGGCTTGTCAAGGACTTGAAGAGGTAGTTGCTTATCACTCTGGCCGGCCCTTTTTTCTTTTTTATTATGCTTTTTTCTATTCGAGAAACAAAGACATTTGAGACTTGTCATTATCTTCCGAATTCTGTATTTACTTTAGTGTCTTGAATACGTGACAACCAGATTTTGGGGTATTGTTTAGAATGAATAAGTTTTCTCCCTTTGTCTTATTCTTGCTTTATTTATTCCCACTTTTCTTTCATTTTCGCTGGGTTGAGCCTGGCTTGTCTTGGTTAGAATAGACAAGTTCCATCACATCCATTTTTGGATCGTAACAAATAGAGTAAGTACATATATATAGTAATAGATAAGGGGAGGTGGAGATATATGATATATTAGATGTATATCTATAAATCAAATGTTTTAGACCTCAAATATTTAAAGGCCCAATTTTTCCAAGTAGTTATACATATGAAATTTTTATATGGATCGTCTCTATTTTATAGTGGCCGTATTTTTAATTTTTGTCTTCAATTTAATGATCTTTAATTTTTATCCTTGTTATTTATTTAACAAAAAATTGTTGACCATAGTGCCCATCTATCTAGATATAATTCATTGGGCATAAATCTAAAGAACTTTTACATTGCACGATATAAATTTTATAGACGTAGGTACTGCTTGTGCTGCTTCCCCAACTCTCTACGGAGGGTTCCGTAAAGATTTCACAAAGAAATTATTCGAAAGTCCTATCATCAAATATATATGGCTAATACAAACAAAAACCTGAGAAAATTGTTTAATTCTTGTAAATTGGCTTCTAAATGCCCAAATATGCTTTTGAAAAATAGTAAGATTGTACTTACTACTCCTCCCACTCCCTACGGAGGGTTCTGTAAAGGTTTCCCAAAGAAATCATCTGGAAGCCACATCACCAAAATATATATGGCTAACACACACAGGACTGTTCAAAACCAAACCGAAACCGATAACCCGAACCGAAAAAAAATTATTGGTTTATCAATAATGGGTTATTGGTATAGCGGTTTTGATAACGGTTTTGATTTTTTTATTTATTGGGTTATCGGTTCTTAACGGTTTGAGATTTTTTCTTAACGGGTTAATCGATAACTCGATAGTAAATTAAATAATTATATTTTTATCATTTTGTATATAAAGTCCTTGACTTAGAGTTTAGTTTCCTACTTTTATTTTTGGCTGTCTCAAACTTTTGGGTATTCTATAATGTAAAAGTGTTTGCTTTTTAGCAAGATGTAATTTGTGAACTCATGTGCATGGTCCATTTGGTTTGTCATTTGGTTTGTCACCTTGTTTCTAAGTGATTTTTAATGACTTTTTTTGTGTCAAATCTTAACGGTTAAACCGATAATCGAACTGATAACGATCAATAACCGATAAACCAATAACCGATAATTCAATATCTTAATGGTTCTTTAACAATTTAGTATCTCTACAAATCGATAACCAATAAGTCAAACCGATAAACTTCAAAATCGAACCGAACTGACTGATACGCAGCCCTAAACAGACATGAAAAATTGAAAAATTGAAAAAATTGTCTAATGCCTATAAATTGGCCATAAATGGCAAAAAAATGTATCCGAAAATGGTGAGACTGTACCTACTGCTCCCCCATACTGCTCCCCCAACTTGCTACGGTTATTTAAAGAAAACACTTAACTTGTATATAAAGTTGAACAAGTTGACACACTTGTCCTATGCGACATACTACACCAAAGATTTAAACTTGTAACCTAAAATAATTTTTGAGTCATTTTTGAGATAAGGAAAACACGTCTCGAAATTAATGAGTCCAACTGCCACATGGACGAAATCTTATGGGCAAATTAAGTTTTCATGGGCCTTTTGACGATTGTATTTAAACACTTTGTCTAATCAGATTCGAGTTGTACTGGTTTGATAAATAATTGATGATAGTCCAAATAGATAACTTGCAAAAAAAATACTTCAAATATATTTTTGACCATTTATTTTAATTTTAAACTCTTTTAATCTAGTCAAGCTATATATGAGAAAGGAGTAATTATTGTCAAAGCATCTGTTTATTCGGAAATTTACATTTAATGCACATGATTTTATTTAAAGGTATTTAAAATGTGTAGTAACAAAATTCAACAAAGCAACAACAATAATTAATGAAGAAACTCAATATTAAATCTAATAATTAAGTCAATTTGACAATAATTTATAACAAACTAAGTAATATTTAATTTTAATTTCACACAGATCATGTGGTAATAATTTAAAATTTGTTATTCTATGTATATATACACACAGAAGGACACAAGAACAACATAAACAACAAAGATATCTACATAAAAGAAAAGAGGGTGAATTTGAAGGTTCCAACTATAGATTTTAGGAACTCATCAGAGTTGAAAAAAGGAAGTGAAAATTGGAATTTAGTGAGAGATGAAGTTTTTAAAGCTTTAGAAAAAATATGGTTGTTTTGAGGCTTTACTTGATGAAGAAATTCCAAAAGAAAAACTATATGAAAAGTTGAAACAAGTTTTCAATTTCAATTTGGAGAAAAAAATTGGAAAATCACAAAATGTGTTTGAAGGTTACACTAGAGATAACCCTAGAACACCACTTCAAGAGAGAATGATGATTGACAATGTCCTCACTTATGGTGCTATTGAGAATTTCTCCAACATCCTTTGACCTGAGGGAGACCCTCAATTCTGGTATGTATAACTAACATTAGCGACGTACTTCGTCGTTAATCTTTTGTTAAATTTCTTGTAGCTAATCAATGTTTTTTTTTCAAATTTGTCGTTAAAATGAATTAGAAATTGATGTTGTTGTTTAACTAGAAATTTTGAAATGATAATCTATACCCTTTAGATTAAAATCGAGCAATTTGTGTTGCAAGTGGAAAAGGATAGATCTAAGGGAAAATTTCACCATTCACTTGTTCAGGGTAGATGTAAGAGGCAATTTCACCATTCACCTATTAAGGATAGATGTAAGGGGATATTTCACCATTCACCTATTAAGGATAGATGTAAGGGGATATTTCACCATTCACCTGTTAAGGGTAGATGCAAGGGGCAATTTTACCATTCACCCTTTAAGGGTAGATGCAAAGTGCAATTTAACCATTTGCCTGTTAAGGGTAGATGCAAGGGGTAATTTCATCACTCAACTATTAAGGGTATATGTAAGGAGAAATTTCACCATTCACCTGTTAAGGGTAGATATAAGTGGCAATTTCACCATTCACTTGTTAAGGGTAGATGAAAGGGGAAATTTCACCATTCACTTGTTAAGGGTAGATGTAAGGGAAAATTTCACCATTCACCTGTTAAGGAAAGATGTAAGGGGCAATTTCACCATTCACATGTTAAGGGTATATGCAAGGGGCAATTTCATCATTCACCTGTTAAGGGTAAATGCTAGGGGAAACTTTATTATTCAACTATAAAGGATATAAGAGGAAATTTCACCATTCACCTGTTAAGGGTAGATGTAAGGGAAAATTTCACCATTCACATGTTAAGGGTAGATATAAGGGGTAATTTCACCAATCACCTGTTAAGGGTAGATGTAAGAGGTAATTTCACCATTCACCTGGTAAAGGTAGATGTAAGGAGCAATTTCACCATTCACCTTTTAAGGGTAGATGTAAGGGACATTTTCACCAATCACCTGTTAATGGCATATGTAAGGAGAAATTTAACCATTCACCTATTAAGGGTAGATGTAAGGAGAAATTTCACCATTTACATGTTAAGGGTAGATGTAAGGGGAAATTTCACTATTCACCTGCTAAGGGTAGATATAAGGGGCAATTTCACCATTCAACTATTAAGGGTAGATGCAAGGGGCAATTTCACCATTCACTTGTTAAGGGTAGATGCAAGAGGCAATTTCATCATTCAACTATTAAGGATAGATGCAAGGGTAATTTCATCATTCACCTGTTAAGAGTAGATGTAATGGCAAATTTCACCATTCACCTATTAAGGGTAGATTAAAATGGAAATTTCATCATTCAACTATTAAGGATAGATGTAAGGGGAAATTTTACCATTCACCTGTTAAGGGTAGATGTAAGGGGCAATTTCACCATTCAGCTGTTAGGATAGATGTATGGGGAAATTTCACCATTCACCTGTTAAGGGTAGATGTAAAGGAAATTTCACCATTTACCTATTAAGGGTAGATGTAAGGGAAAATTTCACCATTCACATATTAAGGATGGATGTAAGGGGCAATTTCACCTTTTACCTTTTAAGGCTAGATGGAAGGTGCAATTTCACCATTCACCTGTTAAGGGTAGATGCAAGGGGAATTTTATCATTTAACTATTAAGGATAGATGTAAGGGGAAATTTCACCATTCACCTCTTAAGGGTAGATGTAAGGGGCAATTTCACCATTCACCTATTAAGGGTAGATGCAAGGGGAAATTTCTACATTCACCAAAAAAGGGTAGATGTAAGGGGAAATTTCACCATTTTTTCACATGTTAAGGATAGATGTAAGGAGAAATTTCACCATTCACCTGTTAAAGGTAGATGTAAGGAGAAATTTCACCATTCACCTGTTAGGGTAAATATAAGGAGAAATTTTACCTTTCACCTGTTAAGGGTAAATGTACAGGAAAATTTCACCATTCACCTATTAAGGGTAGATGTAAGGGGCAATTTCACTGTTCACCTATTAAGGTTATATGTAAGGGGCAATTTCACTGTTCACCTATTAAGGTTATATGTAAGGGGCAATTTTACCATTCAACTATTAAGGGAGGATAAAGTAGTCAATTCTTCATAGTCCAACGACAAATATACACCTTTTCAGTTCTCATTATGGATGAGTTAAATTCTTCATAATTTTCATGTTCTAATTTTTCCATCCATAATCATGCATTTCCGTATAGTCATGTAAAATATGGCTTGGTAAATTAAGGTGTCCATTCTCTAGGACGCACTACTTTTTGCTTCTTGACATCAGATCATTTGTCGACATTTACTGACCATGCTATCCTTCTAAATATACTATGCACTCATCAAGCTTGTAAACTCGCAATTACTCATTATTACAAATGTATATATATATATATATATATGTGTGTGTGTGTGTGTGTGTGTGTTTGATTTGGCAATGATTTGGTGCTTGCTTACTCCAAGAAATTATCAGAATTTGATGATATGGTAAGACTAATGGTATTTGAGAAATTGGGGTTGGAAATATACTTGGATGAGCACAAAAAATCAGGTGATTGCTTACTTAACTGTATGAAGTACAAAGTGCCTAAAGCTGAGGAGACAAATGTTGGAGTACCTCCTCATACTGATAAAATCATTTCAACAATTTTAAGCCAACATGATCAACATGTCAATGGGCTCCAAATTATGGGCAAAAATGGGCAATGGCTTGATGTTCAATACTCATCACCTCATTCATACATGTTCCTTGTTGGTGACTGTTTGAAAGTAAGTCCATGCATTGCCTTACTATTTTTATCAAGTTTATTTAGTCTCGAGAAAGCTGTCACTCACGTCAAGAATAGAGGCCGTTAATGATACACATGTTTTCCTTTTTTCTTTTCATTGAGATTGAGTTTATTCTCCCTTTTCGGCCCCTCTTAGGATGTGTTTGATTAGGAAGGAAAATGTTTTTCGTGGATTTTTTCTTTGATGTGTATTAGGACGGTAATGTAATAGTAGCCAAGTTAGACTTTGGGGACTAATTGTGTAATGAGTTTAAGTATTACACATAATCAATGTAAACAATTTTCATCATTGAGTCATCCACAGGGTTTCTGCACATTTGAAATCTTAAAAATAAGATATGCTAGCTGCTAGCTACTGCAACCGGTAAAGATGACCAAATGTGAAAAAATTGTTTATATATTCTGGCAATCTATATAACTTAAACTCTTATTTAATACATAACGTTAAGTTTTATGCACTTATAACATGTAATATATTTACACTATTGATAGTATAAAATTCTTATTTATAATGTTTGTATATATAGCTTAAATTATTATGTAATTGTAGGCATTTACAAATGGTAGGCTGCATTCTCCCACTCATAGAGTTACTATGGGAAATGAAGAGAGGTTTTCTATTGGTTTTTCCACAATTCCTAAAGAAGGGTATATCATCAAAGTTCCAGAGGAACTTGTAGATAAAGATCATCCATTGCTTTACAAGCCCTTTGATGGATCCAAATATCTTCCATTTTATATGTCAGAGGTTAGACGCGGCGTTGTTGCAACTCTCGAGAGCTTTTGTGGTGTCTCAGCCAACATTCCAAACTCGTTTTGATACATACATTTGATTGTCAGCCCCTCTCTTGATTCTACCCCTCAATCTTGTAATAGTTCTAAACTACTATTTTCCTTGTGTACTCTAGAGCTTCTTTGGTGTTTGTCAACATTCCAAACTTGTCTTGATACTGACATTTGATTGTCAGCCCCTCTCCTGGTTCTACCCCTCCATCTTGTAATAGTTTTAAACTACTATTTTCCTTGTTTACTCGAAAGCTTGTTTGGTGTTTATCAACATTTCATGGTTAGACTAACTGTCAATTGTGTTTTATATCACTTTTTGGCCCTGTGTATATATTGTGTGTGTTGGGTTGGCTTGCATGAATATTATGCTTTAAAGAGACCTTATTGGTCTACTTGTTATTTATTTTTACTGCCATATTATGAATGTTTAGTGTTAGTTAGGCCTTGCCAGCCCTGACTTATCATAGGTTGTGTTATTTTGTTAGGTTTTAGTCCCTAAGCTTAATCAGTGAGACTTTGAGTGCAGTTCGCACTTCTTTGAGTTTGGGGTGTGACAGAGTATCCCAACAGAGTATGAGCGAGTTTGCAGATTTTTTAGAGGGTTGACTTTGGCTCTTAGTTTGAAATAGAGTAATTTGAAGAGGGGATACGTCGAGAGGTCTATGCAGGCAATGAATGACAAGAAGCCCTCCATCAAGGTTATTTCAACAGTCTCAATCCCGAGGTAGGGGTTTCCTTAGTAGACACTACCCTCAAATTTTCCAGCCTAGTAGGCCCATCCAGGTAGCTTTGCAAGTGGTTTAAGAGGTCTAGTAGTCAGAGCAGCCAGTGTTCATGCGGTTTGCATTCTAGGTATTCGGGTAGTGGTGGCTATTCTTGTTCGTTGGGTCATTTCAGCAGCTGCGTCTTGTAGAAAATATTACGAGTATGGCGAGTTGGGCCACTTTGATAGAGATTGTTTTGAGTCCATGTTTTAAGGTAGGAGGGTCGGTAGTTTTAGGCGCTTAAAGCTCTAGTATCTTGAACCAGTGCTGGTGCACAAGGCTATAAGGGGTGGTCCATAGGGTGCTAGATCCGGCTAAGGCTGTTCAAAACCAAACCGAAATCGATAACCCGAACCGAAAAAAAGTTATTGGTTTATCAGTAATGGGTTATTGGTTTAGAGGTTTTGATAAAGGTTTTGATTTTTTTTGTAATCGGGTTATCGGTTATTAATGATTTGAGGTTTTTTCTTAATAGGTTAACCGATAACCCGATAGTAAATTAAATAATTATATTTATATCATTTTGTATATAAAGTCCTTGACTTAGAGTTTAGTTTCCTACTTTTATTTCTGGTTATCTCAAACTCTTGGATATTCTACTATGTAAAAGTGTTTGCTTTTTAGCAAGATGTAATTTGTGAACTCATGTGCATGGTTCATTTGGTTTGTCACCTTGTTTCTAAGTGATTTTTAATGACTTTGTTTTTGTCAAATCTTAACGATTAAACCGATAACCGAATTGATAACGATCAATAACCAATAAACCAATAACCGATAAGCCAATATATTAATGGTTCTTTAACGGTTTAGCATCTCTACAAATAGATAACCAATAAGTCAAATCGATAAACTTCAAAACAGAACCAAACCAATCGATACGCAGCCCTAGATCTGGCCCTCGATCTGGCAGGTCAAGTGGTCGAGCTAGATACAACCACATATATGGGTTTTTATGTAGGAAAAAGGTGGAGGCTTTAGATTTTGTTATCACAAGTATATTATGCGCCTCTCATCAGATAGCTTTTGCGTTGTTTAATCTGGGGTCTACACATTACTATGTATCTACTTATTTTGCTATGCATCTAGAGATATTATATGAGTTTTTGTCAGTGCCTATGCATCTAACTACCTTTGTAGGTGATTCTTTATGTGTGAATCAGGCTTACATATCATATGTGGTGACCATCTTGGGTACGATACATGGGCAAACCTAATTAGATATGGCAGATTTTGTGATGACTTTAGGCATAGATTTGCTATCTTATTATTATGCAGTCTTGGATTAGTTTTTCAATACTATTACCTTGTGTATGCTTGGTGCCCTTTAATTTTGTGGAGGGGCACCATTAGCCATGTGTTGAAAGGTGTTACATCATTTTAAGGGCGTGACAATCGGTAGGAAAGAGGTGCTTGTCTTATCTTGCTTATGTCCATGATACTAGTGCCAACACTTCTTACCTTGAGTTAGTTCTAGTGGTTAGAGAGTTTTCTGATATGTTTCCCAGTGATCTCTCTCCTCTTCCTAAAATCATGACATTGACTTTGTCTTTGATATTGTGTCAGGCATACAACAAATTTCTTTTCTTCCATATTTAATAGATCTAGCTTAGTTGAAGGAGCTTAAGGAATAGCTCCATGATCTTTTGAGTAAGGGCTTCATTAGGTCGAGTGTTTCTTTATACGATGCCCCTATTTTCTTTGTGAGGAAGAAGGATGATTCATCTCATATGTGTATCGACTAGAGGCAACTCAATAAAGTGACTATCAAGAACATGTATATGATATTGCGTACTGATGACTTGTTTGACAAGCTGAAGGAAAATCATGTTCTCTAAGATAGACTTTAAATCGCTACTATCAATTGAGTATTATGGAGACATGCATTCCAAATAGTTCTTTTAGAATGACCATTATGAGTTCCTAGTTATGTCTTTTGGTTTGGCCAATGTCCCACCAACATTCATGAATTTGATTACCCGTGTGTTCAGACCCTACATGGACTCATTTTTGATAATGTTCATCGATGACATTCTAGTCTACTCAGGGAGTAGGAAGCAACATGAGCAGCTATTGAGGGTTGTGCTTGTGACTTTATGGTATCAGCAGTTGTATACCAAGTTCTCTAAGTGTGAGTTTTGGCTTGAGTCCATGTCATTCTTGGGGCACGTGGTGTCTAAAGATGGGATTATGGTGGATATAGTATAGATTGAGGCAGCCCGTGATTGGGCTAGGCCCGCTTCACCTATTGAAGTTTGGAGTTTCATCAGGTTACTGAGTAACTATAGATAGTTTGTGAAAGGGTTTTATTCGATTGCAGCATCATTGACTACATTAACTCAGAACAATGTCCCTTTCTACTGGTCCAACTATATGAGGGGAGCTTTCTAAAGCATAAGGCATTATTGACTTTAACTTTGATGATGACTCTTCTTCTTGAAGGCTATGGGTTTATAGGCTGTTGTGATGCTTCTAGTGTTGGCTTGTGTTGTTTATTGATGTACTTAGGAAGACTCATGAGTATGAAGTGATAGTAGTAGTCTTCACATTGAAGATTTGTAAGCATTATTGGTATTGGGTTCATTGTGAGATCTTCATCGATCTTCATAGTCTTTAGTACATTTTCAATAAAAAAGACCTTAATTTGAAATAGTGCAAGTGGTTGAATTTACTGAAGGGCTACGATGTTTCGATTCCTTATCACCCGAGTAAGGAAATTGCGGTAGTAGATGCCATTAGCCAGAAGGAGGTGAGTATGGGTAAATAGGCTTTTATAGTGGAAGGGGAGCAATCTTTGGCTTCGAACAACCACTCCTTAGCCAATCAGATGGGATTTCCTTATATTTTTGAACCTGGGAGTATTCTTGCTTGTGTGGAGGCTAGATTATTTCTGTTAGAGCAGATCCATGCATAATAGTTTGAGGATGTGAAATTGAAGGTGATTTGAGATAAGGTGCTTAGTGGTGAGGCTATATATGCAACCTTCGATCTGGAGGGTGTTTTGAGGATTTAGGGTCGTATTTGTGTTCCTAGGGTTAGAGATCTGATTTGATTAATTCTGCAAGTGTCCCATTGTTAAAGATATTCCATTCATTAGGATGCAACAAAGATATACCATGATTTGAGGCAACACTACTGGTGGTGTGGAATGAAGTGGGATATATTAGATTTTGTGGCTAGGTACTTAAACTGTCAGAAGGTGAAGTATGATCACCAAAGGCCAGATGGTTTGACTCAATGATCACCCATTGCTGAGTGGAAATGGGAGTGAGTAGCTATGGATTTCGTGGTAGGCTTGCTACATACTTTTTAGAGGTTTGATGTTATTTTGGTTATCGTTGATCAATTGACCAAGTCTGTTCACTTTCTTCCATTTCAAACAACGTACAATTCTAAGAGGTTGCCTCAAATCTATATTTAGGAGATTGTTCATTTGCATGGGGTACCGGTGTATATCGTCTCTGACTATGGTACTCGGTTTACATTTGATTTCTAGAGGTCGATTCATAGAGTAGGTACCCGAGTTGAGCTTAGCTAATCCTTTCATCTGCATACTAACAATCAGTATGGCAGGACTATTCAGGTTCTAGAGGACATGCTTCAGGCTTCTACGATTGATTTACAGTTCAGTGGGACGAGTTCGTAGCTTGGTTGGAGTTTTCCTATAGTAATAGTTTCTAATTTAGTATTCAAATGGCTCTATTCAATGCTTTCTATGGTTGGAGGTGTCAGTCCCTGATGGGATGCTTTGATGCTTCTGAGGTTAGGCTTTTGGGCACGGAGTTGTTGTGTGATTCCGTGATTAGAGTCTGAGTGATCCAAGGGAGGCTTCGTATTACTAAGAGTAGGCAGAATAGCTATGATAATCAGAGAGTTCGAGCCTTAGAGTTTATGGTTGCAGATTGAGTTCTTCTGCTCTCTCATGAAGGGTCTGATGTGGTTAAGGAAGAAGTTTATGTTTTTTTTCTTGTACTTTTTTTCTTTTACGAAAGATATCTTTTAAAATGAATATTGGAGGATGAAGACAAAGAAATTAATTCATGGTTGAGAAAGTCTTGATTTTAGTTGGTACCAACAATTAGTATTATGCATATGAATCACCTTTAACTAGGGCTGGGCATAAATACCGAAAAACCGAAACACCGAACCGAACTGAATTTTTTTGGTGTTTCAGTTTCGGTGTTTCGGTTTTCGGTTCGGTTTTCGGTATATGTTTTCATATTTTCGGTAATTCGGTTCGGTATTCGGTATGTAATTTTGTATTATTCGGTATTTCGGTTTAACCGAAATACACTATATTATAATTTTATAATAATATTTAAAATTAATATTATATTAATTATTAACTGAAAAATAAAAATTAAGCTGAAAAATAAAAATAAAAATTGTAAAATTTTAAATTTTAAAAAGCCCACTAAGCAGGCCCATAACAAAAAAACCGAACTAACAAATACCGAACCGAAATATTAAAAACCGAACCGAAATATTAAAAACCGAACTAAACCGAATTATTTCGGTTCGGTATTCGGTACAACAAATACAAGCACCGAAAACCGAAAAAACCGAAAAAAATAAACCGAAACCGAACCGAATTACCGAATGCCCAGCCCTACCTTTAACTACCTTCACACAAATTTGAAGTCAACTTTGAAGTAATCCCTATAGTTTCAAATGGTATCTCAAATATTCTTAAGTACTGACAAGATCTATTCATCTTGCATTATTAAAGGAGTAGAATTATTCATTTCTCATAATTCAAGATCCCTTTCCCAAAAAAAAAGCCCTAATTCATACGCAATAAAAGCATTTTGATCATAAGTCATTTTGGAATCCCCTCACACCCAGAAAAATGTTCAATGCATAAAATTAAGATACCATATGCTTGGCCCTCATGTAAGTATCCACTAATTGAGAATGAGATCAAGTAGGACTTGTTATTGGCTTATAATGTAGGCTTGTGATAGGTAGGATATTCTTTTGGGATAAAAAGACTATTTTGTAATGTAGGCTTGTTTTTCCATTTTCGTACTTGACCTTTGTTTGCTTAGTCTCTTTTCCTTTGACTTTCTCCTCTTCTTTTATGAGTTTTCCTTATTTTGTTGGACTTTTTTTCATTAACTTTTCTTCTTCTTTTTTTGTAATTTTTTGACTTTCATATTTTCATATTTTTGCATTGTCGTACAATTTAGATCTTTGTCAATGCGCTTAGGGAGATGGAAAAAAGTATCCCTACGGTTCCCTTTTGAGGCTAAAAAATTTTTTATTTCGATAACCACATCATAGCCTATATCCTTTTGAATGCACAAATGCACTCCCCTCTTTTTTTTTCATAATGAAGAACTTTACTTGATTGTATGTTGGGGTGAAATTTTGAGCAACACTGGGTTTGGGAAAGAATTGTAGGTTTTCTTTACTCTTCTTGTGTCTTTACAAGCCAACCGAATGACACAAAATCTCGAGATCCTTTCCGAAATCCAGTGTTGCTCAAAATTTTGCCTCAACAAACATTCGGGCAAAGTTCTAGATCAATAAAGTAATGCCATTAAATTTTATATCTAAAGATCACAATATAATGCACATGAAACACTAAGGTAGAATTTATTTTAAATTTAACATTAAGCAAGAGAATTTCTCAAGTGTGACATAAGTATAATTAAAATGTACCAAAAGAATTTATGGGTGATAACAAAGTTGATCTACTATTTTTTACCAAATAGTTTAACACTTTTTTCTTTTCTTATGCACACTCCTAAGTATTTCTTAACCAACCAAGTTAAGAGATTGTTTTTAAATCAAAATTAAAACTTTCCACTTTAAGGAATATTGTACCCATAGAGGGTTGTGTATGTATTTCACTGAGGCAATGAGAATTGAGAATCATGTGTGGTAATTCACAAAGTGTGAACTATGAAGTAAAGAAACATTTTTTAAAATACAATTTTTTGCATAAGGATAAAAATCTTTTTTGTTGAATAAGTGATAACGCTCAAGTTACCCTAAAAAAAAGTAAGAGAATAAGTGGTTGTTAGCAATAAAAACCCAACAAAGAGTCGGGGTCGTATCCCACAAGGAACAATTTATTGACAATCGAAAAGACAAAGGATAAATAGATACAAGTTTGAACCTAAACACACAATATACAAGATTATCAAATGAAGAGAGATTTTGGTAACTAAACATAGGATTTGGGCAAAGACAATATCAAGCAAGGGATAATTGGGAATTGGGAAATTCGGAACTCAACACTCATTCAACGATCCATTGCAATCTCAACACATGCAAATCAATCAAAGGTAAGCTAGTTCATCACCAATCAACACTAATATCCTTTTGGTCTCAAAATGTTTTATCACGAAATCTCCTTTCGGTCTCAATCATGTTCAACAACAAGCAATCCAATATATTAATCTAAACCTCTATTTCTAGCAAGTTTAGCATTCAACAAAGTAGACCCAAATCTTCTACTTTCAGCCTCAAACATAGGACTCAAGGTTGAAATATGATTATTAACCTAATTCTCCACTTCATGAATTCTCTTTCAAGCAACCCACACAGATCGGAAGCTAGATTCAAGCATGCACTCTTAAATTATAGATTAAAGCATGAAAACTAGATTAAGCCCAATTCATCAAAGCATGGAATTACATACAAAAGTAATAGAATGAGAAATCAAAGATCCAAAAGAATTGTCTATTTCTAGTACAAAACCCCAATATCAATTAGAAAGTATACCCATAATTCTAGCAATGTAAAGCAAGGAAAGAAGAAGGGAATAAGAGAATTTACTATTAAGCACACAATCTTCAAACCCAAATATGAATTATGAGGCAACTTGCCTTCAAAATCTCAACTCAAATTAAGAAATCTGCAAGTTTTTCTCTACTCTAAGCTAAGTAGATAAAATACTCTCTATTCTATCGCACCTCTTATGAATAATGTATGCTGGTGTGTGTAAAATGGGATTTTGGGATCAATTTGGTGAAATTTCCATTCTGCCTAGGAGCCTGAAGCGTGACTCTCTGCGTTCGTGGCGAGTGGTCAACGTTCGCGGACTTGAGTTGACTGAACTGAGGCATCCACGGTCCTATTGGTGAGTTCGCGGTCCTACATTAACCCAGACTCCGCATTTGCAGTCTTTTGAGCGTGTTCATGGTCCTCTGTTGACCAGGACTCCGCGTTCATGGGCCTTCAGGCACGTTTGCGAAGGGTACATTCCCTGCCAAGAATTGCATTTTCAATTCTTGACCTCTTTTTGCCTCAAGTTCACTTGGTTTCTTCAAATATATTCTAAATCAACTCTCCACTTCATTTTCCTACAAATATGAATAAAACCACATTAAAAGCACCAATTCTAACTTAAAGCAAGTGAAAACTAATAAGAAAAGAGCCTCAAATGAGTGGAAATCCACCACTCAGCAATAAGGAAGAACAAACTTTTTCAATTTTGAATTTTTGAATAAGGATTAAGAACTGCTTTCTTTGAATTTTTAAATAAAGATCACCGAACTCGGGGAAGGCTGCCTACGAATCTAGCGAGGTGAGAATCAGGTGTGCATAGTTCACAATGCTTGACATGTGAAACAAGAAGACCTTTTTTTTCATTTTTAAATGAGGATAAAAATATATTTAATAAGGATAAAAACATTTTTAAAACAAAGTATTTAGAATTGTTTTAAAAATAAATAGATTTAAATTTAGATCACCAAACCCGAGAAAAGCTACCTACTCATTAAGGTGATAATCAGGTGTGCGTAGTTTGAGAAGATTAAAAACATATTCCATTATTTTTAATAAGAAATAATTTGTTTTGCTAACAAGGAATAATACTCTTCTTCTCTTTTTTTATTTTTTGAATTTCTTGAATAAGGAACACCGAACCTGAGGAGGGCTACCTATATCTCATTGAGGTGAAAATCAAGTGTGTGTGGTTTTTTAAGATCATAAGAAAACTTCAATTTTTTAATAACAAATAAAAACATTTTCATTTGTGATTTTGAACTAATAATATTTTTTACGTAACAATCCAATAAGAATCTACTTTCCTTTTTCAAGAAGATTCTTAGAATACCACGTGGTAGTGAAAGAGAAAAAAAGGTAAAAATGAAGGTAATATAGCAAAAGCTATGTGAGAATTCATTGGTAGTTTAGTCATAAAACTCCAAAAAAGTGTACTACACTACGCCAATAAATTTTCTGCTAACCAATGATGTTATTCTATGTTAATTAAAATTACCAAAGTCACCTGCAAAGCTGCCAAGCAAGCATGTTGACCTCCTGCCTGGTTGAGCTGCCAAGGAGTAACTTTTTGACATTTTAAATAAGGAATAGTTTTTTTTTTAATTTCTTGAGTAAGGATCACCGAACTCGAGGAGGGATACCTACGTATCTCATTAAGGTGAGAATTAGGTGTGTGCAGTTTGCCTAGATTGGACAGTTAAGAAAATATTTAAATATTCAAACTTAACATGACAAATGCCATTTTTTTCCAGTAAAAGTTTTATGAAAGAAAAATCTTTTGGGTTTTGTTTTTTACGAATTGACAAAAAAAATAAAGAAAGCTCGTTTTGAGATTTCTAGTAAGAACTAAAAATCTTTTTTTTTGGGAATTTTATTTTAAAGAAATGCATAAGATCTTCTAAAACAAGAAATCTTTTGTATTTGGTCGTGCTATTTTTTTTGTTCATAAAAATCAATGTATAACTTTTTCTTTCATTTTATTAATCACCCCATAATTGGTCAACATGCAAAGACATTCCATATGGCGGCCTGACGTTAGCCTGGCCCAAGAATCAATTTGGGCCAAAAATCATCGTGTGCTCAAGTTTTAGAAAAATGTGTACTGCACCTCCAGACTTTTGGAATACCGCACGAGATGCCCTTTAGTAATGACAAATCGGGTCATTACTGACCAAACCTGCCATATTGTGGTTATTATCATAGAGCATATTATGGGAGATGTAGGGGGAGTCCGATGCTATATTTCTCATGTGGACATGAGGGACAAAATATAAGGGACTGCCCAACTCGAGGGAAAACTAGTATGGAAAAACCTACAAGTTCAATAGAGGGGTCATCATCACCAGTTAGTCCTATTGATCAAGGATCTGAGTCTTGTGTGAGTCGGGGTCAGAGCAAAAGTGGGGCATCAGTCCAAGTGGGGTCCAAATCGGATATTTGCCTTGATGATTCAATAGACTCTATTGCCTTAATCCACCAGCCACGACCCCAAATCAGGTCATGATGGCGTCTACTATAACCCCCAAGTAGGCAAGCCTAAACCCAAAAAGACAAGAAGCGGAAGATAACAGTTAAAATAATAATGACAAGAAAGAGTGGAAAATAGGAATAATATATAGAAAAAGGGTCATATCATAAGTCTGCAATACAATACAAAATGTACAAAAGAAGCCCAAAAGTGACCAAGAGGACAAACTAACACAAGACCTAACCCAGGACCTAGTGTAACCTTTCAAGAGCTACTAAGTACAGAAAGGCTAAATGTATAAGAGAACTAACTAAGAAAAATGCAAAACACAAGTCAGTCTAAAAGAGAGAAAGCAGCAAGTCTCTGAATGCCAAGAGCTCACCACGATCCGAGTTTGTGATGGCCAAGGTAGGTCCAACACTCATTGAGGGTGGCTCATACTGGGAGCTGCATTAGAAAAAGATGCAGATATGTAGAATGAGTACAAAACCACGGGGTACTCAGTAGGCATCATAGGCCGACCGAGTTCACAAAGATCAAAAGTAAAAATAGAAGCACGATAATACTATCATAACAGGGATAAATTTTAAGATATGAAATCCATAACACAGAGGACATGCAAGTAATATCCAGTACTTCGTCACAAGCTTCACACAAAATACAAGGCAACTCAAGCATACTCAATGGCAAAATCACAAAATGATGCCATGCAAATGACGAAATAAAGGAAAGTAAGAAAACCAGATGAAACTTTAGGCCACCCAGTATAATGGCTCGGACTTAATAGTAGAGTGCAATAACCTGGATATATGTCAATGAGTTGCTTGGAATGATTACTCACACGTATCAGAAAAGCAACAATAACTCGGATAAATCGCCACGAGGAGTACCCTGACTAGAAGCTGCATCTAAAGGGATACAGAAGTAGGGGTGAGTACAATTCACATGTACTCGGTAGGTTTGACCGACTGAGTATAACGAATTAATCAAACTTATGAAATAAACTAAGGAACGCTTCCACCTGCATACAGAAAAGTCCCACGCCGGCATCGGTGCCGCAAGTTTATATAGAACGACGAGAGTAAAGTAAACACATACGTCATAGTAATATCAAAGATCATCAGATAAGACACAAACACAAAGATCGATGCAATGCAATGATGTGGTGGTATAGTGAAATCAAGGTTGTCGTACAACCTGTCGTATACACCCTGTCGAGCTAAGGCTTCAAGACAAGACCCATGGGGACTCGCAGTCCATATACCAAATCACAATCTCAAAATCTCATCAACTTGCCACCTAGCTCGTGGTCAAGGATATAAAAAGTGTCTCATTTTCTTTCTCAAAATGAATCTCCACATTTCTCAACTTCCCAAGATCGATGATATGATGAATGAGGATGAATGCATCACAACACATATGGCATGAAGGCAATAATCAACTCAACATGTAATAATAGGTTCAAAGTTCTCAAAACTCAACCAAATCATGTTAAACACCCTCATATAAAAATAATGGGAAAGAGTTCATTTGAAATAAGTGAGCACCATTTAAAAAAGCATTTCATTTCTCAAAGTATGCTAAAATGCCCAACTCAACCCCTCTCCCGGGCATTACAAGTCAAATAGTGTGTCAAGCCTCTCTCATAGGCAATTCATGAATCACATGCTCACAAAGCAAATAGAGTGACAAATAAGGCCCTCACACAGGCTAAACTGTACAAATAAGCCCCCACACGAGCAACATAATATAATCAAGCCCCCACACGGGCATCACAATATACTCAAGCCCCACACGGGTATCACAATATAATCAACAATCCCAAATCATATTACGACCCCATCCCAAATCCTATAACATAAGAAAAATCAATTACCCAATCCCAGTCTCAAAGAAGGATAGCCAAACCTACCTCGAAGGCAGAAAACTTCACCCGAACACTCTAACGAAGCTTTAACCTCAAATACCAACTCTGAAATGATCCCCAACTATCAAAAATGGAAAGAATTCATCAAAAGGAGTTCAACGATACACATATTGCAAGGTTTAAGAACCGAGGTTAAAATCGTCCAAAAATCACCTTGAAAATGAAAACGGCAAAACTGGAATTTTAGTTGAAAATCAGGTTCTACACATCAAGAGGAGTTCGTGGTTGAAAAACCCATTAAAATCGAGCAGGAAACAGATTTGAAATCATGAAATTACTAGTCTTGAAATTTGGGGGGAAATCCTCAAAACCCACATTGAGATCTTGAATTTTAAAGAGATTTGGAAGATAAAATTGTTAGGAAATAATAAAGAGACTTACTCCAACGAATTTCCTTAAAAGATTGCTTCAAAATTCGTCTTTCCTAAGCTCCAATTGTGTAACAATGGTGGAAATGAGAAAAAGAAGAAACCCAAAATATGGGCTATTTTCAGCCAAAAAGGGCTTGTTGACTGCGCATTGACCGCGATCAACGTGCACCAATACCATACAAAACATGTTTTTAACCCTCGGACTCATTCGAAACTCTATAAACATGAACCAATAGTGCAAATTGATCAGAAAACATTTTTCGGAGCCAATGGAATCGTTGGATTTCCGAAAAAAGATTGATATGACCAAAATACCCCTACAGACATCTTTTAGGCCTAAAACTCAACATTTAGCCTAAATACCCAAAATGAATTCTAGGATCTCGGGGATCTAACTAACCACCCTACTAGACCAAACTCGACATTCCGGACGGAAAGGAACTAACAGAATCCCCATCCGATGCTCGGATCTAGGAATGTTGATCAAAGTCAGCTATCTCCTTAAAAACTCCACCTAAGGTCTCAAAATCACTAAAATCCTTCCAGATCGCATCGGGGACCATACCAACTATTCCTGGAACACAGAAAAAGCATGAAACCGCTAAGGGTAAAGGCAAAATGGTCATTTCACACAAAAAGGTAATTTCACAAGAATTGGGACTTTACACTATCCACCACTAAAACACTCGTTCGTCCTCGAACTAAAGGCAAAGTAAAGTACCTAAAGGAGTGTAAAGCTGAGAATATCTACGACGCATGTCGGACTCCACCTCCCAAGTAGCCTCCTCAACCAGCCGGTGTCACCACTAAACTTTCACTGAATCAATTTTCTTCGACCTTAACTGTCTAGTTTGTCTATCCAAGATAGCAACGGGCTCCTCCTCAAAGGACAAATCCTGATCCAACGCAACCGAGTCCCACTGAATCACATGAGAATCATCATGACAGTACCGCTTAAGCATCAAAACATGGAATACAGGATGAACGACTGATAGGTTTAGAGGCAAGGACAAACTATAGGCTACCTCCCCATACTTCTCCAAAATCTCAAAAGGGCCAATAAACCTCGGACTGAGCTTTCCTCTCTTCCCGAACCTCATTACACCCTTAGTGGGTAACACTTTGAGCAACACTCGCTCACCAATGGCAAAAGATACATCACGAACATGCCTATCGACATAGCTCTTTTGCTTACTCTGGGAGGTCACAAGGTGCTGCTGAATCAATCTTACCCTATCCATGGAGTCTCTCAATAGATCAGTACCCTAAGGTCAAACTCCAAAAGAATCAAACCATCCCACGGGAGATATACACCTCCTCCTATACAAGGCCTCAAACGGTGCCATCTGAATGCTGGAATGGTAACTGTCTTTATAGGCAAACTGCAAAAGAGGTAGGGATTGGTCCCAATGACCACAAAAATCCATGACACAAGCCCGAAGCATGTCCTCTAGTACCTAAATCGTCTGCTCAGACTGACCGTTGGTCTGAGGATGGAAAGTGGTACTCAAGTCAAGCTTGGTACCTATTTGCTCCTGCATACTCCAGAAATGAGAGGTGAACTGCATACCTCTATCAAACACAATGGAAATACGTACTCCATGCAACCGAACAATCTCACGGATGTAGATCCTAGCTAACTGCTCCGCACTGTAGCTAGTCTTCACCGGAATGAAATGAGCAGACTTGGTCCACCGATCCACAATCACCCAAACAGAGTCATACTTACCCAAAGCCAAGGGTAACCTAGTCACAAAGTTCATGGTAATGCACTCCCACTTCCACTTGGGAATGGGCATCCTTTCATCGAACCCCCCGGTCTCTAATGCTCATACTTCACCTGTTGACAATTCAAACATTTAGCCATAAAATCCACGATGTGCCTTTTCATACCACACCACCAGTAGTGTTGTTTCAAGTCATGAAACATCTTTGTCGCTCCCGAGTGAATAGAATACTTCGCACAATGAGCCTCCTCCAATATCATACGCACCCAATCACCAACTTTAGGAACACAAATACGACCACTAATCCTCAAAACTCCCTCGGGATCAAGAGAAGCCGACTTAGCTTTAAACCTCAAAACTTTGTCCCAAATCATCCTCAACTTATCGTCATCAAATTGGTGGGCATGAATCTGATCCATCAAGGTAGACCTAGCCTCAACGAAGGCTAAAATACTGTGAGGTATCGAAATATCAAGTCGAGCGATCTGTCTAGCCAATGAATGAACCTCTACTGCCAAAGGTCTCTCCTCTGCCTTAAGGAAGGCTAAGCTACCCATACTAGGCACTTTCCGGCTCAAAGCATATGCTACTACATTAGCCTTGCCCGGATGATAAAGAATGGTAATGTCATAATCTTTCAACAGCTCCAACCACCCACGCTGCCTCATGTTCAGATTCGGCTGAGAAAAGATATACTTGAGACTACGATAATTGGGAAAGACCTCAAAATGCACCCTGTAGAGATAGTACCGCCATAACTTCAAAACAAAAACCACCGCCGCTAACTCCAAATCGTGAGTAGGGTAGTTCTTCTCATGCACCTTCAACTGTCGAGAAGCATAGGCTATGACTCTCCCCTTCTGCATCAACACACCACCCAAACCAACACTCGAAGCATCACATAATATAATAAATGCCACACCCTCCTCGGGTAACGCTAGAATAGATGCCGAAGTTAATAACTTCTTGAGCTTTTGAAAGCTTTCCTCACACTCATCGTTCCACTGAAAGGCTATAGTCGTCTGAGTCAACCTATTCAATGGGGCTGCGATGGAAGAGAAACTCTGAACAAATCGACGATAATAACCTGCTAACCCAATGAAACTCCGAATCTCGGTAACTGAAGTAGGTTTAGCCCAATCACGAACCGCCGCTACCTTGGCCGGATCAACCATAATCCCATCCTTGGTCACCACGTGACCTAAGAAAGCCACAGACTCAAGCCAAAACTCACACTTGGAGAATTTTGCATACAACTTCTCCTCCCTCAATCTCTGAAGCACGGCCCTCAAGTGAAGAACATGGTTGGCCTCATTCTTGGAGTAAACAAGATATCATTGATGAATACAATCACAAAAGAGTCCAAATAAGGCCGAATTACCCGGTTCATCAACTCCATAAAGCAGCTGGGGTATTAGTTAGCCCAAAAGACAAGACCACAAACACATAATGCCCATAACGAGTCCTGAAAGCGGTCTTCGGGATATCATAATCCCGAACTCTCAACTGATTATAACTCGACCTAGAGTCAATCTTAGAGAACACCGATGCACCCTGATGATGGTCAAATAGATCGTCAATACAAGGAAGAGGATATTTGTTCTTGATCGTTACCTTGTTCAACTGTCGATAGTCAATACACATCCTTATAGTACCATCCTTCTTCTTCACAAATAAGACTGGTGCACCCCACGGTGAAACACTAGGCCGAATAGACCCTTTCTTCAACAAATCTTCCAATTGTTCCTTCAATTCCTTCAACTCAGTCGGAGCTATCCGATAAGGAGAAATAGAAATGAGCTTAGTGCCCGGCTCCAAGTCAATCACAAAATCAATATCACGATCTAAAGGAACACTCGATAAATCTTTAGGAAATACATCCATGAACTCTCTCACCACTCTCATGGTCTCTAAAGGAAATGAATCCTTAGTGAGATCACAGACATGGGCCAAATAAGGCAAGAAACCCTTTTCCAACATATGGCGAGCAGGAATATAAGATATCACCCCCTTCGAATAAGAACTCGGAGTACCCGTCCACAATAATCAAGGCAAACCAGGATAAGCTAAAGTCATGATCTTAGCATAACAGTCTAGAATCGCATGATAGGGAGATAACCAATCCATACCCAATATCACATCAAATCAAGCATATCTAATAAGATTAAGTCTGCCTGAGTATCTCTACCCGAAAACGTCACTACACAACCCCGATACACCCGATCCACCACTAAAGACTTGCCTACCGGGGTAGAGACGCTAATAGGTACTGCTAGGGGCTCACATACACAATCAATATCTACAGCAAAATAATTCGACACATAAGAGTAGGTGGACCCGGGATCAAACAATACTGAAGAAGAGCGATGGAAAACTAGGACAATACCAGTAATAACTGCATCGGAGGCCTCTGCCTCAGCTGTACCCGGGATGGCATAACACAGTCTACGGTTACTATTGGCCTAGGACCCACCACAAGTACCCCATCGAGCTCCACCCTTGGCACCCCTGGTGCCACCTCTAGCAGCACCTCTGACCGATGGAGCTGGTGTAGAACAAACATCCTGTGACCTGGGATGAATAGTAAAAGGAGCACGTCTGGGGCAATCCTTTGCCTTATGCCCAAACTCATCACAAACATAGCATCCTCGAGGACCCGAACCTCGGAAGGATAACCCGAAGTGTCAACACGTCCTCCTGAACCTGAAGAACCACCATGACTATTCTGCCCAGACCTGGATCCACCTGTACCATCTGTACTCTGAATCGCTACATGTACTGGCCTGCCCCGATAACCCTGGGTGCCCAGACTCAAATACTCTCTACCTCTGGAGGAATGGCCACTGAACTAACCCTGACGATGGAACATCTTGGCGCCGCCCTGTCTAGCATGTCTAATGCTCTCAATCATCCTGGCATGATCAATAATACTCTGAAAGGAGCCTTCCGATAGCCCAAGAGAGGTTGTGGCCGACTATAGATAGCCAGTGAATCCCTTCACCAACTTACGGATCCACTCAAACTCTGTAGGGATACTCGACATAGCATAATGAGACAACTCATTAAAACAAGCCTCGTACTCAAATATTGATAAAGAACCCTGCTTTAGCGTATCAAATTCATCTTTGCGCTGATCGCGAAGGCTATACGACACAAACCTCTCAAGGAACACCTCAGTGAATTGCTCCAAACCCATCATAGGAGAACCGGTAGGTCTGCAAGCAAGAACTGACCTCCACCACTCCTTGGCCACTCCCGCAAACTGGTAGGAAGTGTAAGCCACTCCATGTGCCACTAAAATACCCAGGTTGAACAACCTATCCTGGCACTCAGTCAAGAAATCATAGGCCTTCTCCCCCACTGTACCGTCGAACCTGGGAGGTGCGAATCTCACAAACCTTTCAAAACTCTTCTGCTCAGACACTGACAGGGCTGCACTAGCAGAAATTGGTAGAACTGCAAATCTCGGAGGTGCAATAGAGGATACCGAAGAAGAACCAGGAGTCTGAAACCCACACTAGGCACCTGAACCAGCGGGCTAGTACCAATTGTAATAGGGGAGCCTAAAGTGCTCGGAAGAATACCAGGAGTAGGGGCACCATCCAATCTAGCCAATAACCGGACAAGCAACTTCTGGAGCGCCTAGGTACTGTCGGGAACTGAAGGACACTGGGCTGGCCTCTATTCCTCAGCCTGTTGCTCAAAATCATCCTCATGCTCATATATAGGCTCAGGTGATACCTCCCTAGTCCGTTCTCAAGCAGGTGCTGCTCCCCTCTCGACCACAACCCCTACCTCATTTGCATCCCCTGCCTCACCCACGGAATGGGGCTCAGGCAGCTGGTACGGCCTCACTCACGGTGACTCTGGCTCTAGTCCTCACTATCTTCGCAGAAAGAATAGATTAGAGGTATACAACACTTTGATATGAATGACTCGCACAAAAGGAATTAATGAAAGGAATTTCTCCTAATAATATCTTGTAGCCTCTCGAAGATAAGTACGGACGTCCATGTACCGACCCGCAAGACTCTACTAGACACCCTACTCTTTAACTTATGAGACCGGCGAACCTAGCGCTCTGATACCAATTTGTTAGGACCCAAAAACCAAGGTCATGATGACACACATCCCAAAACCACCCTGATGTGTAAGACGAACAATACAACATATACGAGACTCCCAAAGAGTAAGTCAGGCCAAAACTGAAAAGAATAGAATAATAACAAAGAATTTCCCAAAACCTGGTGTCATAAGTGTAAAGAGCATCTAAAACAATCCCTAAATATAACTACATCATAAGTCTCCGAATAATAGAAAAGACTGAAATGAAAGATGGAGTTAATGGTGATCCGGAGCATAGGATCTCACCACTACTCCGAAATGAGCTTTCTTGCTAGATAATCAGCCGCCACAGGGAGTACCTTGACTAGAATCTGTATCAAAAGGGATACAGAACTAGGGGTGAGTACAATTCACATGTACTCAGTAGATTTGACCGACTAAGTATAAGGAATTAATCAAACTCATAAAATAAACTAAGGAACGCTTCCACCTACATACAGAAAAGTCCCAATCCGGCATCGGTGCCGCAAGTTTATATAGAACGGCGCGAGTAAAGTAAACACATAAGTCATAGTAATATCAAAGATCATCAAATAAGACAAAAACACAAAGATCGACGCAATGCAATGATATGATGCAATGATGTGGTGGTATGGTGGAATCAAGGCTATCGCACAACATGTCGTATACACCCTGTCGAGCTAAGGCTTCCAAAACAAGGACCCATGGGGGACTCGCAATCCATATACCAAATCACAATCTCAAAATCTCATCAACTTGCCACCTAGCTCGTGGTCAAGGATATAAAAAGTGTCTCATTTTCTTTCTCAAAAAGAATCTCCACATTTCTCAACTCCCCAAGATCAATGATATCATGAATGAGGATGAATGCATCACAACACATATGGCATGGAGGCAATAATCAACTCAACATGTAATAACAGGTTCAACGTTCTCAAAACTCGACCAAATCATGTTAAATACCCTCATATAAAAATAATGGGAAAAAGTTCATATGAAATAAGTGAGCACCATTTAGAAAAGCATTTCATTTCTCAAAGTATGCTAAAATCCCCAACTCAACCCCTCTCTCGAGCATTACAAGTCAAATAGTGTTACAAGCCTCTCTCACAGGCAACTCATGAATCACATGATCACAAAGCAATTAGAGTAACAAATAAGGCCCCCACACGGGCTAAACTGTACAAATAAGCCCCCACATGGGCAACAAAATATAATCAAGCCTCCACACAGGCATCACAATATACTCAAGCCCCCACACAGGCATCACAATATAATAAACAATCCCCAATCATATTACGATCCCATCCCAAAGCCCGTAACATAAGAACAATCAATTACCTAATCCCAGTCTAAAAGAAGGATAGCCAAACATACCTCGAAGGTCGAAAACTTCACCCGAACACTCTAGCAGAGCTTTAACCTCAAATACCAACTCCGAAACGATCCCCAACTATCAAGAATGGAAAGAATTCATCAAAAGGAGTTCAATGATACCCATATAGCAATGTTTAAGAACCAGGATTAAAATCGTCCAAAAATCACCTCGAAAATGAAAAGGGAAAAACTTGAATTTTAGCTGAAAATTAGGTTCTACACATATCAGGAGGAGTTAGTGGTTGAAAAACCCATTAAAATCAAGCACGAAACGTATTCGAAATTATGAAATTACTAGTTTTGAAATTTGGGGGAAAAACCCAAAACCCACATTGAGATCTTTAATTTTAAAGAGATATGGAAGATAAAATAGTTAGGAAATGATTTAGAAATGATAAAGAAACTTACTCCAACGAATTTCCTCAAAAGATTGCTTCAAAATCCATCTCTCCTAAGCTCCAACTGTGTAACAATGGTGGAAATGAGAAAAAGAAGGAAGAAACCCAAAATATAGGCTATTTTCAGCCAAAAAGGTCTATTGACCGCGCGTTGACCGTGTTGACCGTGGTCAACTTGCCCCAACACCATACAAAACATGTTTTTAACCCTCAGAACTCATTCGGAACCCTATAAACATGAACCAATAGTGCAAATTGATCAGAAAACATGTTTCGGAGCCAATGGAATCGTCGGATTTTTGAAAAAAGAATGATATGACCAAAATAGCCCTACGGACCTCTTTTAGGCCTAAAACTCAACTTTAGCCTATATACCCAAAACGAATTCTAGGGTCTTGGGACTCTAACCAACCACCCTACTAGACTAAACTCGACGTTCCAAATGCAACAGAACTGACAGAATCACCATCCGATGCTCGGATCTCAGAATGTTGACCAAAGTCAACTATCTCCTTAAAAACTCCACCCAAGGTCTCAAAATCACTAAAATCCCTCTCGATCGCATCGGGGACCATACCAACCACTCCCAGAACACAAACAAAGCATGAAACTGGTAATGGGAAAGGCAAAATGGTCATTTCACACAAAAAGCTAATTTCACAAGAATTGGGACATTACATATTTTCACTGTAGCTTTCAGCGAAATTAACATTTGAAACACCCTGAAAGTGAAAAAAAATCAGGGCAGAAATTCTGTCTCACTCTCCCTACTATACCGGCCTGTACGCTATTTTTGCGGCCCCCACTATAAAGAAAAATTTATGTCATAGCGGGATCACCGCAGCGGCTCGGCCTCACAATGGCAGCCCCGACGATAATAGGCCATAATTTGGGAATTTGTGCAACTTCCTCTCATATCATATTCTATGTTATAAAAAATAACACTTGAAATTGCATGGTGGCCCAACTCCCTACAGAGGGTTCTGTAACGGTTTCACAAAGAAATTTTCTGAAAGTCATATCACCCAAAATTTTCATGGGCTAACACACTCGAAAAACTGAGAAAAAAGTGTAATTCCTATAAATTGGCCCATAAATGCCCAAAAATGACTCAAAAATGGTGAGATTGTATGTACTGCTCCTCTAACTCCCTACGGAGGGTTCCGTAAAGGTTTCACAAAGAAATTGTTCAGAAATCATATCACTAAAATATTGATGGGCTAACACACGAAAAATTGAGAAGAACGCCTAATTCGTGTAAATTGGCCCCTAAATGCTCAAAAATGACTCAAAAAATGGTGAGACTGTATGTACTACTCCCCCAACTCCCTACGGAAGGTTCCGTAAAGGTTTCACAAAGAAATCATCCGGAAGCCATATCACCAAAATATTAATGGGCTAACTCATATTAGAAACTGAGAAAATTGCCTAATTCCTGTAAATTGGCCCCTATATGCCAAAAATGACTCAAAAATGGTGAGACTATACGTATTGTTCTCCCAACTTCCTACAGAGGGTTCTGTAAAGGTTTCATAGAGAAATCATCCGGAAGTCATATCACCAAAATATTCATGGACTAACACACACGAAAACTGAGAAAATCACCTAATTCCTATAAATTGGACCCTAAATGCCCAAAATGACTCAAAAATGGTGAGAGTACTATAGGTACTGCCCCCCCCCCCAACTCCCTATGGAGGGTTCCGTAAATGTTTTGTAAAGAAATCGTCCAAAAGTCATATCTCTAAAATATTAATAGGCTAATATCTACAAAAAAAAAATTGAAAAATCGTCTAATTCTTGTAAATTGGTTCCTAAATATCCAAAAATAACTCAAAAATGGTGAGACTGTACGTATTGTTCCCGCAACTCCCTATGGAGGGTTCCGTAAAGGTTTTACAAATAAATCGTCCAGAAGTCATATTACCAAAATATTTATGGGTAACACACACTAAAAACATGCGATATCTAAAAGCCAATGTTGTAGTATCAACTTCGGCCCAACAACCTTGTGGCTCATAAAGCCTAAAGTATAATAGACTTGAACTAGTTCAACTTCGGCCCAACAACAATTTTCTTCCTCTTTAATATCCGTTTAATATTTCTATCGTCGATTCACAAATTAAATTTTCTTTTCCCCCTTTTTCATTATGGGTTTGTTTGGTACGGTTTTCCAATTATTTTATTACTAGCAAATGTGCCCGCTGTCACACCTCTATTTTAAGAGTTTTTTCCAATTAAAGTGACATTTTGAAAAGGGATTATTTATTTTAGAATCGCCACTTGGAATTGAATTTTAGTGTTCCAAGTCACCTTATTTAAATCCCTAATCAAAAGGAAATGACTCTCTATTTTGGTCTGCGAATTAGAAATTCGGATAAGGAATTATGTTGACCAAGAGGAAGGTATGAGGCACACCTCGAGTCTTGTGGTTCTAGCACGGTCGTTTTATTGATTTATATATGGCTTAAGATGATTTTAGATATATTATATTTATTAGTTTAATAATAAAAATGCTATTTATCCTCCCTTTTATTTTATTAAACTCATTTAAAACTGCATTATTATATTTGTTATGTTATACTATTAGTAGAGTATACATAGACATCTAATATCTAGGAATTAAGATTTGTGTGGGAATGAGATTTTTAGAGTTTGAGTAATTTTAGAATTGTCTTTTAGTTGGATTTAAAATAATAAATAAAATTTTATAAGATTTAAGATTATCTTTTTAAAAAAAAAAAGAGTTCTAAAGAAATTAGGATAAATTTTATTTAAAGAATTTTTTTTCTTTACCTAGTTGTACGTGTTTTCCTTTTTTATATATTTTTTTTATTTCCCTTTTTTTTTTTCTGATTGTTGCGTTCCTTTTCATACTTTTTTTTTAAAAAAAAATTCTTGTTTTTAAACGTTCTATTCTATTCCTTTCCCCTTTTTTTTTTATTTTTCGTTCATTATTTTTTTCTAAAAGAAAACGTTCTGCTCCCTTTTTCTTTTTATTTTTTTTATATTTTTTTTTTACGTTTTTTTAATTCTTTTTACTTTTTATTAATTTTTAGTGTTTCTTTTTTTTTTTATTGTTCCATTGTTTTTTGCTTCTTTTATTTTATTATTATATTTTTTTTTTCTTTTTTCACTTTTTTTTTTGCCTTATGCTTTCTGCTTTTTTTCTTTCTTTCTTTTCTTCTTCTTCTTCATAGTTTATTTCTTCCGATCTTATTAATTTTCCTCCTTATTCATTATATTTTTTTTTCGACTATGAATCCTTAAATAAAATTCATATCTTCTTTTAATTATATGCTTAACAATCCCAATTAAAGTGATAATCATCTTACACTTATTCTAAAGGCAAACTTCTTTATCAAAATAAAAAGACTAAAGGATATTCCTCATAAACTTTAGTTTGTATCCTAATCTAACAAGTCTACAATAAATTTAACACGATTCTCTTAAATGAGAACTAGGCTAAAATGAAACACTAACGGTTCAAATTTAACAAATCGATATCACGGTACCAATTTCAATCTAAATTACATCTAAAGAGTATAATATAATAATAATGATGAAAAATATATGATGCATCTTTTATTTATTCAATTTTTAGCAAGAAGTGTCTCCAACTACGTTTTATTAAGCATTCGTAAATTTTCAAAATAAACTCTCAGCATATATCAGAAAGTGATATTACATAATAATAACATGCAATTTGGAGAACTTCATATTATTGGAATCAAATTTTGTACAATCGTTTCATTGAAATCATACAAGAATTTAGAATTACCTCTTCGTGAAAATTGATTCACCACAAAAAAATAACTGCTACGATCTACTGATTTCCAAAGTTAATTATAAATTAACTTTAAAGAGCCACGAATCCAAAACCACAAACAAAACCTCGAACTCAAGCTTAATTCTCAAAGAAAGGAAGAATCTTAACTTTGCTTTTTTTTTTCTCACATTACTCTCTGTTTTCTCTTTTTTTTTCTTTTTTTTTTCATTTTGTCGTTTTTCCTCTCCAAAATCCTCCTCTTTTCTCACGTTGTGGTATCTGTGTATTTGTAAGGTGGAAAAGTATTAGGAGTTAAAGAGAACGTCGGGCAGTAAGTTGAGATAATAGGGTTGGTTAGAGGTTTGGGTAGTTTAGGTCACTTATTTTTTAATTAAATAAATATAAAAATTATAATAACAATAAATAAAATATATTAGTCTGAACTAGGAGTGGCAAATGAGCGAGTC
This sequence comes from Solanum appendiculatum, assembly GCA_018342035.1. Lineage (NCBI taxonomy): Eukaryota > Viridiplantae > Streptophyta > Magnoliopsida > Solanales > Solanaceae > Solanum > Solanum appendiculatum. Next base: position 918,477 of record JAGDQO010000635.1, on the reverse strand, counting down.
GAGTCGAGTATGAGTCGTTCGAAAACGAGTTAAATAAAAATGGATAAAGTACTAGATTCGACTCACATTTTAAATAGGTAAAAACGAGTTACCCAATGGATAATATGGGTAAATATGGGTACCCATATTGTAGTAGAGATCTTGTTAAAAGTTTTAAAAACAAAATCTTTTTTTATCACTCCACCTCCCCTACCAGCCCCCCCTCCTCCCCTCCCATATCCCCAAAAAAATGTAAAAAGAAAATTAGTTATTTTTTTATAAAAAAAAAAAAAAATTTAAAAGTTTTTTTTATCACCCAACCCCCCTACCAGCCCCTCTCCCCCTACTAGCACCCACCTCCCACCCTCACCCCCCCCCCCATCCCAAAAAGAAATGTAAAAAAAATTAAAATTTTGTTTAAAGAAAATTTTAATTTTTTTTTTACTACCCCCATCCCCCCTACCCCCTAGCCCCTAGCCCCGACCCCCCCCCCCAACCCCCCCATAAAAAAATGTAAGAAAAATTCAAATTTCTTTATTAAAAAAATTTAAAAAGTTATTTTTTTCATCCACCCCCTAGCAGCCCACCTCGACCCCCTCCCCCCACAACCCGATCCCAAAACAAAATGTAAAAACATTCAAATTTTTTATAAAAAAAATTTAAAATTTTTTACCCCAGCCCCCTCCCACCCCCTACCTCCACGCCCCCCATCCCAAAAAAAAGTTTAATTTTTTTTATAGAAAAAAAAATTTCTTAAAAAAGTTTTTTTTACCATCCCACCCTTTACCACTTTTCTTTCTTTTATGAATGGACATCTTTTACCCATTTTATCAATTTAACTACCCACTTTTAAATGGGTAATATGAGTATTATTCGTTTTTACCCATTTTAAAATGAGTTGGGTATTCAACCCATTTAAAATGGATAAATATGAGTGGATACCCATATAAATTATCCATTTTGCCACTTCTAGTCTGAACTAACAAAATATATAAGAAAAGTTAAATAGCTAATTTAAAAATATATTTAAGAAACACTAACTTATTTATTAAATCTATAAAAAGTAAAAACATATATATTTTTTATATATATTTTCTTTTCTTTGGAGAAATTGAAAAATAAAACTTAGCCTAAAATGTGACTCTATTTTTTTTGTAATTTTCAAATCTTTTTTAAAAAATAAGATAAAAATAAAAATTTCTAATTTAGATCCAAAATAAATATTTAAATATTAAAAGGTGTAAAACTTTAGTTTTGGTCAAAAAATAGGTGTTCACAGGATGTCTCTCTTTACTTGGGAACATGAAGAGTTTTCAAGCAAAGAAGTAAACAATGTGCCTGATTTTTTACCTACAATTTATCTAAAAGTAGAAAATAAATAAAGGAAAGTGTGACCGAGCCCTAGTTTTGGACAAACTACCTATCTTAAGTTAATGACAAGGAACCAGGTGTACTGTATATGGAAGGACAAGAGAGTGAGTTGGATAGTTGAGTGAGGTTATGTTGAGGTTTCGGTCCGTAGCTCCTATTATACATCAAAAGGCAAAATACAATAGGACAGAAAGGAAAAATACAAGATTCTATCTTCCACTAGTCCTGGATCTTCGTTTTGAATCTTCGATTATCACTTCGCCCTCTTTTGGTAAGTACATCGATCTCGAACTTTCATCTTGACATTTGAATTTAAGACTTGAAACTTATGATTTGATTAGAGTCGTTGGCGCTCTTCTGCATGATATTCTTGAATGTTTGTTTTCTTGAGAAAATGATTCATGGTATGTTGAGTTGTTACATGGGTCGAAAGCGACCCTAAATGTCATTGACATCTAGCATTCTTCGTTTCTCTAATCAAAATGAAGTCTTTATTCTTGAACTTTCAATTTGTATACTAGGTCGAGACCTGAACGCCATAAAAACAAAACAAAACAAAATTTTCTGCCCCAGTTTGCACTAGGAAAATTTTATGAGTTATTAATAAAAGCTATCAAAGTCTATACTAGGTGTAAAAATAATATTCTTGTACCCAATATAGATATAAAATAGAAACAAAAGGAAGATTTGTGCCTAAAAATGCAACCAGGGGTTATTGTGCCTTGTGAATACATGAAAATAAAGTAGGGGTTATTGTGCCCTACATGCAGCCAGGAGTTTTTGTACTCGGTGAAGACATGAGAATGAAGTAGGGGTTATGTGCCCTACAAGCAACCAGGGGTTATCGTGCCTTATGAAGACATGAAAAATGCAACCAGGGTTTATTGTACCATGTGAAGACATGAAATGCAACCAGGGGTTATTGTGTGTTGTGATGACATGAAAAATGCAACCAGGGGTTATTGTGCCCTGTGAAGACATGAAAGTGCATCCAGGGGTTATTGTACCCTGTGAAGACATGAGAAAATGCAACCAGGGATTATTGTACCGTGTGAAGATATGAAAATGCAACCATGGGTTATTGTGCCTTGTGAAGACATGAAAATGCAACTAGGGGTTATTGTACCCTGTGAAGACATGAAAATGAAACCAGGGGTTATTGTACCCTGTGAAGACATGAAAATGCAACCAGGGGTTATTGTGCCCTATGAAGACATGAAAAATGCAACCAGGGGGTTATTGTACCCTGTGAAGACATGAAAATGCAACCAGGGGTTATTGTACCCTATGAAGACATGAAAATGCAACCAGGGGTTATTGTGCCATATGAAGACATGAAAATGCAACCAGGGGTTATTGTGCCATGTGAAGACACGAAAAATGCAACCAGGGGTTATTGTACCCTATGAAGATATGAAAATGCAACCAGGGGTTATTAAACCCTTTGAAGACATGAAAATGCAACCAGGGGTTATTGTGCCCTATGAAGACATGAAAAATACAACCAGGGGTTATTGTACCCTGTGAAGACATGAAAATGCAACTAGGGGTTATTGTACCATGTGAAGACATGAAAATAAAATTTATTTTTATTTTTTGTATCAGTTTTATTTTATTTTATTTTGTTTTGTTTTTGTACATTTTCTAAATATAAAAGAAAATAAATTTAAAAAAAAATGCCCTAGAATTTGTTAAGGGAAAATAATTTTTTTTTACTATTATTATTAATATTGTTAATTATATACTTTCCTCTGATGTTCACTAGCGTTGATTTGAATATGTACATATTGCAGGAGATACAAAAAATTCAAGAATTTACCTTTGTGGCATTTGTCTCTCCCAAACTGCTCGCAAGATTTTGCTTGTACCTGTTTTGAAACAAAGAATGGTTTGTTAGTTTTCGTAAATGGTGTTGGTTTGTGACTCGAGATATCTTGTGGAGTTTTGACTTTGAATCCGCCCAGCTTGGATGATTGACTCTATTGGTGATTGCGCGAATAGCTTGAAGACACTTTAGAGACGGTCCTTATTTTCCTTTGAAACACTCCTCATGAATACTTTGACCCATTACCATTTTGTGCATGTTGTGTGGCTCATCTTTTCTAAAAGCAACTCTTATGCTTCAACAAATTTTCTCACGACATCTTGAAGTAACACTTTTTTTCTATTCTTTTATTTTTTGCATTCTATCTCGATTGATGCACAGTCCTTGCTGATATTGTGCATGCCCCCAACCTTCAACTGGAAATACCGTAGTCAATTTTGTGGCCTTTATTTTATTTTTACACCTGACGCGAGATTCTAATGGATGGGACTCAAAGAATACCAAACACAAGTACAAATGACACAATGAATGGATTATAAAAGGAAAGTTATATTTTAAAATGAGGGAATAAATAAATGAATATCTTAAAAGGAGTGAAGAAAATCTTATCTGAAAGTACGTGACAACTTTAATGAATCTTGACATGCATTTTGGACTGAACGCTTGATCCATCTAAGTTGTCTAAATCTCACGAAACATGTAGTGCCCCTCAGTCTATAGCCGAACTTTTTATCTTGATCGTGCTCATGTAGGGATGAAATGTCACTGTTCAATCATACAATTGTAACACCGTATTCGATCTTTTCCAAAGATTGATCGGAAAGCCATAATGAAAAGACGTATCGAAAAGGATTTTACAATGGGTTATAACCTTTGAACCATTGAATGAGATATGAAAAACAAAATCATTCCCCAACGTTTTGAGTACTGAAAACATGATTATTGTTTTATTGAGTGATCAAACCGAACCCAAATACAGGGCTGCCTATGTATCCTTTAGGAATCAGATCGAATGTAGTTCAATGATCATTTGTTTTTTTTTTAAAAAAAAAAAATTCACCAAACAAGCGGTGTTTGAAATACAAGATGATGTGCTTTCATCGTCTCATCTTGAGAACACTAATCACGAAGGTGTTAAAACAAAGAATATTTTAAACATAGTATCTTTTGATCGAATCTGCATTAACAATTGTGTCGATCTCCTTTCCCTCCATATCTGCCAGTTCCAAGGCTCCTTTTGATAGCACTTGATTAACAATGTAAGGGCCCTGCCAATTTGGTGCAAATTTTCCCCTAGCCTCTTCTTGGTGGGGAAGGACACGTTTCACAACAAGTTGGCCAACTTTAAAATTCCTTGGACGTACCTTCTTGTTATAAGCTCGAGCCATCCTCTACTGATATAGTTGACCAAAGAAAATTGCCGTCAACCGTTTTTCACCTATCAGCTCTAATTTTTCTAACCTTGATTTAACCCACTCTGTGTTCTCAATTTTTCCTTCAACAATGATTCGAAGAGAAGGGATTTCAACTTTTGCGGGTATGACAGTCTCAGTTTCGTAAACTAATATGTAAGGAGTTGCACCGACTGATGTACGAATAGTCGTGCGATATCCCAGGAGAGCAAAAGGTAATTTTTCATGCCATTGTCTAGATCCTTGCACCATTTTCCTAAGAATCTTTTTGATGTTTTTATTTGCCGCTTCAACAGCCCCATTTGCTTTGGGTTGATAAAGGGTTGAATGGCGATGGACAATTTTAAATTGCTCGCAAACTTCCTTCATCATGCGGGTGTTGAGATTTTCCGCATTATCTGTAATAATGACCTTTGGTATGCCAAAACGACATATGATGTTGGAATGAACAAAGTCTACCACTTCTTTCTTGGTGACTGATTTGAAAGTAACAACTTCTACCCATTTGGTGAAATAGTCAATGGAAACTAGAATAAATCGATGCCCATTAGAAGCTTTCGGCTCAATTGGCCCAATGACATCCATTCCCCAAGCAATAAAATGCCACGGGGCAGACATAGGGTGCAACTCTAAAGGGGGTGAGTGAATCATGTCGCTATGAATTTGGTACTGATGACACTTGCGAACAAAGTGGAAGCAATCTCCTTCCATGGTCAACCAATAGTACCCTGCCCGAATAATCTTTTTTGCTAGAACATAACCATTCATGTGTGGACCACATACCCTTGAATGCACCTCATTCATAATTGTTTCTGCTTCTTGGTTATTCACGCATCGCAATAGATTTAAATCTGGAGTCCTTTTATATAAGATCTCCCCACTTAAGAAGAAACCATTGGCGAGTCGCCTAATAGTTCTTTTTTGATCTCTATCGGCATGTATTGGATATTCTCTTGCTTTCAGGAACCGTTTGATGTCATGATACCATGGCTCACCATCCGGCTCTGCTTCAATTTCATTGCAGTAACCATGTTGATCCCTAACCTAAATTTCCAATGGGTCAATATATGTATTACCTGGGTATGGAAGCATCGACACTAGGGTGGCCAAAGCATCAGCCAACTCATTATGGAACCTAGGAATATATCTGAACTCAATGAATTTGAACCTTTGCTAAGGTTCTCTAAACATTGTTTGTATGGCATGAGCTTAATGTCTCGAGTTTTCCATTCACCTCGAGCTTGTCGAATAAGCAAGTCAAAATCCCCCAAAACCACCAACTCATGCACATCTAGATTTATTGCCATAGTTAAACCCATGATGCAAGCTTCGTATTCTGTTGTGTTGTTGGTAGAAAAGATCGAAGTCGCGCTATGGCAGGATAATGACGCCCAGTTGGTGAGATAAGAACTGCTCCAATCCTTACCCCATTTGTGTTGACAGCCCCATCAAAATATAACTTCCACACATGACCATCATCGGTAACTTCTTCCTCAATAGAGTTGATCTCTTCATCAGGAAAGTATGTTCTTAGGGGCTCGTATTCATCATCGATCGGATTTTCTACCAAATGATCGGCCAACGCTTGTGCTTTCATAGCGGTGCGAGTGACATACACAATGTCAAATTCTGTAAGCAAAATCTGCCATTTTTCCAACCTACCCGTTGGCATGGGTTTTTGAAAAATATATTTCAAAGGGTCCATTCAAGATATGAGGTAGGTCGTTTATGAAAAAAGATAGTGCTTCAGTTTTTGGGCGACCCAAGTTAAGGCGCAACACGTCTTGTCTAACAAAGTGTACTTTGCCTCATAGTTTGTGAACTTCTTGCTCAAATAATAAATGGTTTGCTCTTTTTTTCCCGTGACATCATATTGTCCTAGAACACAACCAAAGGAATTATCCATCACTGAGAGATATAAAAATAGAGGCCTACCAGGTTCTGGTGGGACCAGTATTGGAGGGTTTGCCAGATATTCTTTGATCTTGTCGAAAGCCTCTTGACATTCACTTGTCCATTTGATAGCAGCGTCCTTTTTTAACAACTTGAATATTGGCTCACATGTGGTGGTGAGTTGAGCAATGAACCTACTGATATAGTTCAACCTCCCTAGAAAACTCATAACTTCAGTTTTGGTTTATGGAGAAGGCAATTCTCGAATGGACTTTATCTTAGAGGGGTCTAATTCAATGCCTCTTTGGCTAACTATAAAACCCAAAAGTTTACCCGATGGTACTCCAAATGCACATTTAGCTGGATTAAGCTTGAGGTTGTACTTTCTCAATCTTTTGAAGCATTTTCTTAGGTCACGGACATGATCAACTTGCGTTATTGATTTAATGATAACGTCATCTACATATACCTCAACTTCTTTATGCATTATGTCATGAAATATGGTAGTCATAACTCTTATGTAGGTTGCTCCCGCATTCTTTAGACCAAATGACATGACTCTATAACAATAAGTACCCCAAGGAGTGGTGAAAGCAGTCTTTTCTGCATCTTTTTCATCCATGAGAATTTGATGATATCCGGCATAACAATCTACAAAAGATTGAATTTCATATTTGGCACAATTATCAACCAGAATGTGAATATTGGGTAATGGAAAGTTGTCTTTTGGACTTGCTTTGTTTAAATCTCTGTAATCAACACAAACTCTAGTATTTCCGTCTTTCTTTGGCACTAGCACAACATTAGCCAACCAGGTAGTGTATTGGACAACCCTGATCACATTTGCACTCAACTGCTTCATGATTTCCTCTTTAATTTTATCACTTATGTGTATCTTAAACTTTCTTTGTTTTTGCCAGACAGGTGGAAAATCAGGATGTATGGGAAGTTTGTGAACTACCAGATCAATGCTTAAACCCGGCATGTCGTTGTAAGACCAAGCAAAGACGTCTTTATATTCAAATAAAACTTGAATTATGTCGTCTCTAATATTTTGATCAACCTGAACACTTATCTTTACTTCTCTAGCTTCTTCAGGAGTTCCCAGATTAATTGCCTCGGTTTCACTTAAATAAGGTTTAGGCTTATTTTCAAATTGATCCAATCCCTTTTTTATTTCTTCGTAAGCTTCATCTTCATCATATTCCTCAGACTTTGGATTCATTGTTTCGAGATCAGACAACTTTTTAAGATCTAGCTGTAAACTTTGCATGCAAGTCATATTATTAAAGTCGACATTAACGTAATTGAAATGGAAAATAAAATAACAAATATTAGAAGGAAAAAGGAGAGAGAGAAGGAGAAAAAAGATAGAACATGGATGTGAAACTGAAACTTGATTGCATTGAATTGAAAATGATAGAAGGGTTAACATCAAAGTGAAACATTTAGAATTTCTGGATTACAACCCTGAGAATAATCCAAAATAAAATAAAAACAGCAAAATAAACTACCAAGACTCCTTTCTTGTAGGGAGAGGAATGGCTTCCCAATTGTTGAGCTGGACATTCGGGCTGACGAACTGCACATCCATATGACTAGTACCTTCACCCATTTGAGTCATGTTTACTTCATAAAACATTTTCTTGAGACCTTGACACATTTCATCCACATCATTTCGGATAGATAAGTCTAGAATCGGTCCACCTCGAGGCTTAGTGAAAGATTGAGCAATATGGGGAATTGGCTTTCACAAATTCCTAACTTCTTTTTACTATCTTTTGCCCATTTCCTATCAGCTCTAGTTGGATTGAAACCCAAACCGAAGGTATCTTGATTACCTATTGGATAGATAGGATCTACAATTCCTTGTAAAGACACCCGTAGTCCCTTTCCAGGCTCATAACCGTTCTGCATCATTTGGGCCACCACCATAATTGAAGCGGAGGAAAGATGAGGTTGTGGGATAGGCTTTCCTTCCATAAATTGATTGACAGTTAGTATCTCAAAAGCCTGATAATTGAGGGACTCACAGTCTCTCTTGCCCTCGATGCATGGTATGAAATGATCTCGGTTGATTAGGAGATCATCCTCACCATGGACAATGATTTCTTGTTTGTCATGTTCAAATTTGACCACTTGGTGTAGAGTAGATGGCACAGCTCTAGCCAAATAGATCCATGGCCTCCCTAAAAGTAGGTTGTAAGAAGTGTCCATGTCTATTACCTGTAAAGTGATCCCAAACTCCACTGGTCCAATCGTAACAGTTAAGTAAATTTCACCAAGTGTGTCTCGTTTTGCACAATCGAATGCTCATACACACACGTTGTTAGTACGGATCCTATCCATGTTGATTTTCAAACTCTGTAGGGTGGAAAGGGGCCATATGTCTACACCTGATCCTCCATCGACCATGACCCTCTTCACATAGTGTTCTTCACATTTTACAGTTAAATGTAGAGCCTTGTTATGCCCAGATCCTTCCAAAGGCAACTCATCGTCAGTGAAAGTGATCCTATTTACCTTAAATATTCGATTGGCCATCTTTTCTAAGTGACTCACTGTGATATTTTCCGCGATATACACCTCATTCAAGATTCTGGTCAAAACCTCATGATGCTCCTTAGAATGTATAAGTAATGATAGCAACAAGATTTGAGCAGGAGTTTTCCTCAATTGATCAATGACAGAATAATCTTGAGCTTTCTTATTTTTTAGAAACTCTTCAGCCTCTTCCTCAGTGACAGGTTTTTTTACTGGCAACTGATTTTCTTTAGCTTGTTTGTCTCCCTTTAGTTCTTCTGGAGTGTAACACCTTCCAGAACGAGTTAAGCCTCTTGTTTCATTTGTTTATTCAATGATCTCTTTTCCTTTGTGAGTAACAATAGTTTTGTTGTAGTTCCAGGGAACGACTCTTGTGTCCATTATCAGAAGTTGTGTTGCGAGTCATATCACTACTGGCTCTTTCACACTTTCATGATTTTGATCAAATGTTGATAACTTACTGGGAATGTATAATTTTGGTCCATTCAACGGTACTTCTCTTCTTTTTGTAGTTCTAGGGACATACAATACTAGTTTTCTTGAGCCTCCATTTTAATCCTAAAATCTACCCTCTTTAATCACTTTACAAGTTTCCCCAAATCCTCTCAATCTCTCTCAAATAATTCTCTCTCTAGAAGTTAGAAGAAGAAGAAGATGTTAAGCTAGGGTTCAAGATCAAGCTTTGAATTCACCCAACTGCTCAAGGGATTTTGAACCCAAGGTATGATACTGTTCATCCATGGAGCCCTTTCCTCCATGGAATCCCTAAATTCTCCAATTTTCAAGTTAGAAGTTCTCAATTGAATTAGGGGTTTTCTTCCATGTCATGGGTTCCTTGCAATGTTGATTTAATTGATTGATTTATGAACTATGAAGCATGAATTGAGTTGAATTTCATGAATTTAGATGAATCCCCATGAACCCATGACAATTTCCCCCAATTTCGAAATTATGCTTTGTTGGTGGGTTGAATTATGAAGTGATGAATTATATGAAATCCCAATGAATCCATACATGAATTATGATTTCTAAATTTTGCTTTTCATGATGAGATTATGAATGACCTAAGGATGGTTTTATGGAAGTAAGCATGTTTAATCAAAGACTATGATTTTCCTCTATTATGTGGGTTCCTTCAATTAAGGTCAAATTGCCTTGTTTATGATTTTCTAAGCATGAGTTTGCATTGAATTGCATGATTTAAGATGAATCCTTATGAACCCATGTGAACTCTATGATTGGTAAGTTTTGAGCATGATGAACTATGCAAAGATGAAGTTTAAGAAATCATGCATGTCTCTTATGAAGCTAATGTTGAATTAAGGGTGCTTTGAGATTAAAGCATCCAAGTTGATGATATGTTGATGTTGTTGTTGAGTTGTGAAAGAAATTCTGATATATTACTCAACCTATGAATGTGAAAAGTTTTCTCACATGTAATGATTCATAACTTGTTGAAAGGTTTGCTCAACTAAAATTGAATCGATGATTAAGGAGCTACTCTAATGAAGGGACAAGAGGCGATCACCCATGTTCCCTAATGTAGACAAGAGGTGACCACCCATGTCTACTTATGATAAATGAACAATGTCTAATCCGTGGGAATTATGCTAAGCACCGAGTGGACAAGTGGCGATTACCCATGTCCCATAAACTATGTGCCACCATAGGATGATGGTCTATGATATACACTAGCTAGTGGATCCACGTAAGCTATATGATAAGTAAAGGATCCTACCTTGGCAAGTAGGATGGCCCTATCGGTGTGGGGTTATACACCGGATTCCATGTTGTTAGCTCACATGGTCTCATATGTCGGTTAAGGCTACTTCCCACAAACAATGAACTAAAGTTCTCTTAAGATATTCCTCAAGTAAAGTAAAGTAAAGATGTTTAGCTTGCTTTGACCATGGTTTATGACTTATGTTTCTAACCTTTATCATGTTTTAGCTTGGTCATTGCATGTCATGAAAATGTCCCGTTTTAGCATGTTTTAAATGATTTTGTGCATTGCTATCATACTTGGTACTTGAGTGTACTAAAGCATACTCTTGCTTACATTAACTTGTTAATGTAGGGTCCGGCGATTCTCCATCTATTCGTGGCTAGAGCTTAGTAGAAGATTGTTGAAGACTTGGTGAGTCCTCATCCAATCGAGAACATAGCCTAGTTGTTATTACTTTCATGTTTTGTTCATTTTGGCATTGTATTGGGTTACGTCCCAAACTTTATTACTCTTTCTTATGTTAGTTTGGCCTTGAGACATGAGATGTAGACTTCCACTATTTTCTTAAAAGCTTTGATATGACATTGTCTTTTGAACTCTTAATCCTCTATGATCTTGTATGTATGTATGCTAAGTGGCTTGTATGAGGCCTTTCGGGGTCTTGTACGCCATGTCACTTCTAGGGGGTACCGTGGGTCATGACATTAACTTTGAGAATCCATTTATTACCAATAGCTTTATGTTCCTTAGGAAGGCCAACTAGATCCCAGACTTTGTTGGCTCTCATGGACTCTAATTCTTCTTTCATCACTTTTAACCATTCATCCCTTTCAGGGCTCGATAAGGCCTCAGTTACATATATAATCCTCAATCTCATAAGATTGTTTAGGTACTCCTTTTCTTGTACTCTTACGTAATTGAAGTTCAGATTCCTCTATAGGATTTTGGGATTCATAACTCCCACTTGAACTAGGAATCATTTCTTGATCCATTGAGTTATCAAGTATGCCTGACGACATTACCTTATCTTCTGAATTCAATATTTCGTAGAAAGGCTCACCTTCATCTTCTTCATCCTTTTTGGGAAAATTATTTTTCAAAAATCTGACATCTCGTGATACAATTTCAATAATACTTCCATCCTCCAATTCATCAATGAACACATACCCTTTGGAGTGTTCAGAGTATCTTATAAAGATACATTTTTTTCTTTTCAGACTTAATTTACCAAACTCACCCAAAACAATCTTTAATATCACGCACAACCCCAAGATCGTAGATCGTTCAGGTTTGTTTTATGACCAGTCCAAAGTTCATAAGGAGTCGAAGATACTGATTTAGAGGGCACTTTATTCAATATGTAGGCCGCAGTCAATAGTGCATCTCCCAGAATGAGATAGACAAATTTGCTTGCACCATCATTCACCTAGTCATGTCCAATAATGTTCTATTCCTTCTTTCAGCTACACCATTTTATTGAGGTGTATAAGGAGTAGTTAATTGTCTAATAATACCCTTTTCAGTACATAATTCTTCAAATTTTTTTGACAAATATACACGCCCTCTATTGGTTCTTAAAGCCTCTATGCTTTTGTCTAATTGATTCTCAACTTCATTCATATATTTTCTAAAGCACTCAAGTGCTTCAGATTTATGAGAGATCAAATAGACAAAACCAAAACGCGTGAAATCATCAATAAATGTAATGAAAAATATAGCACCAGGCCTTGCCCTCACATTCATTGGACCACAAATATCATAATGAATTAATTGAAGTGGCATATCAATTTTGGTAAAAGAACCTAAATGTCCTTCTTTTACCAATCTATTCATTCAATCTTGCCATATGTGACCTAATCTTGCATGTCATGTAATAACATCAATATCATTATTACTTGAATAGCATGCCATTACACAATGGTAAAAAAAATAGTTATAAGTTGAAGGATTACAATCTAAAATGATAAAACGGTCATAACAGAGTCCAAAACCATATAAAATATTCTAGAGTTATTCTAACACCATTACAACTAAAAAAGAATCAAAACCAACGTCTAAAAAAACAGACACAGATACTAAGTTTCGTTGAATCTCTAGAGTATATAGGATGTCATGCAACATCAAAGAACAGCCACCACGCAAGTCCACTTTGCAAGTGCCTATTGCTTTGACTTCCAATTTTGCATTATTTCCCACGTAGATCCATCTTGATTTAGATGAAACTAGATGAAACTCCACAAATGCTTCTCGATCTCAACTCACGTGGTCGACGGATCCTGAGTCTACAATTCACATAGGATACGATTCAGTTAATAAGGAAGTGCTAGAAACATAAGTAACACTTAGAGATGTGTTTGGAAATGCTATCTTTTTCGGCTCGGTACATTCACGAGCAAAGTGCCCCAGCACTTGGCAATTGTAGCACTACATCTTTCTCTTGTCTCCCTTCTTGAAGAACCATTTTCCTTTCTTGGAATTAGGCTTCTTCTTTTTCTTAGAAGGTCCGTCTCTGGTCTCTCTGTCTTTCCCATTCCTTTTCCAATTATTCTTGCTCTTGAAGTCTGAAGACTTTGTGCCACTTGACTCTGCCAAAAAGGCATTAGAAGCAGCTTTAGCAGCACCAAGCCGTTCATCCTCAAGAGTTTAACATGGCGAGCAACATCAGAAAAAGTTTTGATACTATCATTATGGGTCAAGTTAACCTTCAAATGTTTCTAATTATTGGGAAGAGACCGGATCACTGCCTGAACTTGTTGTTCATTCGAAAGAACATGGTCAGCACTCTTGAATTGAGCTATCATGTTTGACATCACCCTTAGGTGTTGTTTGACATTTTGATCATGACGCTTCTTGTAAGTGTCAAATTTGATAGTCAACTGTCGGAGGCGGGTTACAAATGTACCCCCATATGCTCCTCGCAGATGTGCCCACATAGCATGAGCAGTAGGAAATTCCTCACATTCATGTATGAGGTCATCAACCACAGAATTAACTATTATTCCACGTGCAGTGGAATTAACCTTTTCCCAAGCTTTATAAGCTTCAATGTCTCTTCTGTGTTCCTCTTCTGATTGATTTAAAACATGATTTATACCTTCGAGTGCATTTTTCTCTTCCAGTACATACCATATACCACTCCAGATGTCTTAATTATCACCGTTCAGTTTTTTACCTTTGTTTAAGTTAGCAATGATACTCTTTGATGCCATGACTGTATTTGAGAGGCAATTAGGCAAGAAATTTTTTAATCAATTTTGCATGTGACATACACATTCAAGAAAATCAATTCTCATAAAGATTTCATATTTAATGTAAAATCGAAAAGACACGTAAGTATCCAATCATCATCTACGGATTAAATATTTAACCAAAATTTGAAACTAATTTCTTAATGTGTATACTAATATATCGTAGACCATAATCAGAAAGATTTACATGTCTAATAATCAAATACAATATGATAATGCGCAATAGAATAACAATCCACTAATCCATAAAAAAGGATAAAACTCAAATATTCATATTAAAGCATAAACAAAGATGTTCAGTACATAGTATGCAAAGAATTAAAAAAACAATACTATACTATGTTTATGTTGTGAAGTTTTACCCACTTAACTCCTAATTTCACCACATACTTCCATAATAGTTCATTATGCCCAACGTCGAATTAAGTTTTAATCAGTTCATTCTTCCAGTATTCTGGTAAGGAATGATACAAAACGTCCCAAGCAACTCACTCCTCAACTTGAACGAAATTTTCATTAATCTCATCAAATTTTGTGATAATGGATTTGAGGAAGTCTAGTAAAGAGTCAAGAGGATCAATATTCAAAGAAATAAACTCTTTAATAGCTTTATCCCTTTTCCTTCGAATAGCCCTATGGTTCCTTAACAGATTCTGTGTCGCCCTTGGGACACCAATCCATATGATTTCACGCCCTCGGAAACATGTCCTATGGCGACGTGCTCTTCTACATTGTCCTTTTGCTCGACTTCGAGAACTCCCACTTGGAGTAATTCGAGCTTATTCTTGTTCATCCATGTCTGAAATAAGAACAAGGAAACAATAAGAATGGTTGAACCATTCAATGTGACTACATATATTACTTTCATTGGTAAAAGACAAAAAAAACTGTTTAAGGAACATAAGGAAAAACGAATTATCAAGACCAATATTTGAAAAACATAATATATAAACACATATATTATAAAAAAATCATTCTAAAAGGACACAAATTCCTTTTCCAAAAGAATAATCCTAAAAGGACACAAAACTTTCTCAAAAAACTTTTTAAAACGTTTTTTCCACCCCAACTTCAAAATTAATTCATATCTCACTCGTTTTAAATCCACTTTACTATTATAATATATTTACGGAGAGAAAAAAATGAGTACATTATGGAAAGTTAGGTTTTGAACTAAAATAGTGTACAATCAATTTTCAGATCGCAATCAACAGAAGCAATTTTTTCAGAAAAATAGTCTAACAACAGCCAGCTTTCAAAAAATCAGTTTTCACTGGTTTAAATCCATTTTTCTATTATAGTATATTTACGGAAAGTTACAAACGTGTAGATCATGAGAATTAAAGTTTCATGTCAAATATTTTGAACATGCAGAACCAAAAACATAGAAAACAGCAGTAGATTTTCTTTAAAAAAAGACAGAATCTCTTTTATTGTAGTACAAGGAATCCAATATACAATATGAGTCCGAATCATTATAGGACACGAAATCTTATTTACAATATAATTAATCAACATTCAAAAAGGTTTTTTTTTAAAAAAATCATAACTTCTTCCAAATTTTATTTCACCGATTTTCAAGAAAAATATAGTCACAGTTTATTTTTTAATGACACAGTGAATTCACATGGAAGCATCAAATAATGGGGTCAATTAGCCATGCTCTGACACCCATGAAGGAATTTTAATAGCAAAGCAACAACAAGATGTGTACCTTAACACTTGCTGCGGAAATTGTTGACAATACCTTTGATGTAGATTCGCTCCAAATCTGAACAACCACAAGATGGACTCCATCTCTCAAAGGAAATGTAGTGCAATTCACAAACTAAGAGTCTCCTTAGTGTGTAGATTGATTTGTGTAAAAAACTAGGATCGTTTTTCCTTTTCTATTTTTGTTCTGATCCTTTTGTTTTTCAGTTCACGTTCTCCCCTTTTTTCTACGTTCAAAAAGACACTCCAACTAGGAGTCTCTTAAGGAGAGGTTGAGCAGTTACTTTGAAACTTCCATCTTAACCTTTAAAAAGGATTATTTATTTAATTAATTAAATTGGATCGGGTCGGACAGAATCAGATCGGGTTGGGCAAACCCGGATTGGATCTGATCGATCCACATGGGCGACCCATGATCCAAAACTTATAGAAAAGTTCGTTTGGTCAGTTAATTTCCAAAAAGTGAGTTGCATATCGGAGTTGGAGATGATAAGTAAGCCCAAAGTGAATTTGTGCTTTGAAGTATAGACAATTATTTTTTCAATTTTTTATCTCGTTGCCATGGTCGCCATCTATAAAAAGTTTTTTTTTCATGTTTTAGAAAGAACCTATTTTATCGGTCTCAGTTAAACATATATTAATCTACTATTAGTCAAAATTCAGTAACAAAAGGTAATGATAGTTGGAGGATTTTTAGATTTAGAAAAAGAAGGTGGAAGTGGCGGTGTGGCAAAAACAGAATTAATGGTGTGAGAATAAATAATTGAAGTTTATAGTTAATAGAAAGAGAGTCAATTTCTTCTATACAAAGAAAGGAAGGAGATAGCATTAGTTATAACTGAATAGTAAAGTAAGTTCCCGACATTTTCGAGCAACTTAAATCCAATGAAGTATTGAAGAGAAAATGAAAGAAGAGAAAGAAATAAAAAAGAAAAGATACATAAAAGTAAAAGGTAACATAGTTTTTTTTTTAAAACAAAATCTTAATATGAAAAGGGAAAAATACCTGTAAAGTCAAAGTTTTAGTTTAAAAAGTACGTCTCACTCTCTTTGTGAAAGGAAATATACTTTCTTTTCAACCTCGACATATATATTGAAATTATTTCTATAATTAAATAGTCCAAGGGGTTAATAGTACCTTCGTGAAGTATAAGTGTGTCGTTAGAAATCTAGTAATAAGTTATGGAGGCATTTGACTATTTTAACTTCATAAACCCTACAATCCAAGTTTTCTGAAATATACAAGTTAAGTTCATTAATTCTACAATTCAAGATTTCTAAGATCAAGTAGTTTTATATAGTTCAAGTTCCCGACAAATCTTTCAATTCAAATTCAAGTTCAAAAATCCCTAATTCACAATCTAGTTCAAAATTTTTTATTCAAACCAAAATCCTAAAATCAAAATAATAAGTTCATAAACTAATTCACAATCTAATTAACAAACTAATAGCGTAAATAACATAAATTGGCCAAAATAAATACAATAAACTAACATGGAAATAAAAAATTACTCTAAAATGATTTTTTCAAATAAAATTCAAAACCATATCTTAATTAATTGAGAGAAGAAGGGCCTGGGAGATGGAGGTTGCATGGAGCTGGACCAAGTTGTGCGGCAATAGTGGTGGTGGGGGTGAAGAGGGTATAGAGAGAAGAAAATAGCAAAGAAAAGAAATAAGAAAATGAGTTGTTTCCCCTGTCTAAAACTTAAAGGAAACGACAGACAGCGTCACTTCCGTTCTTCATTTTAAGAAGAATGTTTGACCAAAAACTTTGATAAAAAATGAAGGACAGAAGCAGCGTTGTCTGTCGTGTTTAACAAAAAATAAAAATAATTATTTATATTAGACAACGTCGTTACCTAAAAATTAATTTATATTATTTTTAATAAAAAGAGACGGCCAACGTCGTTTTTGTTAAAAAATTATACACACACACACAGAGACACACAAATATATATATATATATATATATATATATATATATATATATATTAACCAAAGAATCTTCCAACAAAATCTACGGACAGAGAGTCCATATTCATCATTTTGGCTATTTTTTAAGAAATAATAACAAAATGACAGAAAGCGTTGCAAATTTTGTAACTTTTTGTGAGCGACATTGTCCATCTGTAATGACCCTCCAGGCCATTTCCTCCATTTTCGAATATTTTTAGCATTTAGAGATTTTCTGTAGCGGCCGCAAGACATTTATGACTTGCTATTACTGATAGTTCACTCATCGGTATATTCATTTAGTTTTTATGCAAATTTTCATGTTTTGGAGCTTCCAAAGTTTAGATATTTGACTTCGATCAAAACAACAGGTAAACGACCTCAGAATGTGATTCTGATTGTTTCAGTAGCTCTAGAACGTTGACTTTGGTCTTGGTGGACCTTTGGTTCTGATCCTAAGGCTTTCGGACTCATTTTGAGTTACCTTGTGAATTTTAGAAAAATAGAGCCTTGGGTGTGAGACCCACTTTTTATCAAGATGACCCCCGTTAGAAATTTTGATACCTCTGTTGAGTCTTGAATGTCTAATTTGATGGGGCAACATAGCTCATTTGCATGCACGGGGTTCTGAATGAAATTCGTACACCCCGCTAGAGTATTTTCAACTCCAAAAGTTCAGTTGATGCAGCCCTTGCTGGTGTATCTTAGACTGTGCTCCACGTTCGTAGACCAGGTCTTGCATTCGCGGAGGATAGTCAAGGTTGACCTTTACATTCGTGGACTAGGTTCCCGCATTCACAGAGAGTGGTCAAGTTGACCTCTGCATTCGCACACAAGGTTCTGTGTTCGCGGAGAAGGGTCACTCTGACCCCAGTCAAGGCTTACCAGGTCCCGTATTCGCGGAGAAGGACCTCTGGTAGAATATATCTCATTTCAACAATTTTCAACCATTCTGAAATATAAAATTCCTCCATTAAAAGACTTGAGGAGCTCATTTTTTAGAGGGGATTAGTGTGAATTGTGGAGATTCGCTTGTGAATTGCTTAGGAGCGCATTAGGGGTAAAACATTTTCCATCTTTCTAGTAAGTTTCCATCAATTCCTTCACTAATTTCCTATAATTTAGTATTTTTAGACCTGAAATTGCTTAGATTGATTTGGTGAGGTCTCCGAGCTCCGACTGTGCTCAATATTTGAGCACAAGTTCGTAGAGTTATAAGGGACATAGTGACTGGTTCAATTTTAGAATTTGGTTAATAGGTTCCATGGACCCATATTACAGTAATATGGGTATCATTCTTCTCAGAGTAACATGCAGTTTACGATGTTAATAGTATGATGGCTTTTGAAGGGCGCGGAGAAGGGGCGGACAACTTGTGGATGGTCTGAGTTTGCAGTTCGGCTTTCAGGTAGGCTATGTTCTACTTTCTTTTAGATTGTGCTCCATGAGATAATTCTTAGTATAGATTTCATGTGTGTTAGGATTATATGTAATAGGTTTATTCTTTCTTCCTTAACCTAATTTCTTGATTTCCATAGGAGCCTCAGGCTAGTTTAGTATTGCGAAAGCCTTAGCTTAAGCTGGTAATTCCTTGCTTATAGCTTAGTTTAGTGTTGTTATTCTCTTTAGAGTTAATGTTTGAATCTTTATAATAGTTTGTGATCTAAGTTCCTTAGAATTAGTTTTTAATGATCCTTTAGTTTATATGGTTGCTCCGTATAGAAATTGCTTTGATTGACACCCTCCGCTAGTGTGTGGACCATGGGTTGCTTTGGTATTTTGGGAATTCACCCTGAATAGGCCTATGTTGCTCCGTATAGAAATTGCTTCGATTGACACCCTCCGCTAGTGTGTGGACCATGGGTTGCTTTGGTATTTTGGGAATTCACCCTGAATAGGCCCATAGACTTGATCTTAATCCCTATTTTAGACAAGGCTTCAAAATCTCGGTTGCTTATTTTAGGCGTAGGTTGGCATTAGCCGTGCTTAGTGTTCATTTGAGTATTACCTTTGAGTAAAGATGGATATCTTGGAGTTACTCGCTCGATTGTTTGATCCTTCATAATTTCCTTTATTTCCTAAGTAGTGGTGAACTTAGTATAATTCTATTTTTGGGTGTGTTGGAATATTATTGGGCCAGAGGCCTTGGTCAAGGACTAGCTGATTACCACGTTAGTTTTCTATGCTATAGGAGAAGGGTGATATCTAGTTGTGTACATTAGATTGTTTAGATGCATTGCTTGAAACTCTTTCACATGTTTTGTAGTACGATCCCAGCAAATACATTGATTTTACCACCATTTTTGAGAAAGTAGGGTTTTTGCCCTTTTTACTCTTTAAACTATTTTTAATGGGAGTCGTACTATCTTTACAACTTTAAATGCACTTTTGAGATAAAAGAGGCATCGAAGATTTGCTCACTTTTTACTTGATCGATCAGGCAGTTGCCGACCCTTTCTATATTGATTTGGTTATATATATATATATATATATATATATGTGTGTGTGTGTGTATATATATATGTATATATATATGTATATATATATGTATGTATATATCTTTTGTACCATGACAAAGCAGATCCAAGAGGATCTATTGTGAACGTCCTGGATTGAGACCAAACAAGTATATATGGGTTTCCCAGGTTCCCAATAAGTCCCTTCGTGTGACCCACTGAACTGGAGGAGTGATTTGCATGTGTCCTTCCAAGCGTCTTGGGGGTAGTAGGTAGGTGTGTATACTTGGTATGTGGCACTTGGCACTGATGGCACAACTGATTTTTATTGCATGACTCGCATTCATATGTATCGCCTATAACTAGTATAATTGATTGTTGTTTGCACCTATCAGTCAAATGGGGAGTCCGCTAGGTTATGTTTTCTATTATGTACCTTCCAGACTTATGGGGGCTCAGCGAGGTTATTGTTTGGAAAAAAATTTACTATGTATGAGGTACAACTAGTACTAGTTGTATGAGGGATTATTTTATTGTAGATATATTCTACTGCTGCCTTTTATTTCTCTTTCCTGCTCTTCTCTGATCTCTCCCCTCTTTTTTTCTATTTTTATGTTTTTCTTAAATCTATATTCAGTTACTCCACCAATATTTTATAGATGAAAATATTTTTTGTTTATTTATTTTTTTCACAAAAATACTTTTTAAAAAATAATATTCTTATCATAACTACATAAGATATGAATAATTAACATACTTTTTTAAAAATATAATTAATAAGACTAATTTATTAAAATGAATCCCTAATACAATACAATTAAATTTATATATAAAAGTTGTAAAAGAATAGTGAAACACTTGTTATTAAACTAAACATTAAAAAATTATTTGGCATTTGACCATAGAATTCAAATATGTTTTTTTATTGTATTTGAAATATACGATGTTGGAGTTGAAAATAGAATTATGTTTTATTTTTATAAAAAATATTTGAAATAATATTCATGTTTGAATGTACTTAAGTCTTAAATACAATATCAAAAGTGAAAAGTGAGTTTAAAAACAGATTATACTAACATGTTTTTCAAATTTGAAATATACCTTCAAGTTGAAAAGTTGCATTTCAAATTTTCATGATCAAACATCAATTTTCAAATAAAATAAAAAATAATTTTTAAATGAATTCTAAAAGTAAAAGTTAAAAAGTTACGAAATATGAATGTGAAAATTTTTAAAGTACTATAATGAAAAATGAGGGAAAAAGAAATAGAAATAATTTTAGTGATCAATTTTCATGACATAAGTAACCATGTAAAGAATTAACTTGAACTTTTTTATGCTCATAACTTTTCTATTTAATGATAAAATAAATTTTTTAAAGAAAAAGCAATTAAAACAAATAAGTAAAAAAATTATTAGAGTAATTAAATTAGTTTCAAAATTAATTTAAGAGAAAAAACAGAAAATGAGAAAAAGGAGGAAAGAGAAAAGCAAGAAAGAGAAATAGGAGGCAAAGAAGAAAAATAAAGTGTAAGCCCCACGAGTTAGAATATAATAGCAATAAATAATTCCTCATACAATTAATACTAGTTGTGCTTCATCCATAATAAAATTTTTTGGCTGAGTGGTGAGCAAAATAAATAAGGGGTGAATGAGGTGGGGCAGGGCCACAGGGGCTAGTACCTATAGCTAGCTGTGATTACTGTTGTAACTGGCGTCCTAGCATTGAGGTTATGGTGGGTCGTCTTTCCTCTTGGTTTTAAAGCACCTCTTCATTTTTTTCATTAATATTTTCGCTTACCATCTTAAGCAAATGTAATGCAAAACATGAAGGACTATTTCTTCTACCGGTAGTGGTAGCGTGTAGGGATAGCAAATGGAGCGGGCGGGATGAGACGGCAGGGTCGTCTCAATCATAAAACCACTAAAGCAATGTTTTGATGCCTCACAATTGTTGTCTTACCCATGTTGAATTCTAAAAAAAATGCACCCGTCGATAATTTTGAAGAGTCCAAGCAAAAATTGTCATTTATCTTGACAATGAACATGAACCCACATTATTATTTCTAGAGAGAAGTATATAAAACACCCTCAAACTATACGCGAATTATTAGTTTTATCCCTAAACTATAGACGACCTTAAATACACCCCTAAATTATACAAACCAAGCTTAAAATACCCCTCTCATCCACACGTACATATGCATGTTATTCACGCGTGCACACATGGCTTTTTTTTTTAGCTGATATGGCATACGATATATATAATTTTTTTTTTTTAAATGTTTATCACAGTAGTTCCACTTCTCTTCCATTGCCGACTAAACCCAACCAAATTTCACATCTAATCCCAAAGCATAACCATGGAAATCAAAGGGTTTTAACCTAGAATCGTGTTTTGGTAAGATCTGCTTTGTTATTTCTTCAGTTTGTTAGGGTTTTGTTAGCTATCTTTTACTGATTAAATTTCAGTTTGAAATTTGCTAGGCTTCGTTTGCTGCTGTATTTTGCTCATCTTGTTAAACATCGTCTTCAAAGGTTAGTATCTTCTTCGATTTGGGTTTGCTAGGGCTTCGATTTGGATATTGCAAGGCTTGCTAGGGTTCGATTGTAGAGTGATGTTGTTGAACAAGAAAAAGGGTGCAAAACTAATTACAAAAGGTCAAGAATTATTGGACAAGGTGTATTTTTATCCGAGTCTGGTTACAGTTGTGTTAATGTAAGTATATGTTAATTATTTTAGAACTACTCTTATTTTTAAGTCATTGTATGACACTTCTCTCTTTGATTACAACAAGGTATGTCTAACAGCAGAGTAGTCTCCATACCTAAGATGTTGAATTCTGCCGATGTCACAGATGATATTGGATACAAACCAAGCAAGCGCTTGAAGTGGAAAGGAAAGAAGGCAGTTACCCAACAAGAACTCCTAATGCAAAGTGCAATTCATAGAGTCCAAACAAAACCTCCAAATGATTTCAGTTAGTTTTTACTCAAATTTAGACATGTAACGAACAAGAATTTTATTTTGGTAGTTTTTTTTGACAAACAATATAGCTTAATGTCCAGTTATTTTGCTGCGGAACTTTCATTTTGCCTACGACAATTGTCAAATTTTGTTGAACTATCGTGATGTCTAATAAATGTTTATGTTAAGTTTGTGTTTATTGTATAATTGGTGCATCTGCTCCGTGAGTTTTTGTGCTTATGTTCACATATACTTGGTTCTTGTGATGGGTTGTTGGTATCAAATATTGAGCATGAGGTTGTGTAATCTATGTTGCTCGACTCTTCAAAAATGCCACTGGGTGTGTGTCGCATCCTTCAAAAGTAGTGCATTTCTGAAAGCACGGGTGCGACAACATTTCTAGAGAGTCCGTGTAACTTAAGATTGTGTTGCAGAAGAATTAGCATTGTTGGGTTGACTTGAAGATATGCAAGAATGAATGTTTGTGTGGACCAAATTTGAGTACATTTAGAAGTGTGTGTTGAATTTTTTTTGGTTATCCATGGCATGGACAAACAGAGATCATGTTATTTTCATTTCTTAATTCAATTATGTATCATCAGTTTTACATGTCTTAGATGTATCTTTTTTATTTCCAGTTGCTACACCAAAACAGAGCATCACCAATGCTAAAATGAATAGCCATTTACAGTTACAATATTCTTTACCAATGATGAAGTGAAAAGCCATTCATGTATTTTTATTTACATGGCACTTGATGTTGGACATATTGCTGGAATACTTCTTCAATTGCAGATATACATAATTCATATTCGATGACTTCCAATCTTGAGTTGTCCAAAGATCATTGTACATTAAAAATGGCGATCGGGTGAGACAAAGAGGTAAATTTGAATAATCACCAGCTCAGCTTAGGGCAAGATAGTCTGTTGGCTTTGTGAAACTACTCTTCGTCCTACCTATCAAAAAGTGTTTGTATTCGCCTCAATAGAATAGCTACTCCATTCAACTCCTTCGTGAATTCCTAGTATAACATCTAACTCGATTTCAAAGAGAGATGGTTTGTTGCTGGAGAAAGATTGTTGATGTACAATGGTTAGGCGTGGTTATGAGATTGATCGTGTCCATCACAAATCCTTAATCTTAGGCGTGAAGTCTTAAATATGGTTAAACAAAATAAAAACCAACCATATATGCATTCAAGAATAACAAAAATGACAACCCATTCTGAATTATGTTTGGATACAACTGGGTGGAAGGCAGACATGTTGTAAAACATTTTGCACCAAGAAAATGCTCCATGAATGCATAAACTCTGTTTTTATCGTGCTCTTTTAATTCTGGAAGTGATGATAAAAACTTCACGAAGTCATTTGACTGAAAGCTAAATCAAAACAACAGTATAGTCTAAACAAAAAATAGTCATCAACACAATAGGAGGAGAAATAATCTTATAGCCTATGAAATTTAGTTATTGAATTTTCTTGGACCTTTGAGATGAACTTTAATGGAGGAAAAGAAGTTAAATAGGAAGAACACGTGTTTGTAGCCGTTGGTAAAAAGAGAATGGAAGAAAAAATAATTTTAGAAAAGGAATTATCCATGTTTTAGTTGATGTGGCATTTTTTTTTAACTTCACTCTCGTGAAAGTGAACTCACTTGCTATGCCATGTGGATGAAAGGGGTGTTTTTAAGCTTAGTTGATATAGTTTAGGAGTGTTTTTAAGGCCGTCTATAGTTTAGGGATAAAACTAATAATTCACGTATAGTTTGAGGGTGTTTTAGTTCTCTCTTATTTCTATATATTTAATTTTTTTCATTCCCCTTTTACTCTTTTTATACTCTTATTGTTGAATACTTTGATTGAAGTCCCACAAATGGTCAAATCTTCTACATTATGCAAAATATATTCTTGTGTGTTTACAAAAAAAAAATTGGCATCTTCTTCAAATTTCAAGCACGGCAACAATCAATACTATTTCAATATTATTATATAAACATATCAAATTCAGTGCAATACTATTTCGATATCATTATATTAATTTATAAAATTCTTGAGCCAAGTTTTATAACTCTAACTTTGCATGCATTATATTTTTTATTGAAAAGTTGCATTGTTTACATTCTTTCTTTATAAGGTTTGCGTATATTCTATCCTACGTGTCAGCGCCACAATTAATCTCTCTTTTTTACTTTTAAAATGGCAGTTAATTAATTATTATATATATATATATATATATATTTAAAAAATTGAAAGTAAGAAATTGTTTTTTCTTAAAAATAACAGAATATAGAGGAAAAAACGTATGTTGAGATTGTAAGTTTTTACAAAATTTGAATTTTAAATAAATTAAAAAGAAACCATATTTTTACAGTTTAAATATATAGAAATAAAAATTGTAAACACTAATAAAACTCTTTTACTGTTACTTTAACTTTTTACAGTTTTTTTAAAATTCAAATTTAACAGCAGTTTACCAACGTTATGTTATTCCTAAAAAAAATAAACCTAAATTATAGGCATACATAAAAATAAACTGAAATACTGCGTATTGATAAGGCGAAATGGTCTGATGGACCCTTGTACTTGTATGAGTTTGTATTTTGGACCCTTCTACTTAATTATTTGTCAACTGAACTCTTAAACTCAATTAAAATGAGACTTTTAAACCCTTCCAACCATGTATGTAGCTCACTCTCCTTTACATAAATGACATGTCATATCCACATAGATATATTTATGCCATGTCATAATTATTTTTAATATTATTAATCAAAATTATTTAATAAAAGGTAAAATAATAAAATTTTATTTTATTCTTTAAAGTAAAACTAACTCCATACATTCTTCTCCATTCCCACTGTTTCACGACCAAATTTTAACAAGAAAGCCGTCATCGCCGCTGTCGTTGTTTCACAGCCAAAATTTAACAAGAAAGCCTTCGCCGCCTTCGTCGCTTTTGCCGGCGAAACCACCTATATTCTCTCCATCACCCGTCTTCATATCCACCGCACACCATCACCGTTTTTCTTTCTTCCTCCAACCTCCACAAAATCGACAAACTAAGCCACCGCACCACCAGATCTGGCCGAAAAATCTTTTCGCCGTTGTGACTAGATTCTCGCACCATCACCCACCTCTTTCTCCTCTCCACTGACCAGCCACGCCTCTCTCTCTCAAGCTCCACTGCGTATCAGTGGTCTTCGGCGACCGGCGAACACCACCAGCGCCTCTCTCTCTCTCTTCATCAGTGAATCAGTGGACTCAAGGAGGTGCCCAAGATCTGCTAAATAGATTACAATAGACTGTGGAAAAGAAAGAAAAGGGGCTGGGCAGGGGATGGAGATTGATGAAAATGAGGTGTAATGGGTGAAGAAGAAGGATTTTTGATTAATTGTTTTTAAAAAAATTATGTCTTTTATAATTTTTAATATTTTTTAACTCAAAAATGTTATTCACTCGCCTCAAGAGGCGTGTAGTTACACACTTTTGCCAACTCAAACATCCTAATGCCACATAAGCATGGGCAATGGTCAGAGAGGTTTGTTAAATTGTATTTTATTAAGTTTAAGGATTCAGTTGATAAAACTTTAAGTAGAAGGGTTCATAATATAAATGCATACAAGTACAAGGGTCTACCAGACCATTTCGCCTATTGATAAAGTAGTTTAAAACTGCATAAGTGTGGCACAATTACAACACAAACTTCTCTCACAAGATGAAATCCTCATAAATTCTCTAAAGAAATGAGAAATCAACATATATTTTGATGGATGGAAGAGACCCAGGTTTAAAATATTTGTTAATCGATCTTTATCATTGCAATACAGAATGAAGTTTCTTCTCTTCTTTAAGCTGTCAAATTCATGATGAAGATCACCCACCCGTTCACAACAGTTTTTGCTTTTAGCGAGAAATGTTTTAGCATGCCTTAATATAATTATGGCCCTATTTCTAGTAACGTCATATGCTGATTGTTATGTTATTGTTGATTTTTATATAGGTTCCCAGGTATATATAATAATTGAAGATTGATTGTGTTGTTCGATTTATATATTAAAATATCAGTGCTTTTATACAATATTTCTTTTTTCCTTGATAACATATTTTGTTTGCAAAGGCTACAAAGAAAGCTCTTGCATGAACTGCCATAGTTATCAAGTAATAGGGAAAGGAGGGGAGTGGAGTTGGGTCCGTGCCGTGGCTAACATGTATTATACATATCAGGTATTTTGCTTCACAAAGTTTGATTCAATTTTAAAAAAAATTCTATGTTATACTAATCTTATTCTTAATTCCTATTTTTATTAACTCAAAATGACACAAATCAAATCAGACATCTTGGCAGCAATAATATGCATTTTCAAGAAGCGTATTTGATTGGTTAGCTTTATCGCTCTACTTGGTATGCTTATATGTATTTATAATATAACCATGTTTTAAAAATTTTCTGTTGTTTTATAAACCAAATTCTTATTTTTAGGAATTCAATATATAGATTTCGACTTTTGCAGAACTACATACTTAATGAAATTCCTCTTTCTCCGTGATTAAGAAAATGTTTTTATACAATATACATTCGATTTAATTTACAGGTTAGTTCATATATTTTATCTAAAGTAAATACTTATATTATGTAAGCCAAACATTTAGACAAACAAGTAAGAATTTTACAAAAAAAACACAAAATTAAAAGAAAACTAAATGATTGTCAAAGTACAGTAAAAAAAAAATTTACATGTATAATTAGAATTAGGAAATATTTTGGAGTCATTTCTAATATGTTAAGAAATTTTTTTATCTATTAGGTAGAAGAAAGGGCAAATTTGAACCATTTCTAATATGTTATAAGGGCAACACTTTTGAACGATTTTTAATATGTTAAAGGCATTTTTGAGCCTTTTCTGGAAAAAAAATATGCAATATAATATAAAATATAAAAGATATACTAAATGAGATGTTTTAAGTTGGGGGTATTATAATAATAATTTAATATTTAAGTTAGAGAGTTCATGCTTTTAAGGTAGATAGATAGATAGATATATAGATTGATAGATAGATAGATAGATAGATATAGATAGATAGATAGATAGATATATATAGATAGATATAGATAGATAGATAGATGTTATGACGTACTTTTCACATATTTCTTCTTAACCTTTCACATTCTTTATTGATGAAAGTTTAAATGTTTCAATTACTAATTTTCTATTCTTTGTTAATGGTTAAAATAGAAAAAAGTTATTGGGGAGTCTCAATTATTAAAACTATTGCTACTTGTAACCTTTTTTGATTCTCCTAATTACTTGTAATTATTTTTTTCCAATATATTTTCCTAGCTGGTACCCTCAAGAATAATAAACATGTGACTTTGTTTGTTCATAATTCCTTAGTTGTTCTTTTTTTTAAAAAATATAATAATGTGTTTTTAAAAACTTAATGAGATCTTTTTATGATTTACTAGCTCTAGAATTATCAAGAAACACACATTTGAGAATAGGAGAGGCTGATATCATTCACATGATAAATTTATTATGGCATAGTCAGGTGTGTTTATAGACAATGACATGGAAGAGCAAGGAAAACTAGTTACTACTGGTTAAAGAATGAATAATAGGCCATCAAATTAAGTATCTTTAGGGATGGCAATGGGGCGGTGCAGGGTGGGTGAGGGGCGGGTTGAGCGTAACTTGAAAATTTTTTAACCCGCCTCGCATAAACTCGCCCCGCATGAACCCTCCCGCATAAATTTTTAAATATTTGCCTTTTTTTGATGAAGTTTGATACTAAAAATAAAATTCATTTCCTCATTAAATTGTATTAATTTAATAGATAATAACTTAAAATTTTATTTTTTAAAGGTAAATTGGAAAGAATGTAAGAGACCGTATTAGTTTTTATTGAACCGTTTTCATTTACTATCTTGAATATTTTAGTAACTTTAAACAAATTATCTTAATAAATAATTCTTTGTCACTCTTATAACATGTAAAAAATTAAAATTAATTTTGAACCCACATAAAATCACATAGACCCGCAATCCGCCCCGCCCCGCATTAGTTTTTATAAAACCCACTTCAACCAGCCCCACTTCCCACTCGCCCCGCACAACCTTAAAATCGCCCCGCCCTGCATAGCCTTAAAACCGCCCCATCCGCATCCGCCTCGCCCCATTTCCATCCCTAAGTATCTTATACTTTGCATGCACATGCACCAAACAATAGAGAAAGTGATAATTGACTAATTTATGAAAAATCATTCAATATTGAGAAGCAAACTATATCAAAGAACAAATATTATAATTAAAAATATGTGAAAGACAAAATTAATTAAAAAGTAAGAATTTCACAATCTTTCAAGTTCTTAATATACGTGACAATACCAAATTTCTAATATTCAGATATTAGAAATTGATCATTCATAATCTTAATGAGGTCATGGATTACTGCGCAAAGCGCGGTAAATTATCTAGTGTGAATGAAAAATAAAGTCTTGATATGCTAAAAGTGAGAAGTAATTTTTTTTAGGGAAAAGGCATAAATTCTCCCTTAAGTTTGTCACGAAAAGTCAATTACACGCTTAAACTATTGGGCATAATACATAAATATGACCCTTAACTTGGCTTCAGTGGACAACTATGCCCTCCAACTTTGAGTGTGCACAAGTAGACACTTAAACTTGTATAAAATTGAACAAGTAGGCACACGCGTCCTACATGGCATAATACACGTAGGACGCCATGTAGGACACAAAATTGCCATGTTGGACAAATGTGTCTATTTGTTCAATTTTATACAAGTTTAAGTGTCTATTTGTGCACACCCAAAGTTAAAAGTCATAGTTGCCAGCTAGCGCCAAGTTAAGGGTCATGTTTATGTATTATGCCAACTATTGTGACGATCTATTACACACCTAAATTACTTAAAAGTGAATTTATTTCAACCATGATGCACATACAACCAGTCACATGATGAGAAAGTGTTTCACACTCGCACCACATCATCACCATGTCACTGCCACATCAATAATTATGTCAGATTTCAAAAAAAAAAAATCATGTCACCCAAATGCTTTTTCTTTCATATACACCATCAAACCAACCATTAAACCACCATAATTATTGTCATTATCACCAAATTCACTTCTCCACCACCATAGATTCCATCACTCACAACCAAATTCACCACCGAATTTTTTCAACAAGCACCGTCACATTAAAAAATTATAACCACCATAATAAATTTGACTAAATTCACCATCGAAATCACATCACCACCATTACCATCATTGAAGTTCATCAAAATCATATACCATAAATTTCAGCATCCACATCAAATACATGAGTTTCATTGTCATTATCGAAATTAAAAGTCATACCACCACTAATTTTATCACCCATCACCAAAACCACCACCAAAAGTTATCACAATTACAAATTTCATTCAAGCTCAAAGAGGAGAATGATGAAAAATAAGAAGTCGGTCAATGAAAGAAAAAATAAATTGATTTTGATAAGATAAAAGAAGGAGAAGAGATGATGAATTGTTCCCACATCCAAACTCCATTTTAAGTCAAAATCCACAAGGGGGCTCAAAACTAGCCCGGACACCTCGGGATCCAACCAAAAGGTCGTTCTAGACAAAACTCTACATTCTAGAGCTAACCATGCTGATGCAATTCTCATCCTAACTCATTTACTCAGAATATTGACTAAAGTCAAACTTAGGCCTTAACTTGAAAGTCAAAATGCCTAATGCTACAGACTCGCACTGAAAGCCTTGGAAGTCATGCCGACCGTGCTACTATCCTTAAATGACCATTCTCGAGCTGATGGAATTGTTAGACTTGGATTCTGAAGTCATCTTTTCGAACTTTTGGTCAAAACTGACCGTTTAAGGTTTGAAAGCTCCAAAATACAAAAACTCGCATAAAAACTAAACGAACGACTAGGTGACCAAACTATCAGTCCTAGAAAGTCACAAATGACTTGGGGTCGCTATAGGAAGGCTCTAAACAACGAACAAGAGGCATAAACAAAGAAATGACTAGAAGGTCATTACAACATCCATTACTAAAAAGGACGTTCATTCATGAATGTAAGAGTCAAGACGTACTTGAAGGCTCAAACAAGCCAGGAAATTGCTCCCGCATATCATGTTCGGTCTCCTAGGTAGCCTCCTTAAATGAACAGCGCCTTTAACGGACCTTAACCATAGGAATGGCTCTCGAACGCAACCGACGCATATCACTGGCTAAACTAGCAATTGGCTCCTCCACGAAGGTCAAGTGATCATCCAACTCTACTGTATCACATAAAATCACATGAGACTCATCAAGAACATACAGATGCAACATCAAAATGTGAAAAAAATTGTGGATAGTTGAGAACATCGGAGGCAAAGATAACTCATACACAACCTCTCCAACTGTAAGGAGGATCTCAAAAGGCCCGATATACCTGGGGCTAGGCTTGTCCCTCCTCTGAAATCTCATCATGCCCTTCATGGGTGACACACGGAGAAACACTCTATCACCAACTGAGAATCTCAAAGGCCGCCACCTACGATCAGCATAACTCATGTGCCTACATTGAGCTGTTCGAAGTCTATCCGGAACCACCCTCACCTGCTCCAAAGCCTCTTGAATCAAGTCTGTACTACGCGGTCTAGGCTCTGTAGACTAAAACCAACCAACTGGAGAGCGATAACGCCTACCGTATAAGGACTCGAACGGGGCATCTAAATGCTAGAATGGTAGCTGTTGTTGTACATAAACTCTACCAAAGACAAGAACTTGTCCCACTGGCCTCCAAACTCTACGACAGAAGCCCGCAACGTGTGCTCAAGAACCTAAATAGTATGCTCCAACTGATCGTCAGTCTGTGGGTTAGAAGCTGTGCTTAGGTCGACGTGAGTTCCCAACTAATCCTGAAAAGTCCTCCAGAAGATACAAGTAAACTGAGCACCCCAATCTGATATAATAGAGATCGGCACACCATGAAAACGAACCCCCTCACGAATGTAGATACGGGCCAATCTCTTGGCGCTGAATGAAAACTTAACAGGGATGAAGTGTGATGATTTGGTCAATGGATCAACGATGACCAAAGTACTATTAACACCTCTGGAAGTCTAAGGTAGACCTGCCACAAAGTCCATAGTGATGCGATCCCACTTCCACTCCGCAATAGGTAATCTCTTAAACTTACCACTAGGTCTTAAATGCTCAGCCTTCACGTGTTGTCAACTAAGGCAACAGGATACATAGTCTGTAATATCTCTCCTCATATCGCCTCACCAGTAATGGTGCCTCAAGTCACGATACATCTTCATGATGCCCGAACGGATAGAGTATCTAGAATCGTGGGCTTCACAAAGTATCAGCTGGATCAAACCCCTAACTCTCGAAACAAAAATATAGCCTACAAACCTCAAAACCCCATCTAAATCTAAGGTAACCTGACCGACATCACCCGCTAACACCTTATATCAAAGTGCAACAAAGGCCTCATCCTCAAACTTACTGTAACACCTCAGATTTGAATTAGGCTACAAAGGGAAATAGGGAAAGGTCCACGAACCCAAAAAGGACCATGGACCCTTCACGACACACTAGATGGTCCGTGAAGGGGACCACAACCCGTTAAAGGGCTCATGAACAAGTTCCCAGAGTTGGCCCGGATAGTGTCCCTTCCACGGATGCCTAGATGGCTCGTGGTGAGGTTCACGGGCCGTGAAAGGGGTCGTGAGGTTGCCCACTTAGGAAGAGCTTCTCCCTTAGTCACTGGTCAAGGACCACAGATGTCTAAACGGTCCGTGAACCCCACACGGATAGTGAAGTCGTCCGTCAAGAAGACTTGATAAACTTAGAGTTTAGGGTCAACTTCAAACGATCATATCTTTTAGCACAAAATGAATTAGGTGGCCCATGACTATCACATTAAAGGTCTTTGAGTCCTCTTTCCAATGCCACAAAGTTTGCTCCATTTGAAGTTTGGAGTAAAAAGGTATGCCCATTTTAGTGGAGTCCTGTTTGGCTGAGAAATCTTCACGACCCACTGTACGAGCCATGAAGCACTGTACGGCTCAGGAAGCCTTTCTTGAAGCCATTTCGGCAGTTTTTAAGTTAGGGGCTATTGGGTATTTTCCCAATTATTTTAACTCGATACTACGTCATTTTGCCTTCTACCCTAGGCCCTATATAATGATTTTTACCCCCAAAATCACCCAATTCAATTCATTCTCTCTAATCCCAAAAAGGAGACCAAATTTATCCTCTCCAACAAAAATCTTCTCTCTAGAATCGAGGAAGAAGAAGAAGCTAGGGTTCTTCAAGTTCAAGACTCCATTCTTCATCATTGTTTAGGGCTTCAATTGAGGTATGTAGGGAGTTCATCAATGGGTTCCATTCACCCATTGAGCCCCCCAAGGTTTTCTTCAACTCTCCTATTCAATTCCCCAAAATTGAACAACGTTTTGATTTCATTCTTCATGGGTTCTATTTGTATGGATTCAATTATGTACTTATGATCTTGTTTTGATGATTTAGACTCAATTACATGTTTTTCTACTAATTCCATGTGAACCCATGTATTGATCTATGAATTGGACTATAATCCATAATTTTCTAAGTAAAGATTGTTCAATCAAAACTAGGTTTTCTTCTATGACGTGGGTTCCTTCAATTATGATCAAATTACTTTCAATTATGGTTTTATAATTATGAATTGAGTTGAATTACACGTTTTAAGATGAATCACCATGAACCCACATGAATTCCCCTTATTTTGATATTTATGCATTAATGATGGGTTGAATTATGAAGAAGATAGAATTTATGAAGTTTATGTGAACTCATGCATGTTTTTATGATTTCAAAAGCTATGATTCATGGTGAAATTGATGAATGATAAAAAATGGGTTTTATGAAGAATGAATGTTAAATTATGGAAATTATGATGATTATGAATTGCTTTCAAATTAACGCTTAATTGAAGTTGTTGTTGAGTTGTGAAAGGGTTTCTCACGTAATACTCACATTATGAATTAGAAATGAACAAGAGGTGATTACCCATGTTCCCTAAAAGTAGACAAGAAGCAATTACCTGTGTTCCATAATGATAGATAAGAGGCTATTACCCATGTCTAATAAAGTTAAGATGAATTATGATTTATGACTATTTCATGGGAAATATGCCTAGCACCGAGTGGACGACTGGCGAGTCCCTATGCTGTCATGACCCAAGGTACCCCCTAGATGTGACATGGCGTACAAGACCCCGAGAGACCTCATACAAGCCCTCAGCATACATTGCATACAAGATAATAGAGAATAAAGGGTTCAAAATAGATTTCATATCAAACTTTTGAACGAAACAGCGGAAGTCTACATCTCATGTCTCGAAGCCAATCTAATATAAAGAACAACGACTGGGACGTTACCCAATACAAAGCTGAAACTAAAATGAAAATACATGAAAGGAAATAAGAACTAGGCTATGTCCTCGGATGGATGAGGACTCACCAAGTCTTCTATCAAATCTCTAATCAAGCTCTAGCCACGAGTGGATAGTGAATCGCCACGTCCTACATCAAAGAAGTTAATGTAGGCAAGAGTATGCGTTAGCATAATTAAGTACTAAGTATGATATCAATGCACATAAACACATAAATCATGCTAGAGTGAAATATAATCATGACTTGCAAGGGCCAAGCTAAAACATGTTAAAAAGAAAAAGGAACATGAAGCATAAAGCATATACCATGGCCAAAGCAAGCCAAATCATCTTTGATTTCTTCTCTTTACTTTATCATAGGAACACTTGTGTTCATTAACTTGTGGGGAATAGCCTTAACCGACATATAAAACCATGTGAGCTATCAACACGGAATCTGGTGTCTACCCCACACCGAAAAGAGGTGTCCTACTTGCCAAGGTAAGACCATGAACTTCTTAGCTTATGTGGATCCACTAGCTAGTGTCTATCATAGACCATCACCCTATGGTGGCAAATAAGTTATGGGACATGGGTAATCGCCACTTGTCCACTCGATACTTAGCATAATTCCCACGTATTAATCATAGTTCATTTTATCTTAGGTAGACATGGGTAGTCGCCTCTTGTCTACATTTGTCATAAGCTCATTATTGGTAGACTTGGGTAATCGCCGCTTTGTCTTCATTAGGGAACATGGGTAATCGCCTCTTGTCCCTTCATTCATTAGAATAGCTCCTTAAGAACAAGGGTAATCGCCTCTTGTTCTTCTATTAGTTATGTTGGGAGAATTACGTGAGAAAACCTTTCACCACTTAACCATAACATCATCGAATCATAACTTTGGTACCTTACTCTCAAAGCACCCTTAACTCATTATCAACTTCATATGAGACATGCATAAGTTCATTAGCTTTATCTTTACTTAGTTCATCATGCTCATAGTTCCTAGATCATAGAGTTCATATGGGTTCATGCAAGTTCAACTCATATCATGCAAATTAATGCAAGCTCATGCTTAGAAAGCCATAATTAAGACAATTTACTCATACTTGAAGGAACTCACATAATAGAGGAAAATCATGCTTTTTACTTTATCATGCTAAATTCATAGGATTATCCTCAATTCATTCATAATTCATGCTTAGTTTCATAAATATTTCATAAACTTCATCAATTCATAGCTCAACCAAACAATCAAAGCATAGATTATCAAATTGGGGAGAATTAGCTTGGGATCATGGGGGTTCATGCAATCTTTACATCAAATCATGTAATTTACGCTAATTCGTGCACTAAGTTACTTTATCACGCTAGATCGTGCACTAGGAATCATAAAATCAACAATTGAAATCATAATTGAAGAACCCACAATAATTGATCAAAAACCCTAATTCAATTGGGGTAGAGTAAACCTTGAAAATCTTGAAGAAAAGGGAGGACCCATTGGAGGAAAGGACTCCTAATGGTGAACACTATCATACCTCAAAGAAACCCACAAGAATTTGGTGAAGATTGAAGGTCTTCAATAAAGGATCCTAGCTTCTTCTTCTTCCTTGAAGCTTGAGAGATTTTCTTTTAGAGAGAGAAATATTTGAGAGGAGATATTTGGGAATGAAATATAATGAGAGAAATTAGGCTTAAGAAGTATTTATAGGGTTTATACTAGGGGTATAACCGACTTAGCTAATTAGGAAATCAATTAGGGAAAAGACCAAAAAACCCTTAATTAATAACTGTCGGGGCCACTTGATGGACATGATCTATGGTCCGTACATCAATTGACAGACCATCCTGTTCTTCTGTCAATTGATTCAGAGAGTTCATTTTGGGTTTAAAATTTGGCAAAGTCTGGAAGGCACCTACGGAACCCATCTACGGCCCGTGAACTGAACTGCGAACCGTCCTGCTACTCCGTAGGTCAAAGTTCAGAAACTTGGAAATCCTGAAAGTTCACAGTGCCATTGACGGTCCCCACCTACGGCCCGTCAATCCATCTACGACCCGTAGGTGGCCTCCGTAAGTCACTTTCTTCAGGTGAGTTCTGCATTTTTAAGTTTGTTGAAAGCTTGGGGTATTACAATGTCCCATAAACTATGTGCCACCATAGGATTAGCTAGTGGATCCACGTAAGCAAGAAGTTAAGGTCTTACCTTGGCAAGTAAGGCAACCTCTTTTGGGTGTGGGGTAGACACCGGATTTCATGTTATATCTCACATGGTCTACGTCGGTTAAGGCTCACTTCCCACAATAATGAACTAAAATGACTTTCAAAGTATTTCACAAGTGATGTGAAAATGTTTAGCTTGCATTCACCTTGGTTTATGACTTATAATTTCTAACCCTTTTTACTTCATGTTTAGCTTGGTCTTTGCATGCCATGGAAATGTCCCCTTTTTAGCATGATTTAATTGTTTATTGCATTCCCCTCATACTTGGTACATTCCATGTACTAACACATACTTTTGCCTATATTGTCTCATAATGTAGGATTTGGCGCTTCTACATCTATTCATGGCTAGAGCATAGTAGAAGGATTGTTGAAGACTTGGTGAGTCCTTATCCATACGAGGACATAGCCTAGTTGTTATTTCTTTTATGTTTCTTTCATTTTGGCATTGTATTAGGTTACGTCCCAAACTTCATTCTCTTTCATATAATAGATTGGCTTTGAGACATGAGATATAGACTTCCGCTATTTTTCTTAAAAGCTTTGATATGATATTGTCTATCTTTTGAACTCTCAAATCTCTATGATCTTGTATGTATGTATGCTAAGTGGCTTGTATGAGGCCTTTCGAGGTCTTGTACGCCAGGTCACGTTGGGTTGTGACAAACTTGGTATTCAGAGCACAAGGTTTTAGAAAGGTCCTAGGATGTCTCTTAAGCCACGTCGAGTAGAGTCTTGTTCATGAGTGTGAAGCGCGCCACACTTATGAATGAGAGGATATAAAATGTTTAGGAAATTCCACTTCTTTCATTATTCTAAAGTCGCGCGATAGAGTTTAACTTCATAGGTCTTCCTCTCCTAACCCTTCTTTGTACTTTTCAGAATATGCCTCCATGAAGGAATTCCGTGAGAAGGAATACGTATGTTGATGCAACTGAGAGACAAGAGGTTCCCCAAGTCCGTCAAGAACACTTGTTAAACGTAGAGTTTATGGTCAAATTTAAATGATCATATCTTTTAGCACAAAATGAATTAGGTGGCCCATGACTTATCAAATCAAAGGTCTTTGAGTCCTCTTTCTAAAGCCACAAAGTTTGCTCCATTTGAAGTTCTCCGTAAATAGTTATGCCCATTTTAGTGGAGCACTGTCAGGCTGAGAAATCTTCACGACCCACTGTACGAGCCGTGAAGTACTGTACGGCTCGTGAAGCCTTTCTTGAAGCTATTTCGGCAGTTTTTAAGTCAGGGGCTATTAGGTCTTTTTCCAATTAGTTTAACTCAATATTACGTCGTTTAGCCTTCTACCCTAAGCCCTATATATTGATTTTTACCCCCAAAATCACCCAATTCAATTCATTTTCTCTAATTCCAAAAAGGAGACCAAATTCATTCTCTCCAAAAAAATCTTCTCTCTAGAATCCAGGAAGAAGAAGAAGCTGGGGTTCTTCAAGTTCAAGCCTCCATTCTTCGTCATTGTATAAGGCTTCAATTGAGGTATGTAGGGAGTTCATCAATGGGTTCCATTCACCCATTGAGCCCCCAAGGTTTTCTTCAACTCTCCTATTCAATTCCCCAAAATTGAACAACGTTTTGATTTCATTCTTCATGGGTTCTATTTGTATTGATTCAATTGTGTACTTATGATCTTGTTTTGATGATTTAGACTCAATTACATGTTTTTCAACTAATTCCATGATAAACCATGTATTGATCTATGAATTGGACTATTAACCCTAATTTTCTATGTAAAGATTGTTCAATCAAAAACTAGGTTTTCTTCTATGATGTGGGTTCCTTCAATTATGATCAAATTACTTTCAATTATGGTTTTCTAAGTATGAATTGAGTTGAATTACATGTTTTAAGATGAACCCACATGAATTCCCCTTATTTTGCTATTTATGCATTGATGATGGGTTGCATTATGAGGAAGATAGAATTTATGAAGTTTATGTGAACTCATGCATGTTTTTATGATTTCAAAAGCTATGATTCATGGTGAAATTGATGAATGATGAAAAATGGATTTTATGAAAGATGCATGTTCAATTATGGAAATTATGATGATTATGAATTGCATTAAGATTGAAGCTTAATTGAAGTTGTTGTTGAGGTGTGAAAGGGTTTCTCACATAATACTCACATTATGAATTAGAAAGGAACAAGAGGTGATTACCCATGTTTCTTAAGGAGCTATTCTAAAGGTCGACAAGAGGCGATTATCCATGTTCCCTAAAAGTACAAAAGACGCGATTACCCGTGTTCCATAATGATTTATAAGAGGCGATTACCCGTGTTCCATAATGATTTATAAGAGGCAATTACCCATCTCTAATAAAGTTAAGATGAATTATGATTTATGACTATTCCGTAGGAAATATGCTTAGCACTGAGTGGATGAGTGGCGAATCCCCATGTCCCATAAACTATGTGCCACCATAGGATTAGCTAGTGGATCCACGTAAGCTAGAAGTTAAGGTCTTACCTTGGCAAGTAAGGCAACCTCTATTGGGTGTGGGGTAGACACCGGATTTCATGTTATAGCTCACATGGTCTACGTCGGTTAAGGCTCACTTCCCACAATAATGAACTAAAATGACTTTCAAAGTATTTCACAAGTGATGTGAAAATGTTTAGCTTGCATTGACCTTGGTTTATGACTTATGATTTCTCACCCTTTTTACTTCATGTTTAGCTTGGTCTTTGCATGTCATGAAAATGTCCCCTTTTTAGCATGATTTAAATGTTTTATTGCATTCCCCTCATACTTGGTACCTTCCATGTACTTACGCATACTTTTGCCTATATTGTCTCATAATGTAGGATTTGGCGCTTCTACATCTATTCGTGGCTAGAGCTTAGTAGAAGGATTGTTGAAGACTTGGTGAGTCCTCATTCGTTCGAGGACATAGCCTAGTCGTTATTTCTTTTATGTTTCTTTCATTATGGCATTGTATTGGGTTACGTCCAAAACTTCATTCTCTTTCTTATGATAGATTGGCTTTGAGATATGAGATGTAGACTTCTGCTATTTTTCTTAAAAGCTTTGATATGATATTGTCTATCTTTTGAACTCTCAAATCTCTATGATCTTGTATGTATGTATGCTAAGTGGCTTGTATGAGGCCTTTCGGGGTCTTGTCACGCCTAGAGGGTACCTTGGGTCATGACACTGACTGCTACGGATCTGATCAAGTAGAGAGGACTACACTCCCATATAGGCCAGAGCACACCTAGAATCTGAAACATCCAACTGAACCATCTGATTAGCTAAGGAGTGAATGTCCAAAGCTAATGGTTGCTCCATAGTAGATAGGAAGACAAGACTACCTATACTCTCTGCCTTCCGACTCAAGGCATCCGCTACAACATTCGCCTTGTCCAGATGCTAGAGAATAGAGAGGTCATAGTCCTTCAGTAGCTCAATCCAGCGACGCTACCTCGAATTAAGGTCCCTCTGGCTCATGATGTACTAAAAACTCTTGTGATCAGTATAGATCTCACAACAGACTCCATATAGGTAGTGCCTTAAGATCTTAAGCGTAAAAACTACCGCCGCCAATTCAAAGTCATGAGTGGGATAGTTGTGCATATGTAGCCTAACCTTTCTCGATGCATAAGCAATAACCTGGTCCCACTGCATCAAAACACAACCCAAACTCATGTCGTATGCGTTACAATAGACCATGAAGTTCTCGCCCTCAATTAGAAGAGTCAATATGGGAGCAGTAGTTAGCAATTCCTTAAGCTTCTGAATGCTCAACTCACACTCCTCAGACCACTCGAAAGACACATCAAGGCGAGTCAACTAGGTCAAAGGTGCTGCAATGGTGGAGAAGCCCTTCACGAACTATCTGTAGTAGCCTTCGAATTCGGTGAAGCTTTGAACCTCAGTAACTGAAGTGGGCCTAGCCTAATCACGAATAGTCTAAATCTTCACCGGATCTATGATGATACCATCCTTGGACACCACGTGCCCTAAGAATGTCATGGAAGTAAGCCAAAACTCGCACATTGAGAACTTGGCATAAAGCCGCTTGTCTCTCAAAGTCTGGAGCATAATCCTCAGATGCTGCTCATGATGACTCCTGCTCGGCGAGTATACTAGAATGTAATCTATGAGCACAATGATGAACAAATTAAGATATTCAACCCAAAATACATCACTAGGAACTTATAATGGCCATATCGAGTCCTAAATGCGGTCTTAGGGATGTCCAATGCCCTAGTCAATGCACATGCGTATCGTACCATCCTTTTTCTTCAGTAACAGAACAAGGGCTCCCCAAGGAGATACACTAGGCCTGATGAATCCCTTACCCAAGAGATCCTAAAGTTTAACACTGAGCTCCTTGAGTTCTCCTGGAGCCATTTGATATGGCAGAATAGAAATACCCTGAGTACCTGGCTCAAGCTCCATAGGGAAGTCAATATCACGCTCTGGGGGTATGCTAGGTAGTTCGATAGGAAACACAACTACAAAATCACAGACAACTTGATCTGACTCCACTAGAAGGACCTCCCTACTCACATTAGGGACATAACCAAATAGGAAAACACCCGCTAGCAAGTAGCCTCCAAGCCTAAATAAAAGATATAACTCCAACTGACGTGCTACTAATAGAGACCTACCACACCACTGGTGGAATACCAGGCATGGCTAAGCTAATGATCTTAGAGACACTATATAAAACCACATGGTAGGAGGATAACCATTCCATGCCCAAGATCACATAAAAACAAGCATATCTAACAAAATAAGGTCAGCTCAAGTGTCACGCCCTTGGATAGTAACTAAGCAAGATCAAAACACATGATCCTCTACTAAAGACTCACCCAAGGGGGTCGACACATGCAACGACACTGCCATAGGCTTAGAACGCATACCCAAATGAGAAGCAGAATACATAGACACATAAGAATAGGTTGAGCCCAGATCAAATAAACCCGAGGTGGGCTAATCGTATAAAAGAATCGTACCTATGATCACATCATCGGATGCTTTAGCCTCTGCCCTTGCTGGAGCTGCATAGAAATGGCCCTGCTCACCTCTGCTTTGGCCATCAATCCTACCACTTTGACATGCCTCACCGGGGACCACATTAAATACCCTACTGTCCACCGCAATGGTCCTGACCCTGATCTCGATAGATAGCTGGAGGTGCTGCTGGTGGAGATGGTACTACTGGTGGGGTTGCCTTTGGAGCTGGAGCAATTTGTATTGCAAAGGGTAATCTCTGGCCCAGTGCCCCAATTCACCACAATCAAAGCAACCCAGAGATTATCTGTTCCCAGAAGAACGACCACCACGATCTGAAGCATAAGGCTAGGACCATGACTCTGACTAGAGCCAACCTTACTCCGGCTATATCGGTCACCCTCTGAAAACTGCAATGAGGCCTGAATGGGCTAACTGGGCTGACCCTGTTGAAAATGTTGTCGAGTCCTTTCATGTGCATCTCTAGACCTAGAACAGGACCCGCTATAGCTACCCTTATATGTAGTTTTCTTGTTGCTACCCATTGGGACTCACGACAGAGCTGCTCAATAGTGAAGACATGATCAACAACACCTAGAAAGGAACGACCCATGGAGACC
The DNA here is from genome assembly GCA_018342035.1 of Solanum appendiculatum. Classification (NCBI taxonomy): domain Eukaryota; kingdom Viridiplantae; phylum Streptophyta; class Magnoliopsida; order Solanales; family Solanaceae; genus Solanum; species Solanum appendiculatum. Next base: position 876,120 of record JAGDQO010000635.1, on the reverse strand, counting down.
ATAGACAAAGTCTCAATGCGCAGCGAAAACCTCAACCCATGAAAAAAGCACCAAACTTTCTCCTCCTTAGTAGGTAGAATCATAGTAGCATGATGGGAGAACTTGTGAAAACTCACCTCATACTCTGACACGGTCATAGAACCTGCTCCAACATGGATAAATGATCATAGAGGTGATCTCTTATGCTGCAAGGAATAAATTTGGACAAGAAGGCCTCAGAATACTCAGTCTAGGTGAGCGGAGGAGACCCAACTAGCGTGGTCTCAAAAAGGTATGCCACCATTGTTTGGCTGGCCCATCCAACTGATATGTAGTGAAGTCGACTCCTTCGACTCTACAAGACCCAAAGTATGAAGCCGCTCCCGACAAGTAGTCAAAAACTTGTGGGTATCCTCACCCACAACCGCAGAAAATTTCAGAGGTGAAAGTCTCAAGAATACCCTGAGCATCTTCTTCTCCTATAGTTCCATAGCTTCGACCACAATCACGGGCTAGGCACTCCCAGGTGGTACCTGGGCCTGAGGTGCCTCTGCTGCAGGCTGATCCTGCTGACCTGGTACTGGTGCAGGTGCCGGTGCTAGTGTTGGGGCATGCTGCATGACACCTAGCACAATGAGAAGCTGTACAATGGCAGCCTGAAGATATGGAGCCAGAGCTGCTCCATGTGGTGGCTAAGTTGGTCCTGACCACATCGGCTGATCTGGAACACGGGCTGTCGGAAGGTCCACTTCAGTCTCTGGATCCCGATCTCTATCTTGGCGTGGTGTTGTACCGCTACAAAGCAAGGGAGGTTGAGCCCTACCCTGAGTCGCCACATGGTGCATATGATCCATCCTGCAAAAAGCTAAACAAGTAAGATTTCAAGAAAGCAATACAAAAGAGAAAAAATCATAAAAACACCCTCTAGTCTCCCAAAGATAGGAAATGGACGTCTCTCTACTAATCAGTTGGACTCTACTAGGTATTAGCTCTGTACAATTGTGATTGGTGAACCTGGGGCTCTAATACCAACTTGCCACGACCTGATCCCTAGAGTCATGATGGCACCTACTATAATCCACAAGTAGGTAAGACAATCTTTAACCCAGAACGACGAGTAATGAGTACAAGGGAAGAACTTAAAAAGAAGTAATACTTACAACAAGGAAAGACAGAAATAGGAAAAAACCAAAACTATATGGAATGGAAACCCTCCAAGAACTTAGATGTCACTAGTACAGAGTTGTCTAATATGAACAAATACAAGTCCCAAAAGTGGGCCATAATAAGCCGTTACAATGTCAAAAGACTAGCTAACATAAGTATAGAAGGAGACAGGCTGGTCCAGGATGCCAAGTGATCACCCTAGTCTCCGATATCCACAAGTTGCAAACGATGGCATGAACGATCACCGGTGGTAGCTGGTACAAGGACCTACATCACGAAAAAGATATAGAGTGTAGCATTAGTACAAAAAAAGGTACTTAGTAGGCATCATATGAAGACTGAGCAAAAAAGGCAAAAATAATTTTAAAAGGGAGAATCTAGACACAAATAAAGGTCAAAGCGGGAAAAGAAAGAAAGTACATGAGCATACTAACAATAAATCTAAGTACAACTAAACTAAACCTAACTGGACCCCCATAAGCCTAGAAGGTACACTCGTGCACAAGTTTAAATAAAAATCTGACCAGACCCCAAAAGCTCGACAAGTACACTGAATACCTAAGACTACAAGAATAAAGAGTAACCCGAATCTGAATCCAAGGACATCCGCCGGGTTCCCAACCCAAGTAACCACGAACCAAGAAACCGGTCAACTCCCAGCCTAAGTAGAAAGAGTGACAATCAATCCAGGCCACCCAACTAGACAGTCCACTTTAAGGGGCGTAAGCCGCCCAACTAGCAAGAGTGACCCGAGGGCGTGTTGACTCCACAGAGGATCTCAGATATTAAGGCCGCCCAGCCAACTAGTCCACCCCCAGGGGCATAAGCCACCCAGCTAGAAAGAGTGATCCGAGGGCATGTCGACTACGAAAAGGATCTCAACTAGGCTCCAAACCAACGTGGATCACCGTCCACTCCCAAAGGATCATAAAAGGCCCCAAGCCTGAACTACACCAACCCCGAGAAAGCACACAACCTCCTATAACTCATCAGAGTTGTAGAGATAGGGAGAGAAGACAGAAGGTCTAACAAGCTACACAAATGCCTAGACTAAGGCTCATACCATTAGACTCAAGTCTGCTACAAGGGCCTAGTCCATCTGAAATGACGTCGGAGAGAAAACAAAGCTACAAAGTTTGAGAGTCTAAGGCAATACTAGTCTATCCTAGACTAAGGCCGAACATGCATCAGAAAGCAAGTAAAACACAAGTAATTCACATAGCATGCATAACATAGATACATCCCCTACTAGCATGGTACTACCCTCGTAACAATCTCGATTAATCCTAAAACTTGGTTTCTAAAAAGAAAAGTAGGAATAACTAGGTACGCGCCCCCAATTAATACTAATCATCATGAATTTACGCATTCAGGCTAAATCTAATAGAAAGAAAGTCATAGCCTACTTGTAGGCCGACTGCCCACGCTACAAATTACATGGCTAGAGCTTTTACTTTCTGAACGGCCTCTGAACACTGCCTTACAATCAAAAATAGGATCACAATGTAAGTACGGTCATTTAGACACTAAAACACCTAAAATGGAAACATACCGATTTTGGAGTCACACAGGAATTGTGGGACCCATGCCAGAATATCTGGAATCGACTCTGTCAAAAGGTTCTAAACTATGCCTCGAACTTGTATTCCAAATTTTAACCTAATCTGAGGCCTAAAACAGCCAACAACACGAGCATGCAAAGAATTCACCATTTAAAAACAATAAAAGAGATCCGACAGCAAGCAATTATGGGATTTTACCACAATTTGAGAGTACCTAATTCCTTCCGATCACTTTACAGCATAGATGCAATAATCCCGAATGCGCAGGACTCCGAACCACCAAAAATGGGGCCAAAATGAGAGAGATATTCAACTTTAAAGTTGGAACTCCAAATCTGAAAAGGCCTGTCTTTATATTTAAAGACAGGCCGAAAATGACCTTCGCGAACACGGTCCTGAGGGCCCACAAACACGGAGGCTTGGAGGATTGCTTTTTGCGATCGTGAAAAAAGTCCTGCGACCGCAAAGGGTCACGAAGCCTAGTCTTCGCGAACGCGACAAATTTATGTGAATGTGGTGGGTAGCCATTCTCTTCTCCGCAAACGTGGCCAAGGTGGCCAGTGATCACGAAGGCAAAAATGTGCCAGTACCATCTAATGCACAATAGCTGTTTCTTGGCAAGCCCAAATCTCCGATGAGGCATTCTGAATTCATTTGGAACCCCGTGGATGCAAACGAGATATACAACCCTACCAAATTTGATATCGAAATCAACGGAGCAGTCAAAATTCCCATACAAGGTCATCTCAGTAAAAAGTAGGTCCCACACTCAAACTCTAATATAAAGCAAAATCCACTCGGGGGCTTGGAATTAGCCCGAAAGCCTCGGGATCCATATGAAGGGTCATTCTAGACAAAACTTAATATTCTGGAGCTAACCACACCGACAAAATTCTTATTCGTGCTCAGTTACTCAGAATATTGACTAAAGACAAACTTAGGCCTCAACTTGTAACGTAAAACACCTAATTGCATAGACTCGCACTGAAAGCCTCGCGAGTCATGCCGACCATGCTACTAGACAAAAATGACCCTTTCAGAGTTGATGGAATCGTCAGAATTTGATTCTGAGGTTATCTTCTCAAATTTTGGTCAAAACTGATTGTTCAAGGTTCAAAAGCTCTAAAACACAAACTCACAAAAAACTAAATGAACGATCAGTTGACCGAACTGTCAGTCCCAGCAAGTCACAAATGTCTTGGGGTCACTATAGGAAGGCTCTAAATGACAAACAGGAGGCATAAACATAAAAATGACCAGGAGGTCATTATATTTATAATGCTTAAACACTAACCTTTTGTCATTAACTAGACCTATAGACATGTTTGTATACACGCGCGGGGCCCACTCCAATCACTTTTATTTTTCTTCTTATTGCAGATTTAGTAGACCCCACTTTCTTTATTTTTCTCTTTAAATAGGTTGAAATTTCTAATTTCTAATTTCCAAACTAACCAACAATATGTATGATTCAATTGGTTATCAATCTTTCTTCTACATTTCCAATGTTCCTGACAAGTAATTTTTGTATGCCCAAAAATGGGTTTTCCACAGTACTCTCACTTTTTTCCATTTCAAACATCAATATTCTTAAAGAATTCTTTTTTCTTAGCTTATTCTACTTGCAAAAGAACATATAGTCATGGTAACCCAAGAAGAGGTCTTTTCAAAATTACTTGCTCAACCACCTCCGAATATCATAACAAGATTATGTATCAAATGTGATGCAATTTTAAAAATTCTTCTATTTTTGAGTGAAAATTGAATCTTGAAAATTGACATTTTTTAAATCTTGAGGGGTCTGGGGTAGTGATGGAGGAGAAATGTATTTTCGTGATGCTTCTTCCCGAAGAATTAATCAAAAGAATGGATGTACATTCTATACTATTTTATATTTATGAGTTGAAGAGGGAAATAAATTATAATATGGTCATTGACATAGAGAAGAAAATTTGAACCGTATAGCTAGATTGAAACCCAACAATTCAATATTTCTGAGTGAGGAGGGAATTTTTTGTGACACCCCACCTGTTTAAACATTGGAATTAACTCGTACTTTTACAATAAGACTAGGACTTCTTAACATATTATGAAGTATGTTTTATGAGTTATTTTAGTTGCACAATGTTCATATGTTAAGTGTTAGAGTCAAGAAAGTAGCAAAATAAAAATTGGCAAAAGTTATTGTAAATGTCGTTAAGGAATTCTCTGAAATTTTGGGTCAAATATCTCAGCAATTTTATCCTAAAATATAAGAAGTTAGAATGCCCATTCTATATCAAATTGAAGGTCTAAGAGTTTAGTTTCCAACGCACTAAAATGTTTGTCCATACAACTTAAGAATAGAGAGATATGTACATTTTTGTGAGACTACGCATGCAAGCACCTCGAAGAGGATCCCCCTAGCTCTAAATCTTCGTATTTTTTCATTAAGAACTTATGCAAAACGCAGAAAACTAGTAAACCCACCTTCCAAATACTTCTTTTGTGCTTAGATTCTTAACTCAAAAGTTTAAGGAAGTTGCTCTACGTTGTGAGCTCATCGTTGTGGTATAATTTTCTTGTCGATTTGGGCTCCATTTGTTATTGCTTAAAGGATACAGATTTCTAAGCTCCTTATTTCAAATATTTCAGTAGGGGTAATCATATTTTTATGAACTCCATAATTCCATGTCCTAGTACCGATTATATAGATGTTTAAGCCATGTGGTGGTGTCTTTGATATTATGGTTGTGGACAGCCCCTTTGTCTTACTTAGTGTTGTCATTTTTGTTGTTTATTGATGGTGTTAATATGCTGGAGGTAATGGTGGGTGGTGTGATTCTCATTGGATTTGAGTACAATGGTTGTTGGGTTGAACAACGTGAAGTACGCCTAGTTGATTTGCCTCCGGATCTTGTCGCTTTATCGAAATGTTGTTGGAATGTTCAATGGACTTTGTTGTTGTTTATTGTTGTTATTGGCCTCATTTTATGCTTTGGACTTCGCTGGTCACGAGTGTGTCATTAGTGCCTTGTTTATTAGTTGTGGCTCTTTCTTGCAGCCTAGTTGATTTTCACGTTGTTGCGTTACTTTTTATTGGTCAATCTTCATAGAGACATCTTTTTGGCTTTGGTTAAACGGTATGTTAAGGCTATTATTTGTCTTCTGGCATGATCCTAATTTCCTAATCTTGTTATTGTCTATCTATAGTCGTTATATGACTTGTAGCCTTATCCTATTGAGTTGGCTTCCACCATATGATTAATGTCTATCAGCAACACACTACCCCTTGCTTAGTGGCATAGAAAAGCATGTTTGGATTATATTTTGATCAATTAGGATTACTTTTTGTTGTTATGATGTCTTATCATCTAGATATCGCCTATGAGCTTGTTTTTTCCTCAACAGACACTGACACTACAAGGTTCTTGAGCATCGATAATGCTCAATTACCCATCTTACAAGTCAATGAGTAGATGATCATTAGCAATATAATAACCCAACATATGAGGTCGAAGTAGAATCCCACTGGGACAGGTCATTTTCAAAATTCAATTAGGATGTTGGATTTGTTATCTAATTATTTGTAGAGATATAACAATAAAAGATTAACATAGATTAAATTTTAGACATTTCAAATAATCGATTTGTGAAAGTTTAGTAGCAATTGTTTACCAAGGTCAACTAGGAAGAGTATTGAACAAGTAGCGAATAAATCGAGGAGTGTGTGGAAGTGGCTATCGATTTTGAATGTGGGTCAATGTAATTGCTCAATAACATTAATCTCTCATAGATAGGCAAGATCAATCTACTAACATGCATTTGCCAATAACACATCATTTATCATAAGAGCTCTTTTCAAAGCCTCTTAAGAGAGTTATGCAAAATAATCTACAACCTTAACATAGTTCTTCTTCTCCAAGCAAATCAAGCATTTATCAATAAAACCCAAATTCTTATTTTAAAGAAAACTTAGAGTTTAAAGCTAATATGCAAGTATCAACCCAATCATCCACTTCATGTAATCCTCTTAAACCAACACATAAAGATATGAACTAGATTCAAGTTTGCAACCTTAAATCATAAATTAAAATATGATAATCAAATTGAATCCATAAAAATTAACATAAAACAGAGCAATTCACATAAACCCACTATGTTAATCAACACCCTCCTTTATTTACATATCACTAGAATAGCGGTTTTAGCCACACATCAGGAATTGGACAGAGTTATACAAAAATAATTGTTCTGCATCTGAATTGATTCACTCGAACTTCAGAAATCTCAAATTCAAGCAAAAACTACCAATTTCAAGTACAAAAAGTTGTTCAAACTCAAAATCTTTGGAATATTCTTCTGTACAGTAAATATAGAGAATGGAAGATGATTCTTCTCTCTCTTCTTAGATTTTTATTTTGTAATGACCCTCCAAGTCATTTTTTCAAATCTTTTTAGCATTTAGAGTTTTCCTGTAGCGACCCGAAGTCATTTATGTCTTGCTCTAACCGACAGTTCGGTCGCCGAGTTGTTCGTTTCGATTTTGTGTGAGTTTATGTATTTTGGAGCCTTTAAAACTTGAACAATTGACTTCAGTCAAAATTTAAGGAAGACAGCCTCAGAATGCAATTCTGACGATTTCATCAGCTCTAGAAGGGCCATTTTAGTCTAGGGGCATGGTTGGTTCGCACCCCGAGACTTCTAGTGTGACTTTTTATCGTTATGCATTTTATGTTTTAAAGCTTAAGCCAGTGTTTTACTTCAGTCACTATTCTTAGTAAACATGCTCAGATGAGAATCTCGTCAACGCGATTAGCTCCTGAATGTCGAGTTTGATCTAGAACGACTTTTTGTGTGGTTCTTGAGGCTTCCGATATCATTTCGAGCATTCTTATGGATTTTAGCTTAATATAAAACTTGGGTGTGGGATCCACTTCTCATTGAAACGACCTCAGATGGAAGTTTTGATTCTTTTGTTGAGTACGGAATACCAAATTCGAGGAGGTAGAATATTTTATTTGAACGCACGTTGTTCTGAAACAATTTGGGCACCCCGTCAGAGAATTCAAAGTTGAGCAAACCATCTGATGTGTATGAGCTGGTGTAGAGCCTTTTCATCTTTTGCATTCACGGGCCTTAGAGGCCGCATTCATAGAGCCTTGAGCTCTTAGCCTTCATGATTATGAGGCATATGGCCACGATTGCATAAGGGTGTGGACCCTGAGCACAGTGTTTGCATGAAGTCATCTGCATTTGTGGAGGTCGGGCCAGCTGACCCTCTATGTTCTCTTCTTTCGTGGTGACCTTTTCTCACAATGGCTGTGATTGCGAGCCTTGGGCTTCTCAATCATGAAGAGCTTTTGGGACTAGTCTTTTAAATAGAGATCAGTCATGCATCAACTCGACTTCTAATCCTCTTTTGGCTATTTAGGAGCATGGGAGCTCCAAATTGAGTTATTCAAAATGCTGGAGGTCCGTGGTGGACGTGGCTACATACTGGAGTGTTCATGCAAGTGTAGTTAGCATCAGTTTGAGGTAATTCTCACCTCGAAGGGGCCATCTGTCTCCTTTAATGAGTATTTTATTTCATGTGTGTTGTTTGGGCTGTTCTGCGCATGGAATTGTGTCCCATATTGGGATACAAGCTCGGTTACTCAATTAAGACCTTTTGATGGAGTCAATTTCAGGATTCTCGGTGTGGGTCTCACAATCCTATTTTCACTCAATTTTGGGCCTAATTACAATTGTCGCAATTTTAGTGTCAAAACTTTCGTAATGGCATAGTGATTAATAATTTGATATTATGACGGTGTTGAGATGTGTTTCGGAAGTGGATAGCTCGTGTGTGGTGGATTCCTTGACCTGATAGAAACCTTAGGTTTATTGTGGGGGTTGGGATCCTTAGTTTAAGCTTGTATCTTCACGTGTGGTGTCGATGATCTAGCTTATCCTCGTTAGGATTGATTTACTGTGGCTTTCGACTATTGAACCTTAGATGCTTTAGGTTGTATTTTATCGACATCATAGTTATGGTTTTCTCCCCGTAGAGCTTGTATTGGGTCGTTATCTTTGTGTTGGTTCTCGTGACCTTGGTGGCTCGTCGTAGCCGTGGGTTAGTTCTAGCTATGCTTTATCGAGGACTAGAGCAGTATGATAAGGGTAAGGCATCATCCAAGGAGTTTGCTTCTCATTCATTTATATGATAACTCTCATTTGGTCCCTCCTCCTGTCATTTAGCGGTAGACCTGTTGTACACTAACTGAGCTTATGATTTTATTGTTAGGTCCGAGGCCGTGTGTGAGGACCGTTGGATTCCAGGTTAGTACTCCCCACTTTGGTAGCGTGGTATGGTTGTCCTTATATTTTTTAGACTTGTAGGGCCTTGTTTGAATATTGGAGATGGTATGCATCATATTTCTTGTTCATTCTCATGGGTTTTGTGGTACGATCCCAGTTCATGCATTGCCATATCTATCATTCACGATGAAATACTATTTTAATCTGCTCTTATTCTAAAGTGGTTTTAATGGGAGCTGTGCCACTTGAACCACTTGATTTACTAACTTTTGATATTACGAGGAGTCTGGGATGTGCTCCTTTCCTACTTAATATTTTAGAGGCATTTGGGATGAGCTATGTTTTTATTTGAATAGCTGACGCATCGACCCCGTTTCTTGCATGACTTTTGGCTAATTGAGATCCTCTTTTGAGTCGACACTCTCATGGGTCACTCTTACTAGCTAGGCTGGGAGTGGACTGACTGGTTAGGTGGCTTGGATTGATTTGTCACTCTTGCTAGCTGGGTTGGGAGTTGACTTTTTTGTGGTTACTTGGGATGGGAGCCCGGCTTTTGTTTCTTTGGTTCGGATTAATGCTACTTCTCTAATGGTCCTATTGCATCCTCTACATTCAAATGTATTGCCTATCACCAATACACTTGTTTATTGATTTTACCCTCCAATTTATGGGGGTCGGTTGGGTTAGGATTGTTGTTTATTCCTTCTGGGCTTATGGGGTCCTGATTAGGTTATTGTTTTATTATAATTTTTTCTCTTCTATTCTTTTCTTATTAGCTGATAGGATTTTACTTTAGCACTATGAATGTGGGTCCTTCTAACCCTCTCTCTGTGTCGTGTTTCTATTATTTACTGTATGTCTACTCTAGTATCTTTTGTTTAGTTACATGTTCTATGCTCTCCTTATAACTTGGTGGTTATGCTTGTGTTATCTTTGAGTTCAGTCAGCCGATGCCTACTAAGTACCATTTTTTGTACTCACACTACGCTTCTGTCCCCTACAGATAATAATTTGAGTTATCACTAATGATTTTGCATCGTGCGGAATAGCTTGAAGTTTTAGAGTCTAGGTTAATCTCTAGGCATCCAGAGTTACTAGTTTCCATCTGTTTTTGCTAGGCTTAGTCTTTATATCGTATTCAGAGATAACCTATAATTATTATGTATTTATGAAAGCCTTGTACTCCTTCTTTGGATTAGATGCTCAACTACTGACTGATGCAAAGTCTTGGGATGGTTCCTATATTATTTTTTTGATTATTCTTTCTCTGCTTTGTTAAAATCACTTGCAACCTTTTGTTGGCTTCCGCTTGGTATTCCGTTGTTTATAGATCCAAGCTAAGGATAAGGCTTACCTATTGGAGGGGTGTAGTAGGTGCCATTATGACCTTAGAAATCGGGTCATGACAGTTTGGTATCAGAGCTCTAGATTGATCGGAATCGTTGGTATGAGGGAAAATGCCTAGTAGAGTCCTGTGGATCAGTACAGAGATGTTTTATTCAATCTTCAGGAGGCTATAGGGCATTCTTAAGAAATTCAATTTTTGAATCTTATCATGTGCTTTCGCGTTGATTAACCTCTAAAATTGATTTTTTGGAATATACTCTCTCCTTGATGGATAGCACGAAGTATTCCATAGGCCTAGATGGAGCATTAGCACATTCCACCAAAGCTTTAATACGTGATTGGGCTAGAAGGACTTAGTCGGGCAAAGAACTTAAGGTTAGAGGCATTCAGAGAGTCTGGCGGTAGCCTAGGCTTTGACCAGGTCGTTGGCTTCTTCGGTTCCTCGATATTTAGTGCTAGGAGGTTCGAGCTCCTCCATGGGTACACCTCAGATAGGTGCAGTCCTTGGTGCAACAGGTGCTCCTCAGACAGAGTTAGGTTGACTGGTCCCTAGCAGGGTTTGTCATGTTTTTATGACTATATGTTGGGATTTCTAGAGTGGAATGGGCATAAACCCACATTGTTCCCTTCACATTAGGAGTTGAGTCAAGGGTTCATCAGAGGGTTGGATTTTCCACTCCGATTAGTGTCAGAGCATTTGGTATCAATGAGGTCTACCTTTCCCCAGGTTGTGAGTCATGTGAGGGCTATGGAGCAGGCGTGCCTTTAGACTTACAGAGATAGTGGTCAGATACCTCATCCTCAGTAGAGCGGTGACAACATTCACTTTGTGGTGAGTATTAGTTCAGTGAGGGACATCTTCTTTCTCAACCTGTCAGGCTTATGGAGGTAGCATCTCAAGTTCCAAGGGGTTTTGAGGTAGGTCATGGTACCTACAACAGGTAGAGTTCAGGCCAGACTTCTCAGGGTGGTCATTCTAGACCTTTAGGTGTTGGGCCTCAGGTTACTCCAGTTGGATCTTCACAACCAGTTGGTATTAGTGATGGTTGCTATGAGTGAAGCATGATTATTCACTATGCTAGAGATTGTAGGAAGTTCCCAGTGAAATTTGCTAGGGTTGGTTCTGAGTTTGGTAGAGGTAGATAGGGCAGATCATCACATTCTTCATGTCGGGCTTCGCATGATTGCGGAGGGCGTGACCACCTTTCTAGAGAGTGCCCTAGGCGGGAGTTTCCTTTCCAGGCATTGCAGACATCTAGTACTCCTTAGGCTAGGGTGGTCAAACTTTGTTGTACCTGTGGGGAGCTTGGTCATCAGCCTACATCTTGTCCCCAGAATGGGACCATGATGAGAGGTACTCAGTTAGATCAGTCTCTTGGGTTGTATGCACCTTCGATCAGAGATGGTGCCTCTAGTGTTGTGGGTACTACATCTTGTGTTTAGGATAAAGTCGGGCATGTTAAGTTCTATTTTTCTATAGACCGGCCAGAGGTCGAGGCTTCAGGTACCCCTTCATTGTATGTGATTTTATGCTTTTATCCCTTTAGTTCCTATTTGTGTAATTTGGGGCTTTCATGTCCATTTGAGTTTATTTGGCTTAGTACCTACCACTGGTTTGGTGTGGCAGATTGATTTGAGGTTTGTGTTTGTGTTTTGCCTCTTGTAGTTGATTTCTTTTAGTAGTGGGTTGACTAGGTAGTATTGGTTCGATTGGGAGTAGGTTAGGTAACTCCTTGTGTCTTTGCCTTCATAGTCCTTTTGTGGTTGTTGCTTTAGGATTGTTTGTTTCCCTTTTTGCCACCCTTGTTGTGTGTTTTTGTTGTCATGCCGATCCCTATTTGATGCATGGCTAGAAAAGCTTTTCCTGGTGTGAGATTTGTGTGTTTTTGGGCCTAGTTGGCTAAGAAGGTTAGCTTAGTTGTGTGTTGTCCCTTTTGAGTAGTAATTGGGAGATTGCTAGTTTTCAGTGTTGGGTAGTTAGCCTCTTTAGTTGTGGTAGTCATTTTTTGTTGCCTTCTCCCTTTGCCTTAGTCTTTTCTCGATTGTGGAGTTGCATTTTTGCTCATTCGACTCTTTTTGGATTTGTCCTCTTCTTGTGGTCTTGGAGTTTTGTATTGCCTAGCAAAAATTTAAAGGTGTGACCCCTTGTGATTCTTTGTTGTGCCTTGTTATTGTGTTGGTTCCTTTCTGATGTGTTGATATCTCTTGAGGTTGGTGGATAATAATGAGTCAGAATGGTGGTGTTCGTTGGTTGCTTCAGGCCCTAGCTTCTGTTGGAAAATGGAAACTTGTGAAAAAGGTTCATCTTGAGGATGGGGTTAGAGTAATTCATGGAATCTATCACTAAGTTCTATTTTAGGATGCGAGGTTTGCTTTTATCATGCTTGTTAGCTAGTATGGTTCATAACGAGAGCTGGTACGCTTGGGCCACTACCAGCTAGTTGACTATAATAATACGCTGGCTGCCGACATGGTTTCCCTTAGACTGGGGTGGTTGGTTTAGATTTGTGGTTGTAGACTAGCTTATGGACTCTTGGTAATAGTTTTTAGAAGTTCCTTTGCTTGGAGTAGGTCCTTGGAGCTAGGCTTAGTGCATACTTGATGTTCGCAAAATGGTTGTCCTTCATATTAGCATGGTTAGCTTCAGTAGGTTGTGTTTCAGCTGAATTTGTTGGTCTTTGAGTGCCAAAGGTGGATTTTAGGCCTTGCCTTGGGCAGAGTTGCTTGTTTTGGTGGTTATTGTTTTGCGATGTACATGTGTTTCTTGTTATCCTTCAGAGAGTTGTGTTGTTTGGGTTGTAAATTTGATTTAGATGGTGCAACTGATGCTCAGGTTGACTAAGGACCGACAAAACACTCTTGATGGTTAGAAGATGTTAGATGTGGAACATAAGGTTAGTCTTTTGATTTGGGAGTTAGGTTGCATCTGGCATAGTCTTGCGGTTGCTCTACTCTATGGTTTTGGTGTGGTGTTGGTCTTCTCAGATGAATCTTGTGCTTTCAGGAAAGTTCGATTAAGTTGGGTGAGTGTTGGAGCCCAAACAGATTTGGAAGCATTTTTTGAGTTTTGAAGAGAATTTGAGGATTTTCTTTGGTGTTGTTCGATCTGAAAGGGTGTCTAAGTGTCTGGCAGAGCATGCAGACCTAGTATCCTCATCTTTTCGTGCCTTCAAGTTGTATCTATGCTTCTACTTTTTTGGATGAAAGTTCTTTGGTAGTGGATGTTGTAATGAACCTCAAGATCATTTTCTTCATTTTGCAATCTTTTCAGCGTTTAGAGCTTTCCTGTAACGACCCTAAGTCACTTATGACTTGCTTAGACTGACAATTTGATCTCCGGGCCATTCTTTGGATTCTATGTGATTTTTCATGTTTTGGAGCCTTTCAAACTTTAACAGTTGACTTAAGTCAAAATTTCAAGAAAATAGCCTCAGAATGTAGTTTTCACGGTTCCATCAGCTTCGAGATAGCCATTTTAAGCTAGGGGAATGGTTGATTCGGCCACGAGACTTATGGTGTGATTTGGTGCCGTTAGGAATTTTAACTTTTGAAGCTTAAGCCAAGGTTTGACTTTGGTCAACATTCTTGGTAAACATGCTCAGATGAGAATTCCATCAGCACGGTTAGCTCCGAAATGTGAGTTTGGTCTAGAACAACCTTTCATGCAGTTCTTGAGGCTTCCGGTCTCATTTTTTAGCCTTCTTGCGGATTTTAGCTTAACATGGAGTTTGGATGTGGGACCCACTATTTGTTAAAATAACCTCGAATGGATGTTTCGATGGTTCCATTGAGGTTGAAATGCCGAATTTGATGGGGTAGCATATTTTGTTTGCATGCACGGGTTCTGAATGAATCCTAGTCACCCCATTGGAAAATTTCAAATTGAGCAAGCTACTTGATGTGCATCAGTGCCTCGCAAAAATTTGAATTTGTCCTCTACTTCTAGTATTGGAGTTTTGTATTGCCTAACAAAAATTTGAAGGTGTGACCCCTTGTGATTCTTTGTCGTGCCTTGTTATTGTGTTGGTTCCTTTCTGATGTGTTGATATCTCTTGAGGTTGGTGGATAATAATGAGTCAGAATGGTGGTGTTCGTTGGTTGCTTCAGGCCCTAGCTTCTGTTGGAAAATGGAAACTTGTGAAAAAGGTTCATCTTGAGGATGGGGTTAGAGTAATTCATGGAATCTATCACTAAGTTCTATTTTAGGATGCGAGGTTTGCTTTTATCATGCTTGTTAGCTAGTATGGTTCATAACGAGAGCTGGTACGCTTGGGCCACTACCAGCCAGTTGACTATAATAATACGCTGGCTGCCGACATGGTTTCCCTTAGACTGGGGTGGTTGGTTTAGATTTGTGGCTTTAGACTAGCTTGTGGACTCTTGGTAATAGTTTTTAGAAGTTCCTTTGCTTGGAGTAGGTCCTTGGAGCTGGGCTTAGTGCATACTTGATGTTTGCAAAATGGTTGTCCAAAATGGTTGTCCTTCATATTAGCATGGTTAGCTTCAGAAGGTTGTATTTCAGCTGAATTTGTTGGTCTTTGAGTGCCAAAGGTGGATTTTAGGCCTTGCCTTGGGCGGAGTTGCTTGTTTTAGTGGTTATTGTTTTGCGATGTACATGTGTATCTTGTTGTCCTTCAGAGAGTTGTGTTGTTTGGGTTGTAAATTTGATTTAGATGGTGCAAGTGATGCTCAGGTTGACTAAGGACCGACAAAGCGCTCTTGAGGGTTAGAAGATGTTAGATGTGGAACATAAGGTTAGACTTTTGATTTGGGAGTTAGGTTGCATCTGGCATAGTCTTGCGGTTGCTCTACTCTATGGTTTTGGTGTGGTGTTGGTCTTCTCAGATGAATCTTGTGCTTTCAAGAAAGTTCGATTAAGTTGGGTGAGGGTTGGAGCCCAAACAGATTTGGAAGCGTTTTTTGAGTTTTGAAGAGAATTTGAGGATTTTCTTTGGTGTTGTTCGATCTGAAAGGGTATCTAAGTGTCTGGCAGAGCATGCAGACCTAGTATCATCATCTTTTTGTGCCTTCAAGTTGTGTCTATGCTTCTACTTTTTTGGACGAAAGTTCTTTGGTAGTGGATGTTGTAATGAACCTCAAGATCATTTTCTTCATTTTGCAATCTTTTCAGCGTTTAGAGCTTTCCTGTAGCGACTCTAAGTCATTTATGACTTGCTTAGACTGACAATTTGATCTCCGGGCCATTCTTTGGATTTTATGTGATTTTTCATGTTTTGGAGCCTTTCAAACTTTAACGGTTGACTTCAGTCAAAATTTCAAGAAAATAGCCTCAGAATGTAGTTTTCACGGTTCCATCAGCTTCGAGATGGCCATTTTAAGCTAGGGGAATGGTTGATTCAGCCACGAGACTTATGGTGTGATTTGGTGCCGTTAGGAATTTTAACTTTTGAAGCTTAAGCTAAGGTTTGACTTTGGTCAACATTCTTGGTAAACATGCTCAGATGAGAATTCCATCAGCACGGTTAGCTCCGAAATGTGAATTTGGTCTAGAACAACCTTTCATGCAGTTCTTGAGGCTTCCGGTCTCATTTTTTAGCCTTCTTGCGGATTTTAGCTTAACATGGAATTTGGATGTAGGACCCACTATTTGTTAAAATAACCTCAAATGGATGTTTCGATGGTTCCATTGAGGTTGAAATGCCGAATTTGATGGGGTAGCATATTTTGTTTGCATGCACGGGTTCTGAATGAATCCTAGTCACCCCATTGGAAAATTTCAAATTGAGTAAGCTACTTGATGTGCATCAGCTGGTGTAGAGCCATTTTGGCCTTTGCACTTACATTTCTTGGTGGTTGCATTCGCAGAGCCTTGGGCTTTTAGCCTTCGCGATCATGACACATATGGCCACAATCGCGGGAGGATGTGGACCCTGAGGGCCACGTTCGCGTGAAGTCATCGTTAAGGCCAGACTAGTTATCCCTCCATGTTCGCATTGACCTTTTCTCGGGCCACGATGGCGAGCTTTGGGCTCCTCGACCACAAAGAGCTTTTGGGACTGATCCTTTAAATAGAGATCAGTCATTTATCAGCTTATTTTCTAATCCTCTTTTGGTGATAGATAGAGCTATGAAGCTCCATATCTAGTGGTTCTAAGTGCTAGAGGTCCGTGGTGGAAGTGGCTACACATTGGTGTGTTCGTGGAAGTATGGTTCTCATCAGTTTGAGGTAATTCTTGCCCCAGAGGGGCTTCTTGTCTCCTTCAATGGGTGTGTTATTTCATGTGTGTAGTTTGGGTTGTTCCATGCATGGAATGGTGTCCCTTTTTGGGACACAAGCTCGCTTATTCATTTAGGACCTTTTGATGAAATCACTTTTGGGATTCCCGGTACGGGTCCCATAATCTCATTTAGACTTGATTTTGGGTCTGTTTCCAATTGTTGTGATTTTAGTGTCAAAAAGTCTATAATTACGTTGTGATGGATAATTTGATAGCATAGTGGTGTTCGGAAGCATTTGGCAAGCAGATAGTTCATGTGTGGTGGATTAGGAGCACTCGTGATTGTCCTTGAGGTAGGCTTTGGTCTACTCTTGATTGAGCTTATTAGATAATGCCTAATATAGATTTCATCTAATTTTTTAAATTGTATTTGCAAGATATTTAGCTTTATCCTTGTTCATTCCATATTTTGTTAACTCCGTTGAAGCCTTGGGCTTATTGTGGTGGTTGGAATTCTTAGTTTAGGCTTGTAGCTTCTCTTGTGGAATCGATGATCTTGCTTATCCTCGTTAGGATTGATTCACTTTGACCTTAGACTATGTTGGACCTTAGATGCTTTAGGTTGTATTTTATCGACCTCGTAGTTATGATTTGCTCCCCGTAGGGCTTGTATTGGATCGTTCTCTTCGCGTTTATGCTTATGACCTTTGTGGCACATCGTAGCCCTGGGTTAGTCATAGCTATGCTCAGTTGGGAACTAGAGCGGTATGATTGGGGTAAGGCATTGTCCGTGGAGTTTGCTTCCACTTCATTTATTTGAAAACTCTCTTTTTGTCCCTCAACTTATTACTTAGTGGTAGGCCTGTTGTACACATACTTAGCTTATGATTATATTGTTGGGCCCGAGGCTGTGCGCAAGGACTAGTTGGATCCCAAGTTAGTACTCTTCGCTTTGGTAGTGTGGTATGGTTGTCCTTATATTTATTTGACTTATAGTGCCTTGTTTGAATGCTGGTGATGATATGCATCACATTGCTTGTTCATTCCCATGGATTTTGTGGTACGATCCCGGTTCATGCATTGGTATATCTATCATTCATAATGAAATAATGTTTTACTCAACTTCAATTTTAAACAAGTTTTAACAGGAGTCGTACCACCTTAACCACTTGATTTAATGGCTTTTGACATTATGAGGCGTTTGGGACGTGCTTCTTTCCTACTCAAAATTTAAAGGACTTTCGAATGCACACCATTTTTAATTGATTTGCAGTCGCGTCAACACCCTTTCTTGCATGACTTTTGGCTACTCAAGATTCTCTTTGGAGTCGATACACCCTCGGGTCACTCTTTCTAGCTGGGATGTGAGTGGACTGACTAGTTGGGTGGCCTGGATTGATTTGTCCCTCTTGCTAGTTGACTGTGGTTGTGGTTCCTTTGGGTAGGAGCCCGACTTTCACTTCTTGGGTTCTGATTTGTGGCACCTCTCTGATGGTCCTATTGCATCCTCTTCATTCATATGCATTTCTTATCACCAGTATACTTGTTTGTTGATTGTACCCTCCGAGTTATGGGGGTCGGTTGGGTTATGTTTGTTGTCTGTACCTTCAGGCCTTATGAAGGTCCGATTAGGTTATTGTTTGACTATAATATGTTCTCTGTTATTGCTTTCTTATTAGCTGATAAGCTTTGACTTTAGCATTGTGGATATGGGTCCTTATGACCCTAGGTAGTTCACATGATATCTTATTTGCTTGCAAATATGTTGTTGGCTTGCATTCCATGTACGTTCTTGACTCGGCTTCTTACCTCCCTCTTTGTCCTATTCCTATTCTTTACTGCATGTCTACTCTAGTATCTCTACTTAGTTACTTGTGTTGTGCTCTCCTTATTACTTGGTATTTATGCTTATGTTATCTTTGAGCTCAGTCGGCCGATGCCTATGGAGTACAATTTTTGTACTCATACTATGCTTATGTCCCCTGCAGGTCACAGTTTGAGTTATCACTGTTGATTTGGAGTCATGCGAAGCAGCTTGGAGTTTCGGAGACTAGGGTAAGCTCATGGCATCCGAAGCTACCAATTTTCGTCTGTTTTGACTAGGCTTAGTCTTTATATCGTATTCAAAGACAACATGTACTTATGTTGTATATTTGAATGCTCTGTACTCTTATTTTGGATTAGAAGCTCAACAATTGACTGATGCCATGTCTTAGGATGGTTCCTTTTTTGTTTCAGTTGATTATTCTTTCTCTACTTTGTTAAAAGCTCTAGTTCCTTGTTGTTGGCTTACGCTTGGTAGTCTGTTGCTTATAGCTCTAGGCTAAGGGTTAGTCATACATACTGGTGGGGTGTAGTAGGTCCCATCATGACATGAGAAATTGGGTCGTGACCAAAAAGTAAGAAAAAATTTAACTTTGAGACCTAGTCGGCGATGTTAGTCGGGCTCACGACTTACTCGTTGAGTCGCCAACCAACACATCTTCTCGCATTGTTTTCTTTGGCTTCAGGCTTTAGGTGTTTGAACCATCAGTTGGCC
This sequence comes from Solanum appendiculatum, assembly GCA_018342035.1. Classification (NCBI taxonomy): domain Eukaryota; kingdom Viridiplantae; phylum Streptophyta; class Magnoliopsida; order Solanales; family Solanaceae; genus Solanum; species Solanum appendiculatum. Next base: position 857,068 of record JAGDQO010000635.1, on the reverse strand, counting down.
AGCCCGATGGACATCGTCGTTCACAATCGGTGAATCGCTGAATATCACCTATGCTCGCTACTTTGTTCTCTATTATTATTAGAACTTTCAGGCATCTTTGGTGATTTCACATCACCTCGCCGACTTGATTGACGAGTCGCCGTTCACTTCATTTTCTCGCCGACCTACTTTGAGCTTTTTAGTATAAGACTCTGTCACTTTTAGCGAGGTCTAGCACTGTTGGTGAATCACCAAGTGCTCTTTGTGAGCTTCAGCTTCACACTTTCATTGTTTTTCTATGTTTTTTGCTTCTTTTTGCATACATTATCCTTGTCTTGTCCTTAAGCATTCATAACTACAAATCAACACATAATCATCAAATATGGACATAAAATGGCATTTAGTACATTATTTGGTGAACTAAAAAGCCTCAAATGAGTCCAAAATCTTTGACTCATCAACACCCCCAACTTATACTTTTGTTTGTCTTCAAGTAAATCAAGATTTCAATTAGTTCAACAACGGTGTCTACAAAGTGCTTCTTGAGAGCAAACATGCAAGTTCTATCACAAGGCTAATTTCAAGTCCATGCACTTTTCAGTTATGCCAAAAAAGCTTCAAATGATAACTAGCAATTACCAATCTAAGTTCATGCTCACAAATGCGCACTAATGATGCAAAGCTATGTTTAAACAAAAGTATTCAAGTGTCCTCACATAAAAAATGATTACATGCTCTCACAAAACACATCAACAATGAATTTTTAGGAATCAAAATGAACTCTCACACTCTCAAGGAGAAATACATGTACGTTTCAACCCATAGGTTTTCCCATATTTTGCAACCATCAAAACACTTGGCTTTGCATGATCCCAAAGGTCTTTTAAGGCTTGTAACGCGGCTGCATGCAAAGGGTATGCTTATTTTGATTTAATGACTTCACCTTTTTGAAGCATTGTTGTTCTCAACTTCATCTTTTCTCATTTTCTTTCCTTTTTTTACGAAAGGACTCATCCTCATTCTTTTCATAACATTCTTTTCTTATCGAGCTCATTGGAAACCCCTTTTATTTAATCAAGCAATGAAGGTAACCAAAATATCAATTGTTGACGCAAATTTTTCATTTCATTTTCTTTTCTCGAAGAATTTTTAACTGCTCCTATTTTCTCTCCATTTTCCTATTTTAAAATTTTAATTATTCAAAAATATTGAGATAAAGATAATTAACTTCAAAATCTAACCGTATTATATTGATAAAGCCACATAATTAGGGAATAATTATTTTGAAAATTGTAAAAGAGATTATCCTTTTTATGCATAAATTCTTTGGACGATTTAACTTTTCTCCTTCTTCTTTGAATGTGACTTTGTAGTTATTCAGACAAAATCAATATAATCAACTTCATATTTAGATATTATTATTTATTGGTGCGTTTGAGTTTAGTTTCTACTTGAATATTAACACTATCAATGAGATTTGTGTATGCGCTATATATAGGGATTAATAATTATTGCAAACTGTTAATTTTTGTTGATTATTTTTTCTTTCTTTTTTAAAAAAATAGTTTTTAGTGATTTTAAGTCTTTTTTTTTTTTGCAGGATTTGCTCAGCATATTGTGGCTATTTTTTAATTATAAATAAAATTAAAAAATAAAAATTTAAAATTTTGAAAAATGATACAATATGCAACAATTTTCTTACTCACCTATTTTACCGATCTTCTTAATGAATTTTTATTGTAATAAAAATTAAACATTATAGGATTATCTTTCTTATATATATTTATCCATTCAATGTATTATCCGAAATTATCATTCAACTGTAAGCATTATATTGTACTAAAATATCGTATATGATTATTTATATTTTTTAAAAATATCATATAATTGATATATGACTTTTAGAAAAATTTCAAAAACAAAAATTAAAAATTTGAATAACATGCCTACAATTTGATATTCAAGTGATTAAAACTCTTTAGTTTTATACTTAATACTATCATGATTAGGATTTTTTTTAGTTATATTTTATTTTAATGTAACAATTAAATTTTCTTATATCTTTATTATTCTAACAAGAGGATAATATGAATAGGGTAAAAGTATGTATGAATTTAAATGATTTAGAAAATAAATAAATTAAATAATGTAAAAACATTATTATTGTCAAATTTAGACAATGAACTAAGCTTATATATTGATTTATTTATATAAATACTTTATTATAACACATCAAGATGCTAAATGTTAACATTCTTTCAAATAAACTTTACTATATTATCAATAAATTAATATTAATATTTATGATAACATTTATCAACTAACCGCGCAACGCACACGGGAAAATATACTAGTATATTATTAATAGATAAGAATAACAGCTCTTAATGCAACACACAATTAAATCAACGTCTAGATGACAACCACGTGTGCTCACCTGATTAATTCTTCAGAGAAGTCCGATCCGTGTCACCCTAAATTGGCCAATCAAAATGCAGAGATCGGTGAAACCAGGATCGTTACTCTAATATAAATTGCGTAAGTTGCATTACAGAATGATCACAGTAAACGGTTATTTGAGATATTTTTGAGGATTGTGAGAATTGAGAAGATGTCGGGAACCGGAGAAGTTGTGAACCCCGCCGTTGTACAGCCACCGGCAGAGGCTTCCAAGGTTAAGGAGCAGGCTCCGGCGACGGAGAAGAAACCTAGGGCTCCCAAAGAGAAGAAGCCTAAATCTGCTAAGGCTGTTACTCATCCTCCTTATTTTCAGGTATTTTTATCAATTCATCGATGGATATGGCTGTGCTTTTCATTTTTATTTTGCTATTTAACTTGCAAATTTCAGCTTGATTAAGTTTTTTGGTATGGAATTTCTGCAGATGATCAGGGAGGCTCTGTTGGCTCTGAACGAGAAAGGTGGATCGAATCCGTATGCAGTTGCAAAATTCATGGAAGACAAACACAAGGATGAGTTACCGGCGAATTTCAGGAAAATTCTAGGTCTTCAATTGAAAAATTCTGCAGCAAAGGGGAAGCTAATCAAAATCAAGGCTTCATACAAATTATCTGAGGCTGGAAAGAAGGAGACTACAACAAAAACATCTACCAAAAAGCTTCCCAAGGCCGATTCTAAGAAGAAACCTAGAAGCACCAGGGCCACAACCACTGCAGCGAAGAAACCAAAAGCGCCGAAACCGAACAAGGTTGGAGCCAAGAGAACAAGGAAGTCTACTCCTGCAAAAGCAAAGCAGCCAACGTCTATCAAGTCTCCTGCTGCTAAAAGGGCCAAGAAGGTTGCAGTTTAAGTATGGCGGTGGGATAATACAGGGTGTATATAGGAGGAATAATGGTTTGCTTCTTGTGAATAGGAAAAATGAAGCTTTTACTCTCTGTAATTGTAGTTTGTAGTTTGTAGTTTGTAGGGTAGGTAGGATCACAACCCCTTGTGTTTGCTGAAGTTTGGTTAATGAACTTTGTGTCTCTCTGCAAATTAAGGCGTTGTTCTGTTAATAATCATCTTTTTTATGCAACATGCTTTGCAGGGGCGGCTCTTGCATAATAAATTTGAGGCATATGCCTTAGCCCCCAATTTTGGGGGGCCTCAAATTCTTACCAAGAATAATTTTTTTGTTAATTTTCTTTTGCATAAAATTATATTATTTTGTTCTCCTTAACCTCGTTCAAATAGAAGAAAATAATTATTTTCACTAACACTCATATAATTTATCTGTTTGCATTCTCTTTCTTTAAATCTTTGATAAGTAAGAGTAATGTGTCTATCAAAGTTATGAATCAATAGTCGAAAAGTATTGAACAAAGTAAATTGTAATTTTTTTTTATATCTTCTTCAATTTTCAAGCAATACAACAAACATATTAAAGTAGGATATACCAAGTTATCAACTTCTTGAATCAAATTCTATGATTTTAACTCTTATTTTTATTTAAAGTTTGTCAACTTATTAGTTAGAATTATGTTAACAATTCATATAATAATTGCCTCAAAGAGTGTTTTATAATGTTGAATTGATAAAACCTTACCTAAAACTAATAATTAAAATAAAAGGTATTTGAAGAAATCATCTATAAATAAATTTTAAGTAAAAATTTACATCTAAAAGTTAGAAAAATATTTTTTAAATAAATACATATGAAGTTTGTTTAGATTTTAGGCCTCTAATTAAAATTTCGGTTTAGGCCTTCAATTACGTTGATCCGCCCCTGATGCTTTGTTTCCAATTTGCCTGAGTTACGTCATTAATGGCGTGGTATAATCTTTGGTTGATCGATGATGATCAATTGCCTGTATCACAAATTCAAGATTTTGTGTGAACATTACACGAGCAATTCCATCGAAGAATGATCATTCTCGTGATACAAGTAATTGAAATTGGTGTAATTATCCTCATATGTTTGTTTGCTACAATGTAACTATAAGTGTGTTGTTTTCTTGCATAAGTGTAATCATAAGATTAGCTTGAATTTTAAAAATAAAAATTAATTATTTAAAATTAAAATTTTATATTATACAAATAAGGGTCTTTATAATTATATTAAATTGAATATTTAAGATATATATTGTCTTGAAAATATATTAATTAATAAACATATGTTCTTAACTAATATTATAAAAAATAATTGATTTATATTTTTCAATTTAGTATATTTTAATTAAATTAATTATAAAAATTAAAAGTATACAAAATAGCGTCTTTATAAATTATATTAAATTGAATATTTAAGATATATATTGTCTTGAAAATATATTAATTAATAAACATATGTTCTTAACTAATATTATAAAAAATAATTGATTTATATTTTTCAATTTAGTATATTTTAATTAAATTAATTATAAAAATTAAAAGTACAAAATTTCTATGAACATAATGAAATGCATGTTTGACAAAATGATTAATATTATAAATATAATGTCAAAAAATTATAAAACATTTGACAAAAAGATAATCTATCAAGTTTAACTTTAAAAAAATAGTTTGCAATGTAAAATATCAAGTCAATACTCCTAAAACAAATGAAATTGAAAATACAACATAAGTTATTAATTCAAAAAATAATAATTTAACATAATACTCTTATGACAAATTTCAACATAAAATACATAAATATGATTTAAAAGAAAAGGAAAACGTAAGTCCATAACTTTATTCAACAATAAATTTTACTTTAATTTAAAAATTAGAATACTAACAAAATTATACACTAATAATTTTTTTTAAAAATAATATGAAAAATTGCATGGAATCATATGAAGTAAAGGTTGAGAAAGATAAGGAAATGAAATATAAATAATAAAAAACAAAAAATATATTTTTAGAAAATATTAGAATAATAAATATTAAAAAGAATTTAAAATAATAAAAAATATTAAAACGAAAAAATAAAAAAAAGAAATAAAAGGAAAAAATTAAAAAGTAATCAGCTTGTAATTACATCATATAATTACCAGCAATTCACAACCTCCTTCTGTGAATTGGAGAGTATAATTACTCCGGCCAATTACACCCAATTACATGCTGACCAGGTAATTTACATGGCCAACCAAATAGGACAGACAGTGTAATTACACTCAATTACACCAAATCCAATTGCCAGGGTGTCTTTCCAAATAGACCCTTAGTAATTGATTTTTCAAGTTTCATAATTGATTTATTAGGTATATAAAAAAATTTATTTGAATTATTATTAAATATTTATTGAAATATAAACTTAAATATAGATAATTCTTACATAATTTGTGTAGGTGGTAAGAGACACAAACTCAAAAATAGTTCATCATACGAAAGCCTATTAATTCCTTTAAGTAATTCATTTGATCATACGAAAGCCCAATTTTAAGTATTTAATTTGAATTCAACGCTTATTTATGAAATGCACACAAATTCTCAACTTTAATTTCATACCTAAAAAAAAAAGGGATCTCAAACCTTTTTAAAATGTTAAACTTAATCCAATAAGTTTATATTGTATATAAAAAAAAAAGACTCATAATTTTTAATTTTTCTAAAAAATACTAGAGAACTTGGTCGCGCTTCGCGCGATTGTTAAAAATTATTTTTTAAAAAATTTTATATTTACTTTATTCTTTAATCGTAATATTATTGTTTGTTTTAATAATATATGATGATTGTGAAAAAAATAAAGCTTAACAAATTTTACATTCTATTAAATGAGGGAGAATATATTCTTTGTCAAATAAGGTAAAATATATTTGCTAATAACAAATTCTTTCATTTCTATTGCACCCAATGAAGTTGATTTTTTAATATGCAATATGTATTTTGGTGTACTTTTTTCCTTAAATGTCTAAGAAATATCTCATAATGTGAAATAACGATAAATACTAAACAAATGCATCATTGAGTGGAATTTTCATTAAAAAATTATTGAATAATGACGTAATAATATCTTGATAGAACTTCCTATCCATTTTATAAAAAACTTCACCCTTTCAATTTCATTATATCTTCTTATTTAGTAGAAGAATCATCATTTATTATATTCTAATCTACCTTAATTTATACCATCAGAGAATCATCATTTATTATATTCTAATCTACCTTAATTTATACCATTAGAGTTTAAGATTAAACATTAAATTTTAAATCGAAATTAAAAAATTCATTGGAAAATGACAGAAAAACTAATAATAGTACGAAAATCAAAATTAGGCGCAAGGAATGCTTTTTCAAGATTAAAAAAATTGGAATATACTGGTAACAATTTAAATAGAGCAGTTATTTTATCTTTAAAATTAAGTTTAATTGACTTGAATTAGTAGAATGAGAAAAAAATACTCAATTAATAACCCTTTAATATTCTTAAATGCATTTTCTTTTTAATTGAGTTGTAGGTCAAAATTTTTGGATTAGGATATTAAAATAATATTTTACTCTCTCCATTGCAGACATTTATTTTCCTTAAATAGTGATTTCTCTTCCATTTACAACCACTCAATTAGTTTTTAGTGTATTGAATGTGATTATAAGATATTGAAATAATATCTTTAACTTTCCTTAATCATGATGAAATTATAATTTAACCAATATTTTTCTGAAATGGTAATTTTCTTTTCATTTCTACAACATATTGCTTAATATATTGAATAAAATTATAATAAAACATGTTGTATTTAGCATGACAAAAGAATCCAAAAATTTGAAAAAATATTATAATTCTTATAAAGTTATAATAACTAATTTCTAGGGACAAATAAATAAAAGAAAATAAAAAAGTAAAAAAAAGGTGATTTAAAAAATGATATAAATAACATTAATGATGAGATCAGATTAAGGAAAGAAGTAAAAGAAATTAATAGTATTGACGATGATAGGAGTTAAATATGGTCATTTTTTATATTTTAAAAATTATAACATAAAGTTTTTAGTCTTTCAAAATTAAAAAGATGCTAAAAAAATAAAAAAAAAAATCCAGGCAGCAATTATCTTAAGAAAAATATAACTGAAAATGTCAAAAAAAAATTGGCAAAAATAAATAAGTATATATTGCTAAGAAGGGTGTATTATCACATTTTCTATTTTAGCTTCATTATTACATTATTTAAAAATATATATGTAATACTTATAAAGTTATAATAACAAATTTCTTGAAATAATGAAATAAAAGAAAGAAAAAGAAGTAATTTAAGAAAATGATTTAAATAACACTAATTATGAAATTAAGGGGAAGAAGTATAAGATTTTAAATGCATTGATGATGAAAGCAACTAAATATGATCATATTCTTTTAGAAAAACTACTAATATATATATATATATAGGAGAAAGAAATTAGTAAAATAATGATGTTGAAAGAAATAATACCTAATTTTCTCTTCTTTCAAATCACAAAACAGATTTATGCTTATTTTTCTCCTAATTTGATACGAATTCCATAAATAGATTGATTCTTATAAATAAATAAAAGAAAATAAAAGAGTAAAAAAAGTGTAATTTAAAAAATGATATAAATAAAATTAATGATGAGATGAGATTAAGGAAAGAAGTAAAAGAAATTAATAGTATTGATAATGAAAGGAGTTAAATACGGCAACTTTTTTATATTTTTCAAAATTATAACATAAATTTTTCAGTTTTTAATTATTTTTTTTTAAAATGCTAAAAAAAATAAAAATCGAGGAAGCAATTATTTTAAGAAAAATATAACAAAAGATGTAAAAAAAATTGATAAAAAAAAAAAAATTGATAAAAATAAATAAGTATCTATTTCTAAGAAGGGTGTCATATCACATTTTGTATTTTAGCTTTATTATTACATATAAATAGAAACTTTTTAGAAGAAGAAATGATGTAAGAATTTAAAAAATAACAAATCAGATTATGTAAAAATATATATGTAATTCTTATAAAGTTATAATAACTAATTTCTTGAAATAAACAAATAAAAGAAAGAAAAATAAGTAATTTAAGAAAATGATTTAAATAACATTAATTATGAGATTAAGGGGTGGAAGTATAAGATTTTAATAGCATTGATGATGAAAGGAACTAAGTATGATCTCTCTCTCTCACACACACACATATATAATTTTAATTAACGATGAATAAGAAAAAATAAACTAAAGTTTAATTAAAGATATAAAAATCAAGACAAAATAAAATAAGAAAGAAATTAATATTATAATGAAGTTGAAAAAAATAATATCTAATTTTCTCTCTTTTCAAATCACAAAATAGATTTATGCTTATTCTCCTCCTAATATTATACGAATTTCATAAATAGATTGTTTCTTTCTCCAAATAATTATTCTTACCCTTTGAAACACTATTCATCCTTCCTATAAATTTCTCAACCAAAATGAATTTTCTCTCTCCATATATCTACTTGTAGGAGGAATAAACATTCTTTCAAAAGTCTTTCATTTTGAAGAGGAACGTTTGTTACATGATCTTTTCAATTAATTCTTCTTAACCTTTGAAACACTAATCACTCTTTGTATAAATTTCTCAACCAAAATGAATTTTGTCTCTCAATATATATCTCCTTGTAGGAGGAATAAACATTCTTTCAAAAAGTTTTTCATTTTGAGGAGAATCGTTTGTTACATGATTTTTCTCTTTACATCAATATCTTCACAAGGATCATAAGATACTCTTTCTTTCTCTTTTGTTAAAATAATCACATGGCCTAGAAATTTGATGGACATCTCAACAGTAGAATTTGATATCATATATTCATCATCAAAAGAAGGAGACGAAGAAGAAGAGCCAAAGTGAAGAAATTTGTCGTTATTTGTTACAAATGCTCAAAATTTTTTATTTTATAGGCTAAATAAATATAAACAGTTATGAAAAATGAATAGTTTTTTATCTTTTCATCTTCCATTTACTTAAATATATATTAGTGTAAGGAATGTTTTAAAGGGCATAATTAATTGGGTATGACTTAAATTCTTCCAGTTTTTCAAAAAATACAAATAAATAATAGAAAACAAAGAAATAAGTCAAAAAAAGGAGATAAAAGATAAAATAGAAATGTTGGCCATAGAGAGATGCCACATCAGATTGTCTATATCCAACTATATATATATATATATATATATATATATATATATATATATATATATATATATATAGAGAGAGAGAGAGAGAGAGAGAGAGAGAGAGAGAGAGAGAGAGAGATTTTTCAATTTTTAAATGTCAACTAGAAAAAAAATTAAGGCCTTTGTAAAATTTGGTTTTAGACCCCAATCTTGTTGAAACGACTTAGGAGATGGTTGCGGAGCAAACCCTCATAAATCCGCTAAGATTTCAACCTACCCCGCCCTGCTCTACATAACATAATTTGTTGTTTTCAACCTACCTTGCCCCGTTCCATAAAAACTCACTTTGTCCCACCCGCATAAACCCGCTTTATGTAGCCCTGCGTAATTTGTAAAAAGTTTCAAATACTATATGAAAAAAGCGTTTAACCAAAAGATTCAAATTTTATTAACTGCTTAAATATTGTTTTAAAATTATTATGTTAATACAGTTAAACATTTGTTACAATAATATAGTACTGTTTTTGTAGTTTTGACCTTGACTTGGTTACTTTGACGTAACAAGTAAAATATTGAATACAAGTAGTGGAAAAGAAACAAAATACATATGTCAATAACTTTTTTTTCTTTCAAATTTAATGGCCATCAAAAGAGTTTCATCCGAAAAATAAAAACCCAAACAGTTGCCAAACAGATGCAAATTTGGTGCAAAAATTAGTATGAATCGAAGAATCAGCGAATTTAAAAGAATTTTATCCCATCTCCGCAACCTGCCTGCCACCATATGAATTTTGAAAAAATATATTTAAACCCGTCCCGTCCCAAACACACAAAAGTTATAACTCACCCTATCCTATGAAAGATGTAACCCGCCACGCTCCATTGTCATCCTAGTAGCTAGGATTAGGGGTGTGGTCATTTAGTAGAAAGTACCATGCATTATGTATGATATCTATTTAGTACTATGTTTGGTAGGAATTTTGGGCCTATGCATAACTAATCTATGGATTAGTTATAAACCCTACATTATATTATAGCATGTATAACTAATACCTTTCATTTGGTGGTATTAGTAATACATAGAACTTAATACCATGAGATTAATTTATGTAAAAACAAAAATACCCGTCAAATCCTTTTAATCAATTTTTTATTTTCTTGATTTTATATTTTATATTTGTACTAGTAAATTTATTTAAATAAATTAGCTTACAAATTTTATTATTTAGAGAGAGTTGTTTGTTGCTAAATAAATCTAATACAAGATAATATAATATTTGAATTGTGAGTTGTTTAACATTTACTAATTAAAAAGAAAAATATATCACCACATGACGTTTGTGATCTTAATTGAATGTATTATTTGTTGATATATATGTGGTTTACTAAATATTTGTATTTTGAATGATTTATAAAATTGCATACATATTAAAACTACAACTTGCAAATTTTTATATGTAAATGTAGATGCTTTATTCGATTTTAGTATTGTTTACCGCCTTTTCGATTTTAAAAGTAGATGTCCTATCTTTTTAAAATTGAAATTTGACGTTTCGTAAGTGATCAATTTATTAAGATGACAATTATCTACCCACAAATAATTCAAGTGAGAAAACAGCAAACATGACAACAAAATTATTCTTCTCCTAGCTAGTTAGAAGGCCATAAAAATTAATATTGTCCGACAATTATCTAACTTGACCCAATTACATGGAATAGAAATTCCATAATAATTCAAGAATATAATTGGAAAGAAGATTTTTGTAGAGATGTAATCCAAATATAAGATGGGGTGGGAAGTAATGAACCAAACACTTGATAAAAAATAAACTCTGCCCTACTAATCTCTGTAAACTCTGCCTTACTAATCTCTGCATTACTAATCCTTGCATTATTAATCTTCGTACCAACGACCCATTAGTGGTGCCGGATTATAATTAATAATCAAGACATTATCATGTCAGTGTAATCATTTAAAATTTATTAAATATAAATTTATAAATGATTCGGGTTATATTAAATTCATGAATATATTAGTCCAAATAAATGATGGATTAATATAATTGGGTTAATTATTTAAGTTCAATAAATATGAATTTAATTAAAGTTCAAATTAATTGATTTGGGCTATAATAGATTAGCCAGTTTGCTAAGCCCAATTTCATCTCATCCTAGAGGCCCATTTTGGTGTCACGTGGTAAATGACGTGGTATGCCAAGTCAAACAAAGAAGCCAATAGGATCATGACATGTGTCAAAAATGACAAGCCCGCTCCATAAAGCCCATATGTCATATCACTTAAATCTGATTGGCCGAAGGGAATCCTGTTCCAATCACAACTCATCTATTCTAAAACTATAAATATGAGTCCTCATAATTCAGAAAAGTGATCGAAAATTCTAAGCAAAAAGCTAGAGAAAGCCCGTGGTACAAACGTCATAAATTTCTCTATAACCTACAAGTTTAAGAATTCAAGCATTCAAGTTCAAGAACGATCTAGATCAAGACCATCGGATTCGAGAACAAGCTTTAAAGACCTCGAATCCAAGTAAAAGTCAAGATCAAGATAAAGTTCATCGAAGATTCAAGAACAAGCTTTAAAGCCCTTGAATCCAAGATCAAGTTCAAGTCAAATTCAAGATCAAGCTCAAGAGCCCTTGAATTTATATCTGAAAAAGCGAATTCAGAGGAATCATAGAGATTGTAACACTCGCACTTTGAAATCAATAAAACGATTGTTGCATTCTTTTCCGCTCTTGATTATTATTTTCTTGACTCGAATTTTATTGTCTACAAATTCTGGCACACCCAATGGGACAATCTCTACCTCTCATCTCAACTTTTCAAGAGTCAAAGAACATCGAGATGACTTCCAAGAAGATCAACTCTCAATCAACTGCCTCTAAGGCCACTAACTCCAAATTCTCTACTGAAGTTGAAGGAATCCCCGGTGTTACCTTCGGAAGCTTTGGAGCTGTTACGAGAAGCAAGGCTGCTACGCTAGGACAACAAACACTTCAAGTTTTGTCCACATCAACTCCCATTTTTGGGTCTTCGACTCCAAAAGGATCAAGGTCCTCCACAAATGTTTTAGAAGGAAGAAGCAGTGTTACTGAAAAGATCAAGAAGACTTTAGCTCTACTTGAGCAATCTGGTTCCAAGAACTCTGCCACAAAGGATAAATATGATTTAACCAATGAATCCTCTCCATATGCATCACATAATGTGAGTCCGCTGAAGATCAACTTACGTGAGAATCCATGCTATTCTCCTACATCTCCAATGATCATACAAGCAATGGTAATCGCTGTTTCTTCCTCTGAGGAACAACTTGCAAATCTGATGAAGTTGGTTGAAGGATTAACCAAGAATGTACAACATCAAGAGTCTCGAATTGACAAATTGATGGATAGGATGGAAGGCCTTTTAGATGGGGAAGCTAGTCATGCGCCTGGAAAGGGTGTTGAAGTTCAAGAGATCGAAATTCCTGCGAAGGCAGCACTGCTTGTTAATGAGATGCCAGTTTCTTCTGAAGGAATGATCCCACTCGATCGCTTCAAGGAATTCATTGAAGACACAATCAAATATAAGTATGAAGTTTCCACCAAGTCTTCTTATATGTATGCCAAGCCATAGTTCAAAATGCCCGCCGGTTATCAACCTCCCAAATTTCAACAGTTTGAGGGTAAAGGAAATCCGAAGCAACATGTTCCACACTTTGTGGAGACATGTAATAATGCTGGAACTTATGGAGACTATCTTGTCAAGCAGTTCGTCCGCTCTCTAAAAGGAAATGCCTTTGATTGGTACACGGATCACGAGCTCAATTCTATCGATAGTTGGGAGCAACTAGAGCACGAGTTTCTCAATCGCTTCTATAGCACAAGGCGTACAGTGAGCATTGTAGAACTCACAAATACTCGCCAAAGAAAGGATGAACTGGCTACAGATTTCATAAATAGATGGAGAAACGCGAGCCTAAATTGTAAAGATATGATTAATGAAGCTTCTGCAATAGAAATGTGTATCCAAGGAATGCACTGGGAGCTTCTTTACATCTTACAAGGAATAAAGACAAAATCCTTCGAAGATCTAGCCACTCGCGCTCATGATATGGAGTTGAGCATGTCCTCTGCTGGAAAAGATATGACATTTGTCCATGATCCTCGCAAAGGAAGAGAGAAGCAGGAACCCAAGAGATGGAGCAAATTTGTGCCCAGGAATGACAACAAAGAATCCATGAATGTCAATGTATCTCCTCTGAAGTTTATTTACTATGAAGGAAAGTAAGAAGCAAAGTGTGAAAACGACTTTCCAAGTGCATTCAAACCAAAAGTCGGTCCTAAGGGAGATGCAAGAAAAGAAATACCCCTTCTTCGATTCTGACATTTCTGATATTTTTGATGAGTTGCTTTAGTTAAAGCTCATTGAGTTACCAGAGATGAAGCGACCTGATGAAGCTGGAAAAACTTATGACCCAAATTATTGCAAGTATCATAGACTTATAAGTCACCCTCTTGAAAAATGTTTTGTCTTCAAGGATAAAGTTATGCGACTGGCTAGAAAAAAGAAGATTGTCCTTGATGATGAGAAAGCTAGTTTTAACCAAATCTCTATCACATTCGGCTCGCTCGATCCGGTCCAAATATGTACCTCTGGAAAGCATGAAGAAGAGTCATCGGAGCAAGACAAACCTCAAGTTGATATAGATGGTTATGAAGGCTGGATTCTTGTGAATAGGCGAAGACGCAACAAGTCAAGCTTGCGAAAAGAATCATCCAAGCAACCGATTAGGAGGAAGATGGTAAGGAAACTAGAGAAGCAGAAATCAATCAAGCACCCAAGAGGGCAAAGGTAGAAGTGCAGCACTACCAAAAACCCCGACGTCCTGTGATTCTAGAGGAATTCTTACCAAGTTGGTTTTGCACAAATTCTACTCAAGATAATGTCGAGGCATCATGTTTCAATGCTGATAAAGAAGAAACAATGAAGGTGTTTCCTACTGACAAAGAAGGAACAACGAGTGAATCCTCACCAAAAGTGTCTCCTAGTGACGAAGAAGAAGCAACGAGGGAAATCTCATCAATGATGTCTCCTTCGTCTTTTGAAAAACCTATTGAACCTTCTTCCCAAGAAGCACATGCATGTGATACAAAAATTACATTTACAGATAATGATCTTCTATTTGGTGAAACACTCACAGTCGTCCTTTGTATATGGTGGGTCACGTGCTAGAGAAGAAGATAAACATGATCTTAATAGATGAAGGATCTGGAGTCAACATTCTTCCTATCCACACATTAAAGGAACTCGACATCACTACTGAAGAACTTAGTGAAAATCGTTTGTTGATACAAGGATTCAATCAAGGGGGACAGAGGTCCATATGCTCTATTAAATTAGAAATCCACATGGAAGATTTGCGATAAAGCGCATGGATGCATGTGATCGATGCAAAGACTTCGTACAACATATTGCTTGGCAGGCCTTGGGTACATGAGAAGAAAATTGTCTCATCTTCCTACTATCAATGTTTGAAGTATCTTGAAGGCGAAATTGAAAGGAAGATAGTTGTGGATGATAATCCTTTCACGAAAGTTGAGACACACAGCGCCGATGCAAAATTCTATTTGAAGAGTTACGTTGTCAAGGGGGCAAAACCAGATGACGTTAAATCAATAAAGTATGATAAAATCGCAAGCAAAAGAGTTGATGTGGCTGTCGGAAAGGTCAAAATTGACACTAAAGAACCTTGTCCTATTCTGAATAAAGGAAAAAACATGTCTTCGAAGAAGAAGTTGACTTCTGTACTTCGCTATGTTCCAAAGGTGAAGAAAGAGGAAGATCAATCATCTAACCATCAAGAGAATGCACTAAGAGGATTAACTCTTCCTATCAGACAAATTGATGCAATAAACTTATCTTCGAAGCTATCGGAAAAGTCAATCGCTCAAAATCAAGTGCAAGATGTGGCACTCCCTACAAAACTCACAAGAGAGGGATTTGATCCCAATGCTTATAAGTTATTTGTGAAGGCTGGATACAACCCTAATGAGCCATCAAAGTTAGGAAAGCTTCTATCGAAAGATACAACCAGACAAGCACACGAAAGCTTAGGCTATAGCCAACCGCCGCCAGTTCGCATCTCCATAAGAAGGGCCAGCAATAACCATATAACTGTAGAAGATGATATCACTACTTCCAACAAAAAGCCTTCCGTCTTTGATCGACTGGAGAATTGACTGCAAGAACTTCTGTGTTTGAGAGGTTAGGCCCATTGAATAAGAAGAATAACAAGCATCGAAGAAGTTATCTAAGAGTGACAACGCTCGCTTCACCTATGATCAAAAAGGATTTCAAAAGTTTGATTCCTTCTAGAATGAGGCATCGAGTGGAATTGGTGGTTTCCTGTAAAGAGGAACTAAAGGCAAAGACTCTCACTGTGGTTTACACCAAGGAGCGCGAGGAAGATGAAGAAAGTGTAGGCTCTTCATATCATGTTAAAATCCAGAATGAGGACGATGCCTTGCCTCAAGTAAAGATTGATGAAGAGTTGGAAGATATTCTATGGTGTTATCACATATATGTCAATGACAATGATCCTCAAGAAGAGGAAGATGCTGGAGATGCTCCACCAGTACTTGAAGAAGGAGTGAAGACCACAATAGATCCCTTAAAGGAAGTTGACCTTGGCAGTGATGAAGACCCAAGGCCAACTTTCTTGAGTGCCTTTCTAGAAGTTGATGAAGAAATCGCTTATATGAATATACTAAGAAAATATAGGGATGTCTTCGCTTGGAGTTATAAAGAAATGCCTGTCTTGAATCCTAAAGTAGCAATCCATCAATTGGCAGTCAAGAATGGTGCTCGTCCTGTTAAGCAGGCTCAAAGACGTTTTAGACCAGACTTGGTTCCATTAATAGAAAAAGAAGTTAACAAACTCATTGACCCAAGCTTTATTCGTGAAGTCAAATACCCTACATGGATTTCAAATATTGTTCCCGCAAGGAAGAAGAATGGCCAAATTCGAGTTTGTGTTGACTTTAGGGATCTCAATAATGCATGCCCTAAAGATGAGTTCCCTCTTCCCATTCCAGAGCTGATGATTGATGCCACCACCGGTTATGAGGTGATGTCATTCATGGATGGTTATTTTGGCTATAATCAAATTCGCATGGCACCAAAGGATGAAGAACTCAACGCATTTCGCACTCCTAAAGGTATTTATTGCTACAAGGTAATGCCTTTTGGTTTAAATAATGATGGTGCCACATATCAAAGGGCTATGCAAAATATATTTGATGACTTGCTCCATAAAAATGTTAAATTCTATGTTGACGACTTTGTGGTGAAGTTGAGAAAGAGGAGTGACCATTTGAAAGACTTAAGAATGGCGTTTGAGTTGCTCCGAAGATATCAACTAAGGATGAGTCCATTGAAATGTGCCTTTGGAGTTACTTCTGGCAAGTTCCTTGACTTCATTGTCAGACATCGAGGGATTGAAATTGATCGAGCCAAAGTTGATGCAATTTTGAAGATGCCCGAGCCTCAAGACATTCATGAGTAAAAAAGCCTTCAAGGAAAGTTAGCCTACTTGAGGAGGTTCATCTCAAATCTAGCGGGAAGATGCCAACCATTCGGTCATCTCATGAAGAAAGGTGCTCCCTTTAAGTGGGACCAAACATGTAGCGATGCCTTTAAAAGTATCAAATCATATCTAGCGAAACCTCCAGTTGTAGAAGCCGCTATACCTGGAAAACCATTGATACTCTAGATTGCAGCACAAGAAAGGTTTGTAGGAGCCCAATTAGCTCAAGAGAATAGTGAAGGAAAAGAAAACTCTCTTTATTACTTGAGCAGAACGATGACACCAAATGAGCTGAACTATTCGCCAATCGAAAAGTTGTGCTTGGCGCTAGTCTTCTCAATTCAAAAGATGAAACATTATTTTCAAGCTCACGTTGTTCGCCTTATTTCTAGAGCAAATCCCATCAAGTTTGTTATGTCAAAACCTGTCCTTAGTGATCGACTAGAAAGATGGTACCTCCAATTCCAAAAATTTGAGATCGTGTACATCCCTCAAAAGGCTGTGAAGGGACAAGCATTAGAAGACTTCTTGGCCGACCATCCGATACCAGATGATTGGGAGTTAATCGATGAGCTTCCTGATGAAGATGTGGTCGCTATTGAAATTCAATCTCCTTAGAAAATGTACTTTGATGGGGCTACACATCGTGGCGTGGTGTTCGTCACTTTGCATGAAGAGATTCTACCATTCTCCTTTACCTTGAAGCAATGTTGTTCCAACAATGTTGCTGAATACCAAGCATTAATACTTGGGCTCAAAATGGCTGTCGACATGAAGCAATTACAGTTACAAGTCTTTGGTGACTCTCAGTTGGTGGTCAATCAACTCCTGGGAAGCTACGAGGTCAAGAAACCCGAACTACGTCCTTATCATGAGTATGCTCAAAAGTTGATAGGATGGCTTGGAGATGTAACCCTCCAACATGTGCCTAGAAAGGAGAATAATAAAGTTGATGCTCTAGCTTCTTTAGCTTCAGCGCTAACTCTTCCTGATCAGACACAAGTTACTATCTGCCAAAAATGGGTAGTACCACCGCCAAATGAGGATGAAGATAAGCTTGAGCATCTCGTTGCTGTTTCTGAAGCCGCGAAGGAAGTTTGGCGAAAACCTATTACTGACTATTTATGTTATGGGATACTTCTAGAAAATCCAAGAAGAAGGACTGACATTCGTCCTCGTGCACCTCGCTTCCTTTACTACAAGGACACATTATATATATAGAAGATCATTTGAGGGAGTACTCTTGTGATGTCTAGGAGAGGAAGAAGCAATCCAAGCTTTGCAAGAAGCACATTCAGGAGTATGTGGATCACATCAATCTGGACCAAAGCTCCACTTTCACTTAAAGAGAATGGGGTATTATTGGCCAAGCATGGTGAAAGATTGCTTAGACTATGCTCGAAGATGTAAGGCCTACCAATTTCATGCGAATTTCATATATCAGCCACTCAAAGTATTACACCCAACTATCGCATCTTGACCATTCGATGCTTGGAGATTGGATGTTGTTGGACCACTACCAAAATCTTCTGTTGGACACTTGTACATCTTGGCCGCAACAGATTACTTCTCAAAATGGGCCGAAGCTGTCGCTCTTAAAGAAGTGAAGAAAGAGAATGTTGCAGATTTCATCTGAGTGAATATCATCTATTGTTTTGGCATCCGTCGTTATATAATAACAGACAATGGCAAGCCATTTGATAACAAGTTAATGTACAAGATTTGTGATCTCTTTGACTTCAAGCAGCATAAATCTTCTATGTTTCATGCTGCCGCCAATGGTCTTGCTGAAGCATTCAATAAGACTCTATGCAACCGTCTCAAGAAAGTCGTCTCCAAGTCCAAATGAGATTGGCATAAAATAATGGAAGAGGCTTTGTGGGCATATAGGACAACATACCGAACACCCACTCAAGCAACACCATATTCACTTGCTTTTGGAGTTGAAGCAGTCCTACCACTTGAGCATCAAATACCTTCCTTAAGACTTGCTATTCAAGAAGGGCTCACTGAAGAAGAAAATGCTCGACTATGTCTTGCGGAGTTAGAAGCACTTGATGAAAAGAGACTAGAAGCTCAACAAAATCTTGAATGTTATCAAGCTCGTCTATCCCGTGCTTTTAATAAGAAAGTCCGCTTGAGGTGCTTTCAAGTTGGAGATCAAGTCCTCACAGTAAGAAGACCCATCATTACTTCGCATAAGTCTGGGGGCAAATTTATCTTAAAGTGAGATGGACCATATGTCGTACAAGAAACATATTCCAATGGCGCCTATAAGCTTGTTGATGCAGATGGCGTGAAGATCAGTCCTATTAATGCAAAATTCTTGAAGAGGTACTATCCTTGAAGTAAGATGATGCTCCTTAAGGTACGAGCCTAAACTTCATGTCACTCCTGGCCCGCAAGAGTATAAACTATGTACGAAACACCAAAAAAACACAAAAAACAAAAGCAAAAACAAAAAAATAAACAGTCTACCAGAACTACATTGTGACTTGATCCTCTTCATTGAGGTACGTAGGCGCTTAGAACCATATTCTAAGTTCAGTTGCATGAGTGTAAAAAATATCACACGTTCCCACTTGATATGTTACATGAAAGTTAAAGCTATAAGTATTTTGTTTTATCTTTTGTTTCATCAAACTTCAGACTTGCCCGAAGTATTGATGGGTCGATAGAGGGCAGACCCTTATAAAATATGATCTTCTTTAACAGTATGCTTGAAGTCTCTTAATCCTTCAAGTATGTAAGTTGAAGTCTTCAAATCTTTCAAGTATACAAGTTGAAGTCTTCAAATCCTTCAAGTATGCAAGTTGAAGTCTTCAAATTCTCCAAATAGGCAAGTTGTTAAATTCCCATGCCTTAAGGTGAACAAAAATTGTCCCTTTGCACCTTAAGTTGGTCTTTTCACGAATTTATCCTTAGATGGATATTTAAATTCCCATGCCTTAATGTGGACGAGATTTGTCCCTTCGCATCTTAAGCTGGCCTTTTAACGGATTTATCCTAAAATGGATCTTTAAATTCTCATGCCTTAAGGTGGACGAGATTTGTCCCTTCGCACCTTAAGCTGGTCTTTTCGCGAATTTATCTTTAAATAGATCTTTAAATTCTCATGCCTTAAGGTGGACGAGATTTGTCCCTTTACACCTTAAGTTGGCCTTTTCGTGGATTTATCCTTAAATGAATCTTTATATTCCCATGCCTTAAGGTGGACGGGATTTGTCCCTTCGCACCTTAAGCTGGCCTTTTCGCAGATTTATCCTTAAATGGATCTTTAAATTCTCATGTCTTAAGGTGGACGAGATTTGTCCCTTTGCACCTTAAGCTGGCCTTTTCGTGGATTTATCCTTAGATGAATCTTTAAATTCTCATGCCTTATGGTGGACGAGATTTGTCCCTTCGCACCTTAAGCTGGCCTTTTCGCGGATTTATCCTTAAATGGATCTTTAAATTCCCATGTCTTAAGGTGGACGAGATTTGTCCCTTCGCACCTTAAGCTGGCATTTTCGCGGATTTATCCTTAAATGGATCTTTAAATTCCCATTCCTTAAGGTGGACGGGATTTGTCCCTTTGCACCTTAAGCTGACCTTTTCGCGGATTTATCCTTAAAAGAATCTTTAAATTCCCATGCCTTAAGGTGGATGAGATTTGTCCTTGGCCTTTTCACGAATTTATCCTTAAATGATTTTTTAAATTCCCATGCCTTATGGTGGACAAGATTTGTCCCTTTGCACCTTAAGCTGGCCTTTTTCACGAATTTATCCTTAAATGGATCTTTAAATTTTCATGCCTTAAGGTGGACAAGATTTGTCCCTTTGCACCTTAAGCTGGCCTTTCCATGAATTTATCCTTAAAAGGATCTTTAAATTTTCATTCCTTAAGGTGGAAAAAGTTTGTCATTTCACACCTTATGCTTAAATATTCAGGATCTTGTAAAGCTTCAAGTTAGTGATCTCAAGGCGGGGACGTTAAACAAATTCCTTCACACCTTATGCATACGTATTCGGGATCTCGTAAAGCCTCAAGTTAGTGATCTTTAAGGCGGGGACGTTAAACACATTCCTTCACACCTTATGCTCAAGTCTTCGGGATCTTGTAAAGCCTCAAGTTAGTGATCTTCGTGATCTCAAGGCGGGAATGTTAAACACATCCCTTCACACCTCAAGATGAACTTCTTGTGTGATAAAGCTCTCCATTGTGTAGCCTCCGTAAAATATGAATATCAATTCCATGGCCTACAAAAAAAAAGGAGACAAAAGAAAAAGAATAAAACAAGAGAAAGTGAGCGATAACACAGAAATAAATTACCTGAGCACTAATATCTCTTAGCTGTAAGAAGGATTTGCTGATTTACAAGTCCTCTAAATTGATGCTTATAGATGGGAATGTAGGGTCTATTTATAGAGCAAACATGCTGTGGATGCACTCGTCCAAATTCAAATAAAACTTGGATACCTGATTCCTAATAGGATTACATAATTGGAAAGATTTGTTAACCAAGAAAAACTTCCGTAATTCCTAGTTGGATTAGGATGGAAGAACAATTTGAGTTCAAAAGGGATTCTAATTTCACTAGTTAATCAAACCGCGCTTCGTGCGGTCATATTTTTTTTAATATTTAATTGATATAAAAAAATTAAGAAATTGCAATAAAAAAAATATTTATGAAAAAATCAAACAGAAAATAACAATAAAAGAAAAAAGAAAAAAATAATAGAATTAGATTAGTTTCAAGAAAAAAAGAAGAAGATAAGTATAATTTTTTCTTGGAACAATATAAAGACATATTCTTTATGCGCCAATTTTATATACGTTGCTATCTCATTTTTGGGTGTTTTAAATTATTTGTTATTTTACTAATAATTTCCTTTATATAATACTTTTTACATTTATAAATTTATTTAACTATTTAAATTTAGAGTTCATGTAATGTCTATTACTTATAATTCAACGTTTTCACAATTATTACTTTAAAATATGAGCATATCAATTAGTGTAATTGATAAAATTAATAGCCTAAACTTTTTTATGTATCCACACAAAACTTTCATATGAAAAGCATAGAAAGTGTAATTCTAAATTCAAGAAAGAAAGTAGAAGTTATATTCAATTCACACATTTACTAATTAATTAATATTTCGTGAAAAAATCACATTAAAAATTAAAACAATAAATATACAAGAGAGCTCAAATATCAATTTTATATAGAAACTGAATAAATTATGTAATCCAAACACTACTGAAATATGAAAAAGTTAAAAGCGAATATCAATGATTTGATAAATCAATATGTGGATGAGTTTTGATTTTCAATAAATAATATGACAATTTTGGACAATAAATGATTATAATTATGATGTTTATTCTTGTAAACTAATAAAATAAATAAGAAAATTGGGAAAAAAATTTAAAAAATTTATCTTTTTTGGCTGGTGCAACATTTTTTTACCTGGCAACTTTAATCATGGGTTCATTATGAAATGTAATAACTATAAATGGATGTTGGGAATTTTTTTTTTTGGAGAGTTACGTCTTTCCATTTTTAAAATTTATTCAGTGAGCAATTATCTTATTCTTTAATTGACTAATTATGTAAATATTTTTTAGATTTTTGAAAATTAGATAAAAGAAAAATCTCATAATTAGGAGAGTTAAAGGGATAATTTAATTTTTTTCAAGCTATTTGAAATGAAATTTAGTTAGACTACTCTATTTTAATAAATTTTCATTCTTTAAGGAGAAAATGTAATATTTGAGTGATAAATATTCATGCCTTTAAATTTACAATAAATAATAGGAATAAGTTGAGTAGTAAAGTTTGAGATATTTAAATTCTTACAATAAATAATAGAAATTAATGAAGGAAATAGTAATTGACACATTTTTCTAATAGTAATAATAAATAGAAATATAGTGAAAATTACAACAATCAAAAAGTAAATAAATAAAATAAATAGGATCATTGGCCAAAGAGAGGTGTCAAATCACTTTTTTAATATTTAGCTTTGTATAATAAATAGATAGATATAAAATTTTCATTTTTCATGGAGAAATGAAAGGTTGGAGTTAAATATTTAGACCTTTAAATTTACAATAAAGAATAGAAATAAGTAAAATAATAAATTTTGAGACATTTAAGTTTTTGCAATAAACAATAGAAATGAATGGAGAGAGTAGTAGTTGACACTTTTTTCAATAATTAAAATATAGTGAAATTTATCAAAAAAATAAGAAAAAAAATAAATAGGATCTTTGTCCTTATTTTATTTTTTTTGAAAACGAAAGTATTGCATACAATGTTTATAGTTTCTTTAGTTTTTTCTTAAGAATTATACAAATTTTTGTCAATTTTTTTAATTCGTTGCTTGGATAGCATTTTTTTTTTGTAAGTTATCAAGTTTTCGCACTTTAAAATGCTTCTAATCGTAGTGTTGCATTTAGGAATGCACTCGAGCATGCAAATAAACAGTAATATCGAATACATAATGTTCATTTTAGAATGTTGCAAAAAGCTATCATAATAAAAATTCATAAGAACTAATCATAATTTAACCTAATGAATTATGTAATGTATAACTATAGTCATATAAAAAAAAAGAAAAAATAGATTTCTTTATCAAGTTTCTCTTTCTCGGTCTTTTGATTTGCTTTACTTCTCATTTTATTCTCTTCCCATTACATTTTTAAAATACAACTTTAAGAAAAAAGAGAATGTAAAAATGAACAATTAAAAGAATTTTAAAATATATGAAAGAAAAACTAAAAAGATCAAATTACTATAATAATAATTTTACTGTAGGACTCTACATCATCTTCTTCCGAAATTCACAATTTTCTCTACTTTTGTATTTTCCTCAACTTTCTTCTTCATCCCTACAAGCACAAATTAAGAATATACTTATATGAAATTGTTAGTTACTCCATGATTTTATTTGTATTGAGTTTATTCAATTTAGTTTCAAAGATTAGTTAAATTGACTAAAAATAAATAAATAATATCACATAAAACTTATTAAAGTAAAAAAAGTATAATTTAAAAAATTAAAAGAAGCATTTTTACCCATAGATTCTTTACGACTTTGTTGAAAGCAACCATATGCTTTGTTGAAAGCAACCATGTGATGTGATGATTAACATTTTCTTCCTCACCCTAATGTATGATATGGTGATGGAGAAGTGAAAGAATAACTTTGAATGAAAACATTTTCTTGATACAAAATATGAATTTATATAGAAAAATAAGAGGAATACCATAAGGTGTCATAAACTAATAAATTTAATTTTGGGGGTTATGAAGATTAAAAAAAGAGAGTTCTGAATATTATTAAGATTATAAGTTGAAGATGTGTGAGTCATTAGTAGTTATTTCTTATTTTATTAAAGATATTAAATATATATTATAGTGGTAGGTGAAAAGTTGAGTAATTTAAAGTGAAAACTTTTTGAGATATTAAAAATAAAATAATTAAATAATGAAGGAAAAAATGGTCAAAAAAAGAGAAAAAAGATAAATGTAAATGGGGACCATAGAGAGGTGCCACATCACCTTCTCTATGTTTCTCCTTTATATATATATATAGATTATTGTGCGGCTTCTGTTATTTGAGAATACAAAACAATATTTATTGTTAAGAGTATTGTGCTCATTATTTATTTGTTTGTTCATTTTCTTCAAACAAATTACGCCTGGCACAACATAGATAATTGGCAAATTAATGTATTCTTCATGGTTTCATGTAACTAGATAATGATATGCATGTGTTGATGACGTAAAGTAAGATTGCATATCAAATCTAGTTATTACTATTGAAAGTAATCTCCTGGAATTAAAAACAAAAGAGTGAAAATGCTTAGCAATTAATTTGAAATTTTTTTTATTCCAAGGGGTATTCAAGTTTTAAATTGAACGAGGTCGGTTTGATACTAGATTCGTTCTTCAAAACTAGTCTCCGGAAAGTTTATACGCCAACAAGAAGCAGGAGGCATTTGTAATCATTTAAAATTTATTAAATGTAAGTTTATAAAATGATTTGGGTTATATTAAATTCATAAATATATTAATCTAAATAAATGATGGATTAATATAATTGGGTTAATTATTCAAGTCCAATAAATATAGATTTAATTAAAGTCCAAATTAATTGATTTGGGCTATAATAGATTAGCCCAATTTGCTAAGCCCAATTTCATCTCATCCTAGAGGCCCATTTTGGTGCCACGTGGCAAATGACGTGGTATGCCAAGTCAAACAAAGAAGCCAATAGGATCATGACATATGATAAAAATGACAAGCCCGCTCCATAAAGCCTATATGCCATATCACTTAAATCTGATTAGCCGAATGAAATCTTGTTCCAATCACAACTCATCTATTCTAAAACTATAAATAGGAGTCCTCATAATTCAGAAAAGGGACCGAAAATTCTAAGCAAGAAGCTAGAGAAAGCCCGTGGTTCAAACGCCATAAATTTCTCTATACGCTACAAGTTTAAGAATTCAAGCATTCAAGTTCAATAACGATCAAGATCAAGACCATCGGATTCGAGAACAAGCTTTAAAGCCCTCGAATCCAAGTAAAAGTCAAGATCGAGATAAAGTTCAAGTTAAAGTTCATCGAAGATTCAAGAACTAGCTTTAAAGCCCTTGAATCCAAGATCAAGTTCAAGTCAAATTCAAGATCAAGCTCAAGTTCAAGTGCCCTTGAATTTATATCTGAAAAAGCGAATTTAGAGGAATCATAGAGATTGTAACACTCGCACTTTGAAATCAATAAAACGATTGTTGCATACTTTTCCATTCTTGATTATTATTTTCTCGACGCGAATTTTATTGTCTACAGTCAGGTTAATAATAAAAATATATGTATTATTCAATGATAAAATATTAAAATAATTATTGTTCTACACGAATTATTTAATCTAAAAACCTTTTTTGTATCTTTAAACTGTCAAACATTTGACATTGTATTCAGTATAAAATAGTGTAACGGCTATTTTTACTTATGCGATCAACAAAATATTCAACTCAATATTTAATTATGTTGAATTTAGTGATGGTATTTGAATATACCATGATGGTGTAATATACTTGAAAATAATAAATTATAGTTGAAAATAATATGATAAAAAAGGAATAAATAAATTTTTAGGATGAGGCGCAGATATCTCGCTCTCTCTTAGGAGATTCAAGCCCACTGCGACATAATCTACACCTATCTAGCAGTAATACTCTTGACTTGTCTCCTTCAGGATACAACAACTCAACAATATCATACAACTCAAGCAACTCCGGATTAGGTGAAGAGTCCAAAGCTCCACAAAAAGAATATCTTCCTTCAACATATAATTATTCTCTTTTGTATATAGTAAATATAGTTGAAGACTTATAATATTATTCTTTGTCTCAACTCTCTCTTTCACTACATTAACTCATTATATACACGATACAACACTTCTCATATTTGGCTAACACTCTATCTCATTTGTCTCTCTCTTGTTATATCCCAACATAAAGGAAAACCACTATTTATAGTGAGGAATTCTTCCTTGCAATGAATAAGAAGATAATGGGGTAGTAAATTGGGTAAATGAAAAAATAGCCAATAGGTTACATGAGTTACAATGTATAATGAGGTAGAATTAATAGTAGATCATGACAATAGTGGTTACAAGAGTTACACCAAAATAATGACCACATTTTTGTCAATTTATACCCACTGATATATTCACTTAATAATTCAATTTTAATATTAAAATGCATAAACACCAACATTCCCCCACTCATACGAGATACATAATTTCATTAAGAGTTCAAAGACTCAATCTCCACAAATCATTATAGGATAAGTGCACTCACATCATAGAAATTGAATAAATATATAGTGCATCTCACAACAAGTCATCATATGATTCGTTCTTCCCATTGAACCTGGTTATAGGATCTCTAATCCCAGGTTGGGTTTCCTCATATATGACTCAGAAATTATAAGGTTCAATTTCATCCCCCTCGATGTGCTTCAGACCCTTTATCTTGCTAAGGCCTTAGTTTATAAATCTGCAAGATTATCACAAATTTAACACAATTAATATTGATGGTATACCAGTGATCAATATAATCTCATAATATTGTGTTTTTTCCTCATGAGTCTGAATTTACCGTTTTAATAACGATTTTTTACTCTACCATTATATTGGTGCTATCAGAATTAATCAAAATTAGAAAAATTAATTTCTCAAAATAAAGTGTTTGATATAGTAAAATTAATTCACCTTTTCACTAGTTGAAGCTTAATTTATTTTACTTCAACTTCCAAAGTAGATATAGCAAGCAATATGATTTGCTTTTCTCACTTCCATCAAATAGCACCAAGTTTTCTCATCCGCACCAACAAAACTTTTAAATATAGCATAATATTTATTCTCATAAAACAAGCCACCAAATTTCACACCAAGTAAATTTATCTGATTTGTTTGTACATGTTATACTTTATACACAATATCATATATATAAAGTGCAATTAGTCACATATCTCATATTTTTATTAGGCTAGCAAACTCCTTCTTTCTTTGTCACACCATTTTCACAATTGAATAAAAAAAAGTTGCAAGACTCACACAACCAATAAGATTGTATTTCACAATTTTTTCAACATAATGTAACTTGACAAGGAAAATTACATCACATGTTTTATGGTATCTTTCATTCCAAGAATGAAACTTATCTCATCAAAACCTTTTTATGTTAAATGGCTACTTCAACATGTTTTTCATCATTTACTTATAACTCTCATGTTAGAGCCAAAACTCATCTCATTATAGTCAAACAACATGTGATTTATTCCACAAAAAATATATGCACTTGTTATACCATTTTTAGAACATTTCTCAAAGATGCAAAAATCACTTTTTTCACAATGACTTTTAATTTCCTCATTTCATGAACCCCCACTATTTTAAGAATTTAAATATCACTTTTTCATGAAAAGTAGTATTACTTTATTCATGAAAATATTAGGTAAAATATTTTTTTTCCTTTACCTTTTCTCCACTTGAATTGAACGTAGAAAATACTTTACCGAACACCTCTTCTCTTCCATCTCGAGAGCGACGTTGAAAGAAATTATGTTGAGATCCCTATCTTGATATCCGCACCTTTTCAAACTATAACAAAAATGTGAATCTTCTTAAAATTGTTGGTGTAATATACTACAAATACAATACATTACAGTTGAAAATAAAATGATGAATAAGAATAACAAAGCTTTAGGCTGAGGCGCGGATATCTCACTCTCTTTAAGGAGACTCAAGCCCACTGTGACATAATCTACACCGATCCAGCAATAGTACTCTTGACTTGTCCCCTCCAGGATACAACAGCCCAACAATGTCATACAACTCAAGCAACACCGGATTAGTTGAACAGTCCAAACCTCCACAAAAAGAACACCTTCCTTCAACATATAATTATTTTCTTTTGTATATAGTGAATATAGTTGAAGACTTAGAATATTATTCTTTGTCTCAACTCTCTCTTCCACTGCACTAACTCATTATATACACAATACAACACTTCTCAAAGCGCCGAAGACCAATCAATAAGCGGGTGGGTTCGGTTGCCCGAAACCCACTGGAACAATATGTGTGGCGCCATCAGTGACGCCCTCCACACTAATCGGAAGAGCACCCTCAGTAATGCCCCTCAGAGCAATAGGAGCATCAACATGAGTGCTCCCAAAACCAGATGCTCCAATGGCTACCCCCCTCTCTCTCTATGTTGCCATAACTCCTCATCAATGCGCGACTGCTGCTCAGCCACCTCCAACTTCTGCCTCTCCTTCGTTTTAGCTCTCCGCTCCTCCTCAGTATCATTAGTATGCTCTGAAGCTTGTGTGCACTTTCTAGCTGCACGAGGAGGGTCACGGGTGGGCTCATCCTCACCAAATAGTGCATTAAGCACCACATCTCCAGCATCATCCTCAGGAGCAGGCTCCAGTACAGCAGAGTCAATCGACACCAAAGCATCAATATCGGCCCAGAGCTTGGCCAATTCCATCTGGAAAGTGGCTAGATCAATAGTTGGCCTAGACTGGGGCCTCTCCAGTATCTAGAGCTCAAAGGCATCAATCCTCCGGTGCACCGCCTGTATCTTAACCTCCACCGTCTATTCTATCCTCTTCTCTGATTCTTTTACAATTTTCTTCATTCAAGATCGAATGTGCTATAGAAGTGTCGCCATTTGAGTCTCCAATTTCTGGACTCTGGCTAGTGGCAGCAAAGCATGACCCATTGGAGTAGGAACGCGTGGTGTGCTCGTAGCCGGGCCGGATAAAGTGAAAGGTGGAACAGTCTCATCGGGCTCTTCAGTAGGGGCAGGAGTGGTGCCCTCATCTATCTGCTCTGGAGCTAGTGCCTCACCCATAAGTGGTAACTCAATTTGTATACCCCTCAGTGGAGCCGCGGGGTTTGAATCATCCCGTATCAAACCAACATCGACCGTCTTGATCACCTTGATCAACCTATCACATCCCCACACTGGAAGAGTAGCCTCTTTACATTGGCAAAAGATCAGGCATGGAAATAGTTATGTGGTCTTCTCCTGGAAAGCCCTTTCATGAATCTTGGTTATTAGAATCCGGGAGAAGTCTATCTCGTGCTCCGTCATCAATGAAGCAAGCATCACCGCACTATCCCAAGTAACTATGTTATCTGCCAAAGTGCAGGACAATTTGGCCCGGATGATCGACCACCAGAACTTGGCTGCGGAATTAAGAGTCACCTTTTTTATAAACAAGGTCAAGTCACGGACCCATTCAGCATTCACCCCATCTTCAGCAATGTACCGAGCCATCTAGGATAGCAGGGTCTCTCTCTGATCCGAATCACGCATGTCAGCTCTATTTTGCACCACCCCCATCCGGTAGTCATACTTAGCTGTGTTAATCGGATGAGCATGTGAAGGGCCGTAAATAAAATGGTGTACTGTGGCCACGAAAAGATCGACGGGGATACCCCGCACCAGAGTAGTCAAAAATGGGGGCTGAGCCAGTGCCTTAGCCCTTGATGGCAGAGCATTCTGTACTGTAGCTACATAGGAAGCATAGAACTCCCTAACAATCTCCGGGCTATACCTCCCCGGAGTCTCTGCCATCCACTCACATCGGTGCTACTTGAACAACTCATGAATAGCCGACACTATGTGAAGGATGCCTGTAAAAACTCGGTGCTCCTCAGTAATGGGTCGAGCTGGCTTTTCTTAATCATTCATGTGTAAGCCGTCCGAGAATATCTAGAACATCCCCCGAACACACCATCTGTTCAGCTCAGTAGTAAAGTGTATTGGCTCAACCTTTCCATTAGGAGATTCATCAGCCTCTCCAGACTCAGAAGCGTCAGAAGCTGATGCAGGAACTGAGTCTCAGCCGGAGCCGAACTCAAGACTGTGAATTATGCTTAGAGCTTGAAGAAGCCCGTGGCTGTGACTCTCCACTGCCCTCTCTCGAACTCTGAGCTCCCTCCTAAGACTGGGAAGCACCATCATGGATAGCAGAGGTTGACCCCTCCGATACCGCATAAGAGCCAGCTGCCTAGATTGCTGGCAAGTTGTACGGGGTGGCTAAGGTGAGTCATCCCCCAAGGGAGGGTCATACTCAGACCCACTTCGTTTGTGCTCTGTGGGTTAGTCAATAAGTTGACACCGGGCAGAAGGTGCAGTGGATTTAGCCCGTCATCCATAGGTTTTGGGAGTTTTAGGCGGCATCGTACTTGTGGAAGACTTGTTAGTACCCAAAACATACAAAGCAACACAAGAAAAGAAGAAAAGAAAACTACAGAACCAAAAGAAAATTAAAAATTAAATTTTAGAACTATACTGATTTTGGGACCTACGGTTGGGTATTACGGGCCGTAGAAGCTTCTATGGACCATAGGTGAGGAAGTCAAATTTTAGATTCTGAAGTTAGACTGACGGTTCGACTAGATGGTTCATCATTGGACCTACGGTCCGTACATCAAGTCGTCGAAACTTACTTAGGCTACTGGTTTGTGCGTTTGAGTGATGGGACCCTAACCTACGATCCTTAGGTTGCCCTATGTGCCGTAAGTCAAGGTCGTCGGTCACCACTGTTACAGTTTAAATTACATCCAACATCACAATATCAACATTTAGACTATGAAACCACTTTTAGAACATGCATTTTAACACATTTTCATGTTATTCTATCATTCCTCGGGTTTTAGTCATGCAATTGGACACAAGACAAATGGTCAAATCGAAACCCTAAGTCAAGAACACAACTAAAAGCCCACATGTTTACACCAAAATTCAACAACACTAACAATACTTTCATCCCAAGGGTATATTTTAACTAATATTATCAGATTTAACAAACAATTTATACCCAAGGTCAAGTAACAGCTTTTGATTTCAACTAGTTGTTTTGTTTCAAAATCCGTACCTTTCAGGAGAAATTCAAAGTTGTGTGAGTGCGTTCTCTTAGACTTGACAAACAAACTTGCTAGACACCAGACCCGCGACCTTCGATTCTAGAAGAAGAAAAATTTGGGGGAGAATTAGAGAGAATAAGGAAAGATGGAGAAAATGAGAGAGAGGAGGAATATATAATGGAATACGGGAGATTGAAGGGTTGGAAATGGAGTTGAAGGGGTGGGAATATGGAGGAGTAACTGAATTTACGAGTTGTGACGGTTGGGGAAGAGGGAGATGGGGAATGGATTAAAAAATAAAGGGTTTTATTTAGTATAGGTCGTGGGTCGGGTCGGTGCAGTTCACTGTTTGGATTTACGGTTTCTCGCCGATGGTCCGTAGTGAGAACTACAGTTCGTAGATGGGTTCCGTCCCTCTATACTTATAAATTTTAGGAAACGTACCTGGGGTCTACGATAGCAGACTACGGACCGTTGAATGAACGACGGTCCGTATTGTGTAACCGTATACTTAGAGTTGTAGCTGTGTTTAGACCTTAGATTCTACAGATGCCATTTACGGTCCGTCGACTGAACGACAAATCGTCTATGGTAACCGTAGAACCTCCTACACTTATAGTTTTCCAGATTTCTCTTTCTTTCTTGCATATGTAGTAAACAATAGGACTTCCTTTTTACATTTTCTTGACTCTTTTTAGACACGGATCCTATACTACCCTAATCTAGCCAATCACTTGTGGTAAAAATTAGATCACTAAAAAGCTCTAAAATAGGTAATTTACGGCTTGGGTTGCGTCCCAAGTAGCGCTTGATTTAACATCGTGGCATGACGCAGACCTCTTGACTACTCAGACTTCTTCAAGATCCAATTCTTCAACCACTTCTTTGACTTCTTCCGGTTGACCTAAGTAGATTTTGATCCTTTTACCATTGACTTTGAATCTAACTCCTTCCTCATTCTCAAGTTCAACCGCTCCATGTGAAAATACTTGGATGACCCTGAATGGTACCGTCCACTTGGACTTGAGCTTGCCATGAAACAAGCGCAGCCTTGATTTGAATAGAAGTACCAAAGTCACGCTTTTCAATCTTTTGATCATGGTACTTATTCATCTTTTCCTTATACAAGGCTGAACTTTCATATTCTTTTAAGCGAAACTCATCAAGCTCATTCAATTCATTCAACCTTTGACTTGGTGCGACATCCTTATCCAGAATCAATTTCTTTAGTGCCTACATCGCTTTATGCTCTAGCTCTTCAGGTAAAAGACAAGACTTCCCAAAAAAAGTTGGTAGGGAGACATACCTAAGGGAGTCTTGAACGCAGTAAGATAGGCCCATAGAGCATCATCGAACTTTCTCGACCAATCAGTTCTGTTCACATTCACAGTCTTTGCAAGGATTTGCTTGATTTCTCTATTTGATACTTCGACTTGCCCTCTAGACTGTGGGTGATAAGGAGTTGCGATGTTGTGACGAACACCATACTTCTCAAGCAACGCCTTGAACAACTAATTACAAAAGTGGGAACCTCCATCGCTAATAATCGCCCTTGGTGTACCAAATCTGGAAAAGATATTCTTTTTCAGGAATGCGGTGACTCTCTTACTTTCATTGCTTGAAAGAGCGACAGCTTCCATCCATTGGATACACAGTCAACCGCCACAAGTATGTACTTCATCCCATTAACCAATAAAATCAAGGCCCCAAACATCAAAAAGCTCAATTACAAGTATAGATTTAGCGGGAGTTCTTGCTTCTTTGAAATACCTCTTTCTCTTTGACAACGATCACAAGACTTGGCGAATTCATGAGCATCTTGGTGAATACTAGGCCAATAGTACCCACACTGCAAGATCTTATAAGCAGTCTGGATACCACTATGATGACCACCCACAGGTGATGAATGGAAAGCTTCTAATATACTCATACTCTCTACCTTAGGAATACGGCGACGAATAATCCCATTAGCACAAATACAAAACAAATAAGGTTCTACCTAGAAAAATTTCTTCACATCGGACATGAACTTCCTTCTTTTGTGAAACGACAAATTCGAAGGCACACATCACTTGCCAAGTAGTCGGCGAAATCTGCAAACCAAGGGATAAGATCAAAAGAAGCGGCCAATACCTGTTCTTCTGGAAACGGATCATCAATTTCAACTCCATCAGCTAACTTCAACATGGCCTCTTCCTCTAATCTAGATAAGTGATCAGCCACTTAATTTTCTGTTCCCTTTCTATCATTTACCTCAAAATATAATTCTTACAATAGAAGCACCCATCAGATCAGTTTCGACTTTACATCCTTCTTCGCCATAAGGTATCTAAGTACTGAATGACCAGTATGCACAATAGCTTTAGTACCAAGCAAGTATGATCTAAATTTTTCAAAAGAGAATACTACATCAAGTAATTCTTGTTCGGTGACCATATAATTCTTTTGCGCAACATTTAGGGCTTTGCTCACATAATATATGGGATGCAGAATTTCTCTCGCCTCTGCCCCAATACTACGCCAAGTGCTACCCCGTTTGCATCACACATAACTTCAAATGGTTGAGTCTAGTCTGGTGAGATGATGATTGGTGTAGAAATTAGCTTTTCTTTTAGTCCCTCATTTGCCTTCAGACAAGCATTATCAAAGTCAAATCTCGTCTCCTTTTCGAGCAACTTGCACAATGTGTGTGCCATCTTCGAGAAATCATTAATGAATCGCTTGTAAATACCAGCATGGCCAAAAAAGCTTCTAACACCCTTGACAGAGATCGGTGGTAGCAATTTTCCAATCACTTCAACTTTTACCTTATCAACCTCAATACCTTTTCTGGATATGCGATGACCGTGAACTATACCTTCTTTGACCTTCAAGTGACATTTTTCCCAATTCAGCACGAGATACATTCTTCACATCATTTCAGAACGTGACCTAAGTGTGCCAAGCAGTCTTCGAATGAGTCACCAACCACAGAGAAGTCATCCATGAATACTTCGATTGTGTCTTCAACCATATTAGAGAAAATAGACATCATACAATGTTGAAACGTAGTCGGTGCATTACACAATCCGAAGGGCATTCTCTTGTACGCAAAAGTGCCATAGGGACAAGTAAAGGTGGTTTTCTCTTGGTCTTCTGGTGCGATTGATATTTGGTTATAGCCTGAATACCCATCAAAAAAATAGTACCAACCCTTTCTAGCAATGTGATCTAACATCTAGTCTATGAATGGCATTGGGAAGTGATCTTTCTCCATCCATGCATTCAATTTACGGTAGTCAATGCAGACCCTCCATCCAGTGACAGGCTTTATCCGAACCAGCTCGTTCTTTGCATTAGGAACCACAATAATTCCTCCTTTCCTTGGAACACATTGAACCGGGCACACCCAGCTACTATCAACGATTGGATACACTACTCCAGCATCTAACCACTTGATGCTTTCTTTCTTCACCACTTCTTACATTGGTGGATTTAATCTTCTTTGATGCTCAATGCTAGGTTTTCTATTCGGCATGAGTTGGATTTTGTGCGAGCATATTCCCGGTGGAATACCAATAATATCAGTGATCGTCCATCCGATTGCCCTCTTCAACTGCTTCAACACCGCTATCAGGGCAACTACTTGCCTATCATTAAGATAAGCAACAATAATAACCAGCAAGGTACTATTTTGGCCCAAGAACACATACCTCAAATGAGATGGAAGAGCTTTTAGCTCCAACTTTAGAGGCTCATCTATAGATGGTTTTGTAGGCGGTGTATCTCGATTCTTTAAATTCAAATCTAGCTTCTTTGGTGGGCGACGAGGGAAATTCACCCCATCAAGTGCAGTGACTAGCTCATCATACTGCTCAATAACATCTCCATCAAAGTTCATGATCACAGCAGCGAGTGCTTCAATACCCAATCTTTCATCGATGGACACCTCTAGTTATCCTCAACAATATGGTTCACAAAAGATACTGATTTAAGATCACTATGATACTTCAATGATTTGCAGATGTTAAATGTCACCTCTTCATTGTTCAAACGAAACTCCATATGCCTTTTTTTCCATATCTACTAATGCACGTCCCATGGAAAGGAACGGTCTCTGTAGGATGATAGGCACTTCAAAATCAACCTCGCAGTCTAGTATCACAAAATCTGCCAGAAATATAAATGCCTCAACTTTAACCAAAACATCTTGTAGCACCCCTATTGGTTTCTTCATAGTACGGTCAGTCATAAGTAGCCGCATCGCAGTCGGTTTGGGGGCTCCCAAACCCAATTTCTTGAGCACAGAGAGTAGCATCAAAATTATGCTAGCACCCAAGTCATATAGGGCCTTCGCGAAATGCATCATGCCAATCGTGCATGGGACAGTGAACACCGGGATCTTCCTTTTTCTACATTAATGACCGAGTAGCAATGGCGCTACAATGTTGCAGCTTATCATTATTTTCAAAACTGACAACCCTCCTTTTGGTCACGAGATCTTTCTTGAACTTCGCATAGACAGGTATTTGCTCAAGTGCCTCGATCAAGGGAATATTTATCGATAACTATTTTAGCATGGATATAAACCTGCGATACTTTCCTTCCTTAGTCTTCTTGACCAACCTTTGTGGGAAGGGAGGTGGAGGTCTCGGCATCAGAATGATCTTTTGAGTAACTTCAGCTTCTCTCTCACTTTGATCTTTGGGCTGCTCCACTACCTCAACTTCATCCTCTTCTGACTCTTTCGTACTTTCCACACTAGTTGGCATAGGAGGGTCAATAGTCTGCTTTCCACCCCTAGTAGTAACTACCATACAATGCCCATCATTCTTTGGATTTTGAATAGTATTGCTGGGAAGTGTTCTTTGTTGGTGCAGATTTGCATTCGAAGATAGTTGACTCAGTTGTTGCTCAATCTGCTTAATGGAGACTGCGTGAGAATCTACCTTTTATCCAATAATTAACAAATTAGTACGCATCTCCTTCACATGATCATTAGTTACATCAAACCTTTTCATCATCTTAGCCATCATATCTTCAATGCGATTCAAACTTGATCCTCCATTGCGATTTCCTAGTGGGATATATGGGGCCACTTCTATCATTTCAGTTGTTACACCCATTTCGTTTGTAGTTCCCTTCACAATTATATTGTCCTTCTTGATTGAAATGACTAAAGTTTCGGCCTTGATTACCTTGACCTTGGCGCCAATTATCCTGATTGGATCCTTGGGCGTTAGTCCAGAAACTCCCCATCTGGTCATTTACCATATTCACATCCTAATCATATATGTACCAGTCAGTTGGTGGAGCATTATTCTGATAATGTACTGTATTAACCTTTTCCGCATTCCTGGTCACATGTTTGAGTACCAAGCCTACCTCGGTCCTCAACTGCGCCATTTCTTCACGAATATCATCATTGGACTGATTTGGTGGAGCTTGTATTGAAAAAGTGCTTTTTGCAGTAGCCGATGTTCTAGTGCTCCTTGCTTTATTATTCTTGGAGATTTTCTCATGTTTCTTAGCAATCTCCTGAAACGTGTTTGCCCTGTAAGATCCTCCAGCAATAGTATCTAGTACAGCTTTGCCATTATCATCTATCCTTCTATAGAAATACTCCTTGAGCAATTCATCATTAATGCGGTGGTTCAGCACACTTCTCATGAAACCTGTAAATTTGTCCCAAGAATCACTGTCTGACTCCCCATGTAAAGCCACGAAATGGTTAAGTTTATCTTTGAGCTTTAATTTCTTTGACAAGGGAACGTATTTTTTGAGGAACACTCGACGCAGCTCCACCCATGTGGAACTAGAGTTATATTGGAGCTCAGACAACCACACGGTAGCATCACCTATCAAGGATAGTGAGACCACACGCAAACCGATCACATCAATCTCTAAATCCAGTCTACCCATACAACTCTTACACACGCTGATGACTTTACTCAGATGAGAATAAGGGTCCTCTGAGGGTAACCCAGCAAACAATCCTCGAGGTGTAAACATTTGCATGAGGCTGCTAGTAACCACAAACGTGTGTCCGGATGGTAGTGGAGGAACAACTATGGTACCAGTTGATCCTACAACGTTATGATCAACCATATAGTTAAGGTGAACATTGGGTACTGGTTGATTTTTCACTCTAACCGCATTCTCAAAAAGAGGATTATCCTGAATGTTTCTAGGTGCCTTCATTGCTCTTGGAGGTTGAACTCCAGGTGCCTCTTCACGACCATCTCCGTTAGGATCCTATTCCGGTCCCAAGTGTTGACCTCTTCCGGCTATTCTACACAGCGTTCTTCTTAATTCTGGGTCGTAAGAACTCGGGGGAATGCCTTGATTTCGTGTTTTTGGTATACACTGGAACTAAGACTGGAAGAAAACAAAAACAAAATAAAACGTAAATCGAGAAATAATTGACTAAAGTGCAATAACAAATTAGTCTAATCTAAAAGCCTTATTTCCCAGTAGCGGTGCCAAAATTTGATAAGCCCAAATTACACCTCCCTAAAGAAGTATAAGCGGTCGTTGTCAAATAAAGAACCTAACAACAGTTAGGGTTGATCCCACGAGGAACAAAGTCTAGACTTAGGCTAATTAAAGTCGATTGTACTCGTAGTCAACTTATTTCTGTAAAAAGGGGGTTTTGCAGTATAAAATAATAATTGATTGATTTGTCATAAAAAGTAAGCAAGTAACAAGATTTGCAGTTTGTAATATCAATATAAGAATGAAACTAGGGCATATGTGTTCCCACAAGCTTTTAACACAATAAACCTAATAACAACAATCCTTTCCTTGTGTTTAACATGCAAAGTCGGTAAGTTAGGTATCTCCTAAGTGATTGGTCATCCAAAATAGAGAATTTCACTACGCAACTTGGTCGGTCTACGTGTGTATACTTTACTAACCCTTACCATTGACCCCAGATTAACCCTCACATATTTGGGTTAGGCTATTAGATAGCGGATTATCAATGCTAAATCTCTATTGTTTAATCTCTTTCTTATTCATTACTTCCTTGGTCGGGCAAGTAGGAATAAGGCGGGTTCTAACATTGCGCACCATTAGAAGCATTCAAAACGAAGAGATTAACAATACATGCATAAACACTATTCCAGAATTACTTAATTATTAATTTCATCTTGTTAATTACTTATGATTCCCATAACCCTAGTTGTGGATTTAGCTACTCATGCTTGGGTGATCACAATTCATGCTAGGGTTAGTAGAATAAATAATGACTTACAATTCTAGTAGATGAAATTTGAAATCTTCAATTGATAATTGAAAGCAAAGCAATAATGAAAACCAACACTTCAAGAATCGATTGCACCAAATGTTTACAAGAAAACTCTCAAAGAAAAAATAATATGTCTCAAAATGTATTACTTCTCAAAAATGCAAAACATAGGTAATATTTATAAAAAACAAATCCTAAACCAAGTAGAAAAAGGAAGACTAAGGAAATTCGGCTTGGGCAGTGTCATCTACGGTTGGTGACCTACGACTCATAGTAGTTCCTACAGCTCGTAGGTTCATTCTGTCAATCAGCAGTTGGTCCCTCATTTGGTGAGTGCTTCCAACAGGCATGATTTACGGCTCGTAAGTCTATGTAGGGCCCGTCCTGCTCAATCGTCGTTCAAGTACTGGAGCTTAGCTTCTCTATACTTTTCTATGACTCCTCTGTACGGCTCGTAGTAGTAACAACGGCTCGTCAGTCTCTTGTCATCATTCCATACTTAGCTCCAATTCTCAGAACTTCAACCTGTGACTTCCACCTACGACTCATCGTATAGATGACGGCTCGTAACTCCACTTGTACATCAACAACAACTCAGCTGTTGCAACATTTTAAAACTAACTGCTCCAAAAACCTATTTCCAGCAAAGTTTAAGCAAAATACCATAACATCTAATAACAAATGCTTAAAACGCATGCAAAATTCAAAGTTTAATGCATCAAAAGTACCATAAATTCACGGTACATCAATGGTTAGTGGATTTCTTTGTGGATTGAAGACTTGGTGAGTCCTCATGTTATGAGGATCATGTCACTTTTATTATGCTTTTCTTATGTCTTTAGTGGTGTACAGGTTACGTCCCAACCACTTCTTTTGATGTATTAAATTTACTTGTCAAAACTATATGTAGACTTCCGCTCTTAGGTTTAACTCTTCTTTGATATGAGACTTTTTACCTTAAGTTCTCATATTTTCTATTGTATTATGTTTTATGTACGTCAAGTGGCTTGTGTAGGGCATCTCGGGGTCTTATATGCCATGTCACATGTAGGGTATACTTTGGGTCATAACAATCTCTTATGTTCATTTCAGACATCACTTCAGTTTTCATATTGCTAGAGATAGCTAGAGACTTGTCCTAGCAACTCACTTATGTTTAGAAGCTATTTCAGACATTAGTATTCCGTGTATGTTGTTGTTGTATTCAAATTTCTCTTTTATGACATGCTAGTCATTTGAGACTTTTTTCCGTACTCCTTGTTATCTAGTTATGTATGCCATCTTAGTGTTATGCTATGCCATGTGATTAGCTTAGGGTCACTCATGGCTCTAGGTTCCATGTCACGTCTAGGGGGTAGTCTTGGGTCGTGAAAAACTTTGTATCAGAGTCAGGTTCAAGTGTCTTAGGGTGTCTAAAAGTTGCATTAAGTAGAGTTTTTTTCATGGGTGTGAAACACATCATGTTTATGAATGAGAGGCTCGAAACATTTAAGAAATACTTCACTTCTTTCATATTCTTAGTTGTGCGATAAAGTGAAACTTCATAAAGTTTCCTTCTAACTCATGCTCTATATGTTTACCGAATCATGCCTCCAAAAAGAGATTATGTCACAAGGAATTTGAATGTGCAGCAACAAGAACCTCCAGCTCAGGTAAACCCATTGGCCGAACAAGCCAATCATGTCGATTTTAGGGCTGCTTTCTATGTGTTAGCCCAAGACATGATTGGTCAGGCCAACAATTAGGTTATAGCTCTCGTGAACCCAAATGTGGGTACAGTTCAACTAATGTTTAAGACTTCACTCAAATAAACACTCTAGAATTCCATTATTCTAAGGTGGACAAGGATCCATAAGAGTTTATTGAGGGTATTCAAAAGATCATGAAGATTATGGGTGTCACTCCAGTTGAGAGTGCATAATTGGCCTCTTATCAGTTGAAAGGAGTCACTCAAATTTGATTCAAGAAATGGAAAGAGGAAAGGGATGTGGATGCACACCTCTTGGATTGGGACAAGTTTAAAGGTGCATTTTTAAATAGGGTTTACCCCTTAGATAT
The DNA here is from genome assembly GCA_018342035.1 of Solanum appendiculatum. Lineage (NCBI taxonomy): Eukaryota > Viridiplantae > Streptophyta > Magnoliopsida > Solanales > Solanaceae > Solanum > Solanum appendiculatum. Next base: position 816,246 of record JAGDQO010000635.1, on the reverse strand, counting down.
GAGAGAGACAAAGGTGCAAGAGCTCATTAACTTGAGGCAAGGCAACATGAGAGTGGAAGAGTATGCTTTGAAATTTGCTCAACTCTCCAAGTTTGCCCCAGCTATGGTGACTGACTTTAGGGCCCGTATGAGCAAGTTTGTTTCTAGTATTTCAGAGATGGTTGTAAAAGAGTGTAGAACCGCCATGTTGATCAAAGAGATGGATATTTCAAGGTTGATGACTTATGCTCAATAGATTGAGAAAGAGAAGCTTAAGGAGAATACTAGGGAGACTACGAGGGTTCAGACCGATAGTAGTGACTATGCTCATTAGAGATCCGGTGGTGGTGGTGGTCGTTGTTCCAGTTTTGACACAAGTATTCAGGCCCGGGTCCATCTTCTACTAGTGCCTCGGTGCCTAATTTCAACAAGGATAGAGTTCTAAACCCTAAGTCTTAGAGTAGTGTTTCTAGCAGACATTCTTTCCCAACATGTCAGAAGTGTGGGAAGAGTAATTTGGGAGAGTGTTTGGCCGGTACTGGTGGATGTTATGGATGGGGTAAGACTAGTCATAGATTGAGGAGTTGCCCATCAATTTCTAGAAAGGGTAGAGTTGTTTTTCAGCTGACTCAGCCTAGTGCTTCATCAAGTCCCCCGACTCAGCAGGGTACTTTATCTAGCATTAGTGGCGGACAATGTTAGAACAGGTTTTATGCTCTTCAGACTCGGTAGGATCAGGAGGATTCCCCTGATGTGGTTATTGGTATGCTACGACTCTTTCAATTTGATGTCCATGCCTTGTTAGACCCAAGAGCCACACTTTCCTTCATGACTCCTTATGTTGTTATTAAATTCAATGTCAACCATAAAATCCTCTCAGAACCCTTCTTAGTCTCTACTCCTGTTGGTGAGTCAGTTTTAGGTAAATGGATTTTCAAAAATTATCCAGTCTCAGATTTACATAAAAACCACCTTAGTTTATCTAGTAGAGTTAGATGTGCTTGATTTTGATTTTATTCTTGGTATGGAGTGGCTTCATGCTTGTTATGCCTCAATCAACTGTAGAACCAAAGTCCTTAAATTATAGTTTTGAAATGAATCAGTCATTGAATGGAAGGGTAGTACTTTAGCGCCTATAGGTCAGGTTATCTCGTGCCTCAAGGCCAGAAAGATGATTTCTAAAGATTGCATCTATCACCTAGTTCGGGTTAGGGATACAAATCCTGAAATCCCAACTCTTCAGTCAGTTCCTATAGTGAATGTATTCTAGAAAGTGTTTCCCGAAGATCTTCCCGGAGTTCCTCCTGAAAGAAAAAATTGACTTTGAAATTGACTTTAATCCAGATAACTAGCCTATCTCCATTCCTTCTTATAGAATTGCTCCATCTGAGCTTAAGGAGTTGAAAGATCAGTTAAAGGACCTCATGGATAAGGGTTTCATGAGACCAGCTATCTCTCTATGGGGTGCTCAAGTTCTCTTTGTTTGTAAGAAAGATGGTTCTCTCAAAATGTGCATTGATTACAACAGTTGAACAAGGTCACAATCAAGAATAAGTATCCCATCCCAAGGATTGATAACTTGTTCAATCAGCTCCAAGGTGCTAGTTTCTTCTCAAAGATAAACCTCTGATCAGGCTATCATTAGGTCAAAGTAAGAGAATGTGACATTCCGAAGACAACTTTCAGGACTCGGTATGGTCACTATGAATTTGTGGTTATGTCTTTTAGACTAACAAATGCTCCTACAACATCCATAGATTTGATGAACAGGGTGTTCAAGTAGTATTTTAATATGTTCGTCATCATGTTCATAGATGACATTTTTATCTATTCTTGGATTGAGGATGAGCATGCCAATCATTTGAGGATTGTCTTCAAAATTCTCAAGGATCTTAAGTTGTTTACCAAGTTTAGTAAGTGTGAATTTTGGTTGAGGTCTGTAGCATTTTTTCGTCATGTAGTCTTAGGAGAGGATATTCAAGTTGATCCTAAGAAGACTGAAGTAGTTAAGAACTGGCCTAGGCCTTTTTCTCCCTCAAATATTAGGAGTTCTTAGGTTTAGTTGGTTACTACAGATGGTTTGTTGAAGGATTTTCATTTATCACTTCTCTTTCGACCAGTTTGACTCAGAAGAAAGTGAAATTTCAGTGGTCCAAAGCTAGTGAGAAGAGTTTTCAGGTGTTGAAGACTCGACTTACTTCAGCCCCGATTTCGACTCTAATAGAAGGTTCGGCTGATTTTGTTGTGTATTGTGATGCCTCCAAGATTGGTCATGGTTGTGTGCTGATGCAGCATGGAGGTCATAACTTATGCTTCTAGGCAACTTAAGGATCATGAGAAGAATTATCCGACTCACAATTTGGAGTTAGCAGTCGTGGTTTTTTCCTTGAAGATATGGAGGCACTATATCTATGGTGTTCATGTGGACGTATTCATTGATCATAAGAGTTTTCAGTACGTGTTCAAATAAAAGGACTTAAATCTTCGCCAAAAGAGATAGCTCGAGTTATTGAAGGATTATGACATGAGTGCCCTTTATCATCATGGTAAGGCATATGGTTGCAGATGCTCTTAGTAGATTTTCTACGAACAGTGTTGCTCATATTGAGGATGAGAAGAAGGAGTTGGTTTGTGATGTGCACAGACTAGATTGTTTGGGAGTTCATTTGGTTGATTCAGAGAATGGTGGAGTTATTATTCAAAATTGGTCAGAATCGTCTCTTGTGTCGGATGTCAAGGCAAAGCAGGATAATGACCTGACTTTTGTTGAGTTGAAGAAAGTGGTTTCCAGAATAGCTATTGAGGCTTTCTCCCGAGGGGGAGATGTTGTGCTTCATTATCAGGGTCATTTGTGTGTTCTAAATGTTGATGAGTTTAGGAAACAAATATTATTAGAAGCTCACAGTTCTCAGAATTCTATTCACCCAGGAGCCACTAAGATGTACTGTGATTCGCGGGAAATCTATTGGTGGAATGGGATGAAGAAGGATATTGTAGAATTGTGGCTAAGTGTCAAAATTTCCAGAAAGTAAAAGTTGAGCATCGGAAACCAAGCGGTATGACTCAGGATAATAGCATTCCTACTTGGAAGTGGAAAGATTTGAATATGGACTTCATTACAGGTCTACCTCATACGCATCGTCAGCATGACTCCATTTGGGTGGTTGTAGACTGGATGATGAAGTCGGTATATTTCCTTCCTATTAAGACCTCCTATTCAACCGAGGATTATTCTAGGCATTACATTCAGGAGATGGTTAAGTTGCATCATTTTCCATTATCCATTATTTCAGATAGGGGTACTCAGTTCACCTCTCAGTTTTGTAGATCGTTCCAAAATGGCCTTAGTACTCAGTTTAAGATTAGTACAACTTTTCACCCACATATAGATGGTTAGGCTGAATGAACTATTCAGACCTTGGAGGATATATTTAAAGCTCGTGTGATTGATTTTAAAGGTAATAGGAATGATCACTTGCCTTTGATTGAGTTTGCCTATAATAATAGTTATCAATCGAGTATTCATATGGCTCCATTTGAGGCTCTCTATGGTAAGAAATATAGGTCTCCTATTGGTCGGTTTGAAGTTGGTGAGGTGGCTTGGATAGGGCCCAGTTAGTTCATGAGGCTATGGAGAAAGTTTTACATATCAGAGATAGGTTGAGAATGGCCTAGAGTAGATAAAAATTGTATGTGGATGTGAGGAGGAGAGAGCTTGAATTTGTTGTTGATGATTGGGTTTACTTGAAAATTTCAACCATGAAGGGTGTGGTGAGGTTTGGTAAAAAAGGAAAGATTATTCCCGTTACGTAGGCTCATATCAGATTTTGAGGAATTTCGATAGTGTGGTTTATGAATTGGATTTACCTTCAAAATTGGCAGTTGTGCATTCAATGTTTCATGTGTCCTTGTTGAAGAAATGCATTGGTGATCCAACTACAGTTGTGCCCATAGAGAGTGTCGGTGTGAAGGAAAGTCTCTCTTAAGAAGAGATCCCAGTTGAGATTCTTGATCGTCGAAATAAGAAAGTTGCTTGTATGAAAGTCCTTTGGAGGGACCAGTGAGTTGAGGGTGCTACTTGGGAGGCCGAAGCCGATATGATGTCCAAGTACCCCTATCTCTTTCCCTCGAGTTCAGTTTCAGATTAATGCGTTTAAGCTATTCTCATATTTTCCTATGCATGCATGTTCATGAAATCAGTTTCAAACTTCATGTTTTAGCTCGGAGTCAGTCACTCTTTAAGTCTTATGTGTGTTTGCATCCATGTTGGGTTGTACATGTTTCTGTACTCTTTCCATGCCTAGTTGAACCTCATTCAATTACTAATGTTCCCAAGTAGGAGATATTGTAACACTTCAGAAGTTCCTAAAACCATATCAGACTTGGAAATCAAAATGCCAGATATCAGCACCAGAAAGTTGTTTGTACGGACCCTTTCACGAATGGTGAAAGTGACCACGTGCCATGAGGGGATCTATGAAAGGGAACCCAGAAGTTGGTAACTTAGAAGTAAGTTCTACGGGTGGGTCCACAGACCATGGAAAGGTTCACGGCCCGTTGACCTGTCCGTGAACCCAGACCCTTAGGACCTCAGTCCTCTTTTAATCCCTATACAATTTTGCTTTGGCCAATTATAAATGGGTATAACTAATTCCTAACTACCTTAACCTCCCTCTTCACTGTCATTCTCTCAAAATCATTTTCTTCTCTCTCAAGTTTTCTCCCAAGACAAGATTCAAGGTACTCAAACTTCAAGTCTCGTCTTCCCAATTCAACCTAGGGTTTCTATCATGGTATGTGGGAACTTCATCAATGAATCCTTATTCATCCATTGAGTACCAAAGAAACCTTAATTTCTCAATTTATGATCTTTCGAAATTTTAGTGTTTCATGATTTCTTATGGATTCTTATTGAATTTTAGATTTTCCTCCGTGAATGATCTTATTATGCATGAATTGATTATAACTCAATGATATTTTCATGAACCCATGGCATGCAAGTATTTTCATGATCATAATTTTTGGTATGTTTACTTGCAAACTTTATTAACTAAGATTTTCATGAAATAAGGATGCTTTCAGATAAAGTATAATTCAATTTATATGATTATCATGATTTAGATGCTTTGAGATAAAGTGTCTCTGAGATTGCAAGCTTTATTATGAAATAAGGTTGTTTTCAAATAAAGTATAAGCCAATTTATACGATTATCATGATTTAGATTCTTTGAGATAAAGTGTCTCTCAGATTATGTTAAGTTATCATAATTTTAATGAGCTACTCTTATTATTATCAGATTTTTCATGAATGATTAATTATTGCTAGATTCTTACTATTTTTCGTGATTATGCATGTTTTCCATTGGAGGTTTACTGAGCACCGAGTGGACCTAGGGATGAAGGCTCACCCGTTAGTAGAGGTTTGAGACCTTTAGTAAAAATACCTTTGTCCCAGAACTACGTGCCCCCGTAGGGCATAGTCTTTATAGACTTTAGCTAGTGGATCCACCTTAGCTCAGACTCATGGTCTTTACCTTGGTAAGTAGGACACTCTCTTTTCGGTGTGGGAGCAGTACACTAAACTCCATGTTGTAGCTCAAATGATTTATATCGGTTAACGGTATCTCCCACATATAATATGATTTTCAAAATATTGCATGACCTTGCACTATGTTTTCAGAATCAGATCATCAGTTTTCATGTTATGTTTACTTTGTCATTGCATTAGCATGTTTTACAGACTTATCATGTTATCATGTCATGTTTTTGCATTTTACTCATACTCAGTACATTCCGAGTACAGACCTCATACTTTTCTACCTATACTATTTCATAATGTAGGTTCTGACACATTCATCACGTGAGTAGTTAGTGCAGATTCCTATCAGCATTGCATTACCTTGGTGAGTCCTCATGGTTCAAGGACATACTACTTATGATCTCTTATTTTTACTTCAGACTTCAACTTAAGTTGTTAGATTGTTAGAGTGAGCTAGGGACTTGTCCTAGCAACTCATGTATATTTAGAGGCTATTTCAGACATTAGTATTCCGTATATGTTGTCGTTGTATTCAGATTTCTCTGTTATGACATGTTAGTCATTTGAGACTTTATTCCGCTTTCCTTGTTATTCAATTATGTATGACATCTTAGTGTCATGCTAGACCATGTGGTTAGCTTGGGGTCACTCGTGGCTCTAGGTTCCATGTCATGTCTCGAGGGTAGTCCTAGGTCATGACAAGATGGTTCATCAACCTTGGAGCTATAATGAGCTTTGGATCACTAACAACCTTCGTTCGAAGTTTATCTCTTTTTATTTTAGACCTAGTGAAAATAGGCAATGGGTTATGAACAGGGGTACTAGTGCCTTCCTCCCTTCCTGCCCTCACATCGTAGTCTGACTCTAACTATGAGTAAATGAAAGATCAGGACTCCCATTCACTCTCATCATGGGGATTTCTTTTTTGACCCCCAACATCGTGTTTGAATTCTTCTGTGTAGCCCTTTTAGGGTTAAAGCGCTCAGGAGTTATCATCCCTAAGACTTTTTAGCTCTGGCTTAAGAAGGAGCTTGGAGTTTGTTCTTGATTAACATGTGTTTCATACGAGGCAAACATCCAAGCCGAAATGAACCATAGACCACAACATAGTTAGGAAATCAAAACTATTTTTAAATAGGTAGCCTCACCAAACTATATTGGTGTATTGCCAAATAGTTTGGCGAGGCTAGGGAAGTATCACCAAAGATAACAGTTGGGTATCCTTGATAGACCTTCAGTTTGGCGAGGTAAGGAGGAACTTTGGCGTATGTCCAAATATTTTAGCAACCCCAAAGGATCTCGCCAAACTAGCAACCAAATTTCCCTTCTCCTACATTTTTCATAATTGGGTGCCCTTTGGCGTATCACCATTAGTTTGACATATTGCTAAACAGCTCAGACCCATTTCCCAGATGGCATTTTTCACCAATTTCTTATTCTTACAAAATTTTCACAAATATAAATTCAAATCATGGATAGAAATGATGATTTTGACCCATTGGGTACTCAGACTTCCCCATTAATGTCTATACCTTATCAATTTTGCACAAAAGTTAGACGATCAAACAAATCCCCAAATTAATGAACCCTAATCACTAAATTTCAATTAGAATTCGATCTTCAACAACAACAGCCATTAGGAACAAGATATTAATGCTTAAAATATTACAAACTACTCACTATCTACACATGATGAATCTCAAAGGAATCCAAACCCCCATTAAAGTCAAAATCAACAACCCACAGGGAATTTGAATTTCACAAATAGTACCATGGGTTATATTCATCACACAATTTAGTTCAATCATACTAAGCCACAAATAGGGTAGTGAATTGAGACAATCACAAGGGATAACCTACAATTTTAAACAAGATGCAAGAGTGAGTTGTGTACGCGGTCAGTGGAACTCCGATGAGTGGGCGGTGGTGTGCAGGTAAGTAAGAGTATGGTGGTGGTGTGGTCAAGGGAAAATAATTGGTTGTGTGAGTGAGTGAGAGTGTAATGTTTTCATAGTGAAGTGATGGAGACATACCAATTGTAGTCTTGAACATCGTCTGATAGGCCCACAAAGAATCATCTAATTTTCTTGCCCAATTAGTCCAGTTTGCATTAACTTTATTTTCCAAAATGCCCTTTATCTCACAATTAGACGCTTCCATATGTCGACTAGCTTGCAAATGGTAAGGAGTAGCCACATTGTGTTTGACACCATACTTAGCAAGCAATGGTGCAAAAATACGATTGCAACAGTGAGAACCCCCATCACTAATAATAGCTCTTAGTATCCCAAACCTTACAAATATATTCTTCTTCAAAAAATTCACCATACTCCAACTTTGATAATTGGGATGTGCTACAACATTCACCTACTTGGACACATAGTCCACCACAAAGAGTATCTATGCATTACCATAAGAACTCACAAAGGTCCCATAAAATCAATGATACGTCAAGTATTTTCAACTCTAAAATTGGTTGTAAAGGAAGTTCATGTCTCCTAGATACCCCCACCTTGTCTTTGACACCTGTCACAAGATTTCACGAATTCATTCGCATTGCAGTGAAGTGTAGGCCAATAAAACCCAATATGAAGAAATTTGGAAGCAGTCCTCATTTTGCTATAACTCCCCTTACAGGTGATGCATGACATGGCTCAACAATGGGCCTCACCTCAACTTTAGGGACACATTGACGAATCATATGATCAATTCCTTAAAGAGATAGGGTTTGTCCCAATAATGCCTTTTCACATCATAAAGAAACCTCTTCTATTGATAGGATTTGAGATACTCGGGAAACATGCAACACACAAAATAATTTGCAAAATCAACAAATCAAGATACCTCATTTCCCCAGACAGACAAAACACATTCATTGGGGAATTGCTCATCAATTTCCCTTTCCTGTAATTCACAGGATTAGATTCAAGGTGAAACAAATTATCCGCCACTTGATTTTCACAGTGCTTCATATCCTTCTCTTTAAAATTAAACTCTTGGAGTAACATGACCCACCTAATCAATCGCATCTTAGCTGCCTTCTTTGCCATCAAATAATGAATTGGAGCATGATCGGTATGTACCACCACTTTGGTCCCTAATAAACGTGCTCAAAATATTTTAAAAGCATAAACCACTACAAAATATTCTTGTTCCATCACGATATATTTCTTTTAGGCGTTGTTCGAAGTCTTTTTAGCATAATAAACTGGGTGGAACAACTTATCTTTCCGTTGACTAAGAGCTTGTTTGGTATTGATGTTGGGAGGCCAAAAGCATTTATTTTGAGAAAAAAACACTTTTGTTGAAAAATTAAGTGTTTGGCAAATTAGTAAAAGTGCTTTTAAATGGAAGCAGAAGCAGTTTTTCTGTTGTTGGGAAGAAGCTAAAATTTTTTGCTTTTTAAAAAATGGAGATACAGAAACAAAAAATGATTTTTCTCAAGACTAAAATATATTTTCATATATACATATTTACCAATATATTTCTTCTTAATTAATTAGCATATTTCATAAGTTTGATTAACTTTCATTTAAGAATTTTTTATATTTTTATATAATAAATTTTATAATTTATTTTACGTTTATATATTATATATTATTTTTGCAGAATCAGAAAAAAGGTAACAACAATATTTTTAAAAGATTAGAATTAAGAAAAAAAACAACAATTAAAGTTTTCAACCTCCCAAAAAATGTATAATATTGATTGAAAATTCATGTACATTTTAATTTAATAAAAATAATAATTTTATTAATTTTTTTATAATAGATATTTAAAATAGTTTCGCTTTATAAAATAATTTTAATATTAAAAGTTCATTAATAGTTGTCCTTTTTGGTAATTTGACTCTCAAAATTTTTTTTTTAAAAGATCAGTCAAACACAATTTGCTTATGAAAAATATTTTTCTAATGAATTAGCCAAACACAAATTATTATTTTTTTCAAAAGCACTTTTCTAAAAAGCCATTTTTAAAAAGTACTTCTAAAAATAAGTTCTTTTTAGCAGCAATGCCAAACAGGCTCTAAGAAGCATACCTAGTGCCACCCAACTAGCATCACACATAATTTCAAAGGGAAGAGACAAATTTGGGTGCCACAATGATAAGAGCCGTCACAAGCTTTTCTTTTAGGCAAGTAATTGCCCCCAAAAAAGCACAATCAAACTCAAACATTGCCTTCTTTTCAAGAAGCTTGCATAGGGGATGATAAATCTTTGATGATAGAAGCCTACATGCCCCAATAAACTTCTAACATTCTACAAGGAAATCGGTGGAGGCAATATAGCAATCACTTGTACTTTGGCTTGGTATATTTGAATGCTTATCTAGATATTTTATGCCAACACAATTCCTTCCTTCATCATGAAGTGACAATTTTTCCCAATTAAACACTAATTAAATACATTTCAGCACATCTATGGAGTACTTTGTCCAAATGATTGAGACATGTTTTAAACATATCACTCACAATTGAATGATTATCCATAAATACTTCCATTGTATCTTTAGCCATGGCCGAGAAAATTGAAAATATACTTCTTTAGAATGTAGCAGGAGCATTGCACAATCCAAAAGGCATACCTTTAAAAGCAAGAGTCCCATATGGATATGTGAACGTTGTTTTTACTTGGTCCTTGGGGGCAATGGATGTTTGGTTTCATCCTCATCCCGCTAACCGATCCTATATTTGGTCCATCAAATGCATAGGGAAATGATCCTTCTCAGCCCATAAGTTCAAATTTCTACAATCCATGCACACATATTACCCAGTGATCGGCCTCGTAGGAATAAATACATTTTTCTCTTTGGGAAAAACCATGATACCTCCTTTTTTAGGAATAGATTATATTAGGCTTACTTTTTTGCTATTAGCTATTGGGTACAATACCCGCATCAAGACGGTTAATAATATCCCTTTTCACAACTTCTTGCAATGGACAATTCAATCTCCTTAAATGCTCAATACTAGGATGACAATTGTCTTCCAACTCAATTTTTTGAGTACAAATATCAGGAGGAATCACAATAGTATCGTCGATTGTCTATCCAATAGCATTGATGAACTTTCTTAATACTTACACTAATGCGTCTACTTTCCAAACAAGCAAATCAGAGGGAATAACAACATGAAATGTGATGTCATGACCCAAGAAAACATATCAAAGATTAGGAGGAAGAGCTTTTAGTTCTAACCTTGGTGGTGCTTCAATTGAAGGCTTTGCGGGCATACTTTCCCTATTCTTCAAGTAAATATCAAGCTTCTTTGATTTCTTGGGATAAGTCCCTAACATAGTTAAATTGATCACCACTTCATCATAATCGTCAATCTATCCACCATCATATTTAAGAAAAATTGCCGCCAATGACTCACTCATGAACTTAACCTCTGAGGTACTAGCCACCACCTCATATATTGTATTGATCACTGAAATGAATTGCAAGTCGCTCAGTTATTTCATCAAGTTGCACACATTTAAAGTGACTTTTTCATTGTTAACCTAGAACTCCAATTCTCCACTTTGTACATCAACCAACGCTCTCCTGGTGGCAAAGAAAGGTCTAGCAAGTGTAATCAAAACTTTGATATCAATCTCACAATCAAGAATAACAAAAGTTGCATGGAATATAAATTTTGTCAACTTTCACCAAAATGTCATATATGAATTCGACCGATCTTTTGATAGATGAATCCTTCATAAGAAATATCATGGTAATTGGCTTAGGAGTCCCCAATCCCAACTTTTTGAAAATAGCGAAAGGCATGAGGTTTATGGTTGCTCCCAAACCACATAACGATTTCACAAATTGGTACATCCTGATAGTACATGCGATAGTGTATATACCGAAATCCTTTTTCTTTACAACCATTTTACTTGACATGATTGCACTACAATGGTGTGATACTTCAATTAATTCAAAGTCTATGCTTTACTTTTTGGTCACTAAATCCTTCATTAATTCCTCATAGTCGGGCATTTCAGGTAAGGCATCCACCAAAAGGATATTCACTGAGAGGCTTTAAAACACAGAGGGGAATATCTTGAACTTAACATCTTCATATTTCTTTGTCAACCTTTGAGGAAATGAAGGAGGAGTTTTTAGCATAGGTTCAGAAATGGATGGAATGTCATCTATCTTTTCAATTTTACCTCCCACAATCTTTATAGGTTTTTGAATATCAATCCAGTAACAATGTATTATCAATTGTAAACCCATCAGAGCTATACTCCACATTATTGGATGTTTGCTTCTCACCAACCATAATAGGATTGTCAACACATATGCACTTCTCATTAGTTCGTTCAACTTTCCTTCTTCATTAGGAGTATCATCCACCTCTCTTGTTTTATCCAAAGTAATTTACTACTTATTGTCACAATAGCCATGCAATGGGCATTTTCATTATATGGAGTCATCATGATATCACTAGACCTCCCTTTTGTCTTGGGTTTAGATAGGCTGAAATTTGTATAGTTTGAGATTCAAGTTGCTTAATTGAGACACAGTGGGATGTGACCATTTGGTTGAAAGAAGATAAATAACTCTTTATCTCCTTAAGAACTTTGTCCGAGCCTTCAACCTTATTAAGAATTCGAGCAAGCATGTCTTCTATTTTATAAATCTCGGGGTCAGCATTGTACTCTTTAGGATTTGGCCTATCATGTCTATAAACATAACGATCCCTTTTGACGTCTCTATATCTCAAAGAATTATGTCGATCATTCCATTATGTATTATGGTCACACCAATTACCACCTCTATCATTATTTCTCCAATCAACATTTGTCTCATTATTCCAACCTTGATTCTTGTCTTGCCTTTGGAAGGGATGTCGGTAACCCCTACTTGGTTAGCCAAATATTGCACCTATTCATTGTATATGTAATACAACTCATCATCTTCAGAACCCCAACTTCCCTTAACAGCCACATCATTCTCACTTTACAGACCCTTACCCATGACATGCTTCATAAGAAGCTCCATTTGGGTCATCATTGTAGCTATGGTCTCATCACACTCCTCATATATTTTTCTTTTCTCATTAGTACTCGAGGAGAAGGAGGCCACATCCTTTTTCACCTACCCTCCCGAGTATGCCAAGCACAATTCACTTTTGTTATCCTATCAAGTAGAGCAGTTGCCATAATAAAAGTTTGACTCATTAATAAGCCACTCGCAAAATTTTCCTCCACTGCTTTGTTCAATGAATCTAGAACAAGATAGAATATTTGTGGAAACACATTTTCGTGAAGTCTGTGAGATGGGCATCGAAGCAACTTCTTTTAAAACCAAAGTCATACCTCATAAAGAGGTTCACCACTCAAGTGCTTAAAGTTTGTAATTCCATCTTGAAGCTGAAGTATTCAAGAAGGAGGAAAGAACCTATTAAGGAATTCTTCTGTAAGCTCATTCTATGAAGTGATTGATCATTCTGACAGCTCCCCTTGAGATGGTTGTCCGAATCCACATGAGCTTGCACAAAAAACAATCCCTTTGTTTACAAAAAGTAAAGTGTAGTACTTGTCACATTCTTATCGTAGGTTTAAATGGAGTTGCACCTGCACGTCATGCATCTCCCAAATAATTATCTTCAGCAAAATGTCCCTTATAGATTGTAGTAAGTAGATTCATAAACAACAAACAAAGTAAAGGTGAACAACGACAGATAACATGTATTTCAAAAACACTTCAATAAGGGAATCCTATAGCACCATTTTCCAGCAACGATGCCATTTTTAATAACGCTCAACTACATCTATAATATAGAATGTAGATGATCGTTCATAATATATTAACACACCTAAGAGCTTGGATCGATCCCACAGGGAATGGACTATAAAATTCACCCTACAATGTAATTAAGTCACTAGCAACTTGCATATTTTAGGATTGCAAGTACAATAAATGCGGGGGGGGGGGAATTTAATAGTAAACAATATGTATAAATTAGTGAACTGGGTTATTTAATGTCATTTTAAGACCAAGAAAAACCATAAAATGGTGATGGAGTAAAATTGTTCAATTGTACAATAACAAGGGTGATATACAATAATGTAATAATTATAGGGATATCAAGTTGTTAAACCACACTTTAAATTTTTGGGAGAGAATAGTGGAGATGTGGATGAGAAGGTATGTTTTCATATTCAAGAACCATTTTGAATTAATGTCTTGGAGATCTACAATAGTCATCCATCTTTTGAGGAAACTTGTGGAGAAATATAGGAAAAGAAAGAGGGACCTACATATGATGTTTCATAACCTTGAAAAGGCAAATGAAAAAATCTCGATGGAAGTTCTCTAGACATGATATAAGGCTAGAGATGAACCAGTATCTGAACTTAGGGTTATGAATGACATCTATGATGGAGCCAAGATACGGGTTAGAATTGAGGGAGGAGACTCTAAGAACTTCCCAGTTGAGATGGTGTTACACTAGGGATCAACACTTAGCCCATTCCTATTTGCGTTGGTTGATGGATGAATTGATATGGTGTATTCAACATTTAGTGTCATGGTGTATGTAATTTATAGATGACATAGTATTGATTAGATACACAATAGAGTTATAACTGCTAAGTTGGAGGTGTAGAGATAAATTCTAAAGTCTAATTCAAGTTGAGTAGAAACAAAATGGAATATTTGGAGTACAAATTTAGTGATGCAATACATAAGCCACATATGAAAGTGAGGCATGATACACAAGTTACCTCCAAGAGAGATAATTTAAAGTATCTTGGTTCATTAATCATGGAAAGCAGGAACATCGACAATAATGTCACACATCATATTGGTACGATGTGGATGAAGTGGAGCCTTGCCTCCTGAGTTTTGGTGATAAAAAGGTACCACCTAATCTATAGGTAAGTTTTACAGAGTGATAATTAGACTAACTTTGTTGCATGGGGGAGTTCTAGTCATACAAGAACTCCCATGTTTAGAAGATGCAAGTTATGGAAATGAGGATGCAAAGATAGATGTGTGGTCATACTATATGAGATAAGATTAGGAATGAGGATATTTGAGACAAGTTTGAAGTGACCTCTGTGATGAACAAGATGAGCTAAGCGAGAATGAGATGGTTTAGGCATGTAAAGAATATATGCACAGATGACCCAGTAAGGAGGTGTAATAGGTTGGATATGGTGGGTATGAGAAGGTGTAGAGGTAAACCGGAAAAGTATCAAGGAGCGGTGATTAGACAGGATATGGCACAACTTCAGCTAACCAAGGACATGACCTTAGATAAAAGGGTGTGGAGGTTGTAGATTAGGGTAGAAGGTTAGTAAGTAGTGGAGCGTTGTGTTGATTTTGATGGGTTTAGGCTTGGTGGTGTGTGTCATAGTATTAGACTATTCTTGTAGTGTCTTTCTTTTAACTTTTATCATCATCTGTTATTTATTGTGTTTCGATTATTGCACTATCTTATTGTTATTATTGTTTCCTTATTAGTTTTATATTTTCTCCACTCTTATTTTTTTCATACCTACTTTGATTTGTTGTCACTACTAAAAAAAGTACTAAAAATCGACCTTTGGTGGAAGTAGGTAAAACCCAACCTTAGGAGGTTAGTTTCGTGATTATTTTAATGTTTTAAAGAATCCGTCCATTAGAGCTTTGTAGTGGTCGAATTCATTAACTAAAAATTATGGGAAAATTAATTCCTTACCACAATGGCTGATACTCTCAAAACTCAACCTAAGATTATGTAACACCATTGTATGAAAAATATAGTAATCCAAGCAAGGTTGGGGTGAAATACCACACAAAATATGGAGAAACAGATACTAATCGGACAAATACCAGATTGACAGTCTTTTTCTATTTTGTTAGAGTTGAAAGGATTTTAATAATTATAGGCTAAAATAATGCTTTAAATAACTACAAGTGTTAATTATATTGATTAAAGACCAAAGATGGTGTCCCTACAAGGGTATGCTTTGTTTGGCAATTTTCATGCATGTATATATATTCTTATCAAGATATGCACTCAGTTCCTAAACCTGCACTCAATCTTTACAAAGAATTGAATGATTTATCTCAACATGATAGTCCCACAACTGTTGAGTTATTTAAATAAGAGACAAATTATGCTAAGTAAATTCAACTTTTCCCTAAGAGAATCTATTGGACGAGTGTTAGCACCTTGGGGTGATAGAATTCTTGTTTTACCAAACCCTAATCCGCTTTTCCAAGGAAAAATAGGATATTATGGAACATGTTAATATTTTCAACTACCAACCAATAATTAAGAACGAGAAGAAATTCTATATCTTACTACCCGAAAATCATGCAACACATGAAACATTATGGACTTTAGAACCGCATTGAGTTTCACAATCTCAGTAGAGGATTTAGATGCTCATACTAGAAGAGAAAAAAAAGGTAAATGAACTCATAAACTTACTTTGAATATTAAAGCTTGAAAGAATAATGTAGTTCTTCATTTAAGAAACTAGAGAGCTAAAACCTTGGAACTTGTACAAAATCTCAAAACTAATGTGCACAAATAAAAACTAAAAAACTAACTTGTTCACTCTTGACAAAAGAAACATAGGCCAAGATGTATTGTGACTTGAGGCAACATAATTGGTTTGGGGGGGGGGGGGGATGAAAAGAGACATTTTTGAGTTTATTGCTTAGTGTCCGAATTTCTAGCAGGTCAAGTATAAGGACCAGAGGCCAAGGGGTACGCTTCAGAGGACACCCACTCCTGAATGGAAGTGGGAGAGAATTGCTATTGATATTGTGGTTGGTCTTCCTAAGGCCTTCTTTGATTCTATATGGGTGATTGTTGATTGATTGACTATGTCTGCATACTTGATACCAGTTCAGGTGTCTTATAATGTAGAGAAGTTGGCCAAGATCTATCTTTGGGATACTGTTCTGCTTCATGGAAACCCAATTTCTATTATTTCTGTTTGAGGTACGTAGTTTATTTCTAACTTTTGAAGGACCATGTAGGATGAGTTGGGTACGAGACTAGATATGAGTATAGCTTTTCACCGTCAAACTGATGGACAGTCTTCACTGAATATGCAGGTGTTGGAAGACATGCTTCACGCATGTGTGATTGAATTTAGTGGTCTTTGGGACCAATTCTTGCCATTGGCTCAGTTTTCTTATAATAACATTATCATTCCAGCATTGATATATCTCCATCTAAGGCATTGTATGAGAGGAAACGCAGATCTTCTATTGGTTGGTTTTATGCATTTGAGGTAAGACCGTGGAGTACTGCTCTTTTGAGAGAATCTTTGGAAAAGGTCTAGGTGACAAGCTTTTTGTAGCTCAGAGTATACAGAAAGAATATGCAGGCCAGAAGGTTAGATATATGGAGTTCATGGTAAAAGGGAGATTTTTTCATAAGGTTTTTCACCTATAAAAGTGTTGATGAGGTTTGGGAAGCAAAGTAAGTTGAGTTTGCAATTTATTGGTCCTTTTGAGATCTTTCGATGTGTGGGCGATGTAGCCTATGAGTTGGCTTTGTCTCTAGGCTTGTCGGGTGTTCACCCAGTGTTTCATGAGTCCATACTAAAGAAGTTCCATAGGGATGGAAATTATATTATTCAGTGGGACTCTTCGCTATTTGATGAGAGTTTGTTTTATGAGGAGGAGTCTATGACTATTCTAGACAGAGAGGCCCAAAAGTTCATATCTAGAGTAATTTCTTCTGTGAAGTTTTAGTGGAAAAAACATCTTGTAGTGGAGGCCACTTGGGATCCTGAATCAGACATCATAGCATATATTCCCATTTTTCATGGAATCGGGTATTCCTTCTATCCTTCATTCTTTTTTTTGACATTCGGGGATGAATGTGTGTTTAATTAATATCTGATGTTATGATGTGTCCCATCATTATGGGTGTTTAGGAATATAGTTCCTTGTGTAGGTCCTTATGTGCTATGGGTTGGTGAAAATATGAAAACAGAAATTGAGTTTGAAAAAAATATTCTGCCAAGCTTCACTATAGTAAAGGAAGTGAAGTAGCAGAACTTTTCCATAGTGAAGGATTTATTTTCTACACCGACCTTTACCATAGCGAATGTCAAGAAACAGTAAGTCATGTTTTAAGTTAGTTTTCACCCTATCTTAGTCATCACTTAGAGTGTTCAACCATAAAATCCAGAGGTGACTTTCCCTAGACTTTAGGGTTTTTCTCTCTTGAGGTGAGTTCTTTTCTTTCATATCTTCCTTCCATAATTAGATTTCCTCTCAGAATTGAAGGGTATGTTCTTCATAGGAATTTATGAGATTGAACTCTAGGGTTACTATTTTGGTGGGAGAACATGTGAGGGGAGTATAATTATACATATTTTTCCTTCTAAAACTTATATTATGTCTTCTATCATGGAATTATGAATCTAGTCATTAACTATGATATTGGGGAACCGAGAAACCCCATAAAAATGGGTTATTTGAGTACATGAACTCCTCAAGAGAGCTTAATGGAGCGAAACTCCATGAATGTGATTGGTATGATCATGAAAACCTCAAGTTTGATGAAATAGCCTTAAAATAAATAGTTTGGTCCTCTATGCAGATATAACTAGGTGGATTTGAATACGGAAGACCTTCATTTGTGCAAGTAGATGATTAAAGTGTCATTATATGTTATTTGTCTTAGATTTTGAGCATTGTGGATGATGAGAAAAGGAAAGAAAAGATGTTGCTCGTTTGCTTCAAGTTCTTCGGTTGAGGTAGGTTACAGTTTACTTGACGTTAGACTTTACTAAGTTTCTGATATGTAATATGAGTTGTGTGGCATGTTGATCGGTCATCAAACATAGTTGGTATTTGTTTATGATGGAATTAATTCTTGCTTATATGAATAAGCATGTGAGTTGTGAAATTGTTTATTTCATTGATGATATGAGTTATGAACTTGTGATTACTTTGTATTTATTGTGTTATCTTGATAGGGACTTGAGAGCTTAGCATAGGGGAAGCAAAAATAAACCCAAATATAGGTAACCAGCCCAGAATTTTAAGGGTTGGACTCAAGATAATTTGAATTGGATTCAATCTCAACTCATTCAAGCCTTAACCCAGTTTAAGAGAATCCTCGATTGAGCCAATTTAATTTCCAATTTCAACCTGTTTTAATACTACTTATTTGCATTGATTTAATGTATGTTACTATATTGAAGATACGAATTACTATCTATTTTATAATTTCTATCCATTTGTAACTTTTTTTTAAAAAAAATTTTGAGTTGAAATTCAAATTGTGGTTATAAAATTTAAATAACAATATGTTAAAATTATTGAGATTAAGTGGGTCAAATTGGGCGGGTAAAGACCCAACCCATTGTTTAGCCCATTTGAGCCCAACCAGTTTGAGTCCAAAGTAAACTTGGGTGGGTCAGGACTGATACACCCAAATTATACCTTCCTGAAGAAGTATAAACGGTTGTTGTCAAATAAAGAACCTAACAGAGGTTAGTGTCAATCCCACGAGAAACAAGGTATAGACATAGGCCAATTTATTGTTAATTGTACTTTTAGTCATATTATTTCCATAAAAGGGGGGATTTGTAACATAAAAGTAATATTGATTCAGTTGAATAGTAACAAGTAATCAAGTAACAGGATTTCAAGTTCTGTTAAGTCAATAAAAAATGAAACTAGGGTGTACGTGTTCCCCACAAGGGCTTAGCGCAGTAAACCTTAAAATAGTAACCCTTATCTAGTATTTAACATGCAAAGTCGCTAAGTTAGGTATCTCCTAAGTGATTGGTTGTCCAAAGAGAGAATTTCACCACGCAACTTGGTCGGTCTACGAGTGTATGATTTACTAACCCTTACCCTTGACTCTAGATTAGCCTTCACAGATATGGTTCCAGCTATTAGACGCGGAACATCTCGCCAAATCTCTGTTGTTTAATCTCTTTTCCCATTCCTTACTTCCTTGGTCGGGAAAGTAGGAATAAGGAAGTTTCTAACGTTGGCCATCGTTAAAAAGCAATGAAAACGAAGAGATCAACAACACATGCATAAACACTATTCAAGGATAACTTAATTATTAGGTCTACATTGTTAATTACTCGTGGTTCCCACAACCCTAGTTATGGATTTATCTACTCATGCTTAGGTGATCAAAATTCATAATAATTTGGATAAAGTAAATCATGAACTTACTATGTGAGTAATTGAAATCTGGAATCTTGAATTGATGAACAAAAGCTATATTAAAAACCAAAACTTCAAGAATTAAATGGACAAAGTGTTTCCAAGTTAATTCTCAAAGCCAAAACAAATGTATTAAATTGTCAAGTACACAAAAATGAAAAATACAACAAATATTTATACAGATCAAAGTCCTAAGTAAAGTAGGAAAAGGCAATCTAGGAAAATTCAGTTTTGGCAGTCCTTCGTACGGTTAGTTCCTACAACTCGTAGGAGTTCCTACGGTTCATAGGAAGCGTCCGTGAATCAACAACTTCAAATTTTCTTCTGAACATTTCTACGGTTATGTTCTACGACACGTAGTACTTTGTACGAACCATCCTATCATCTCATAGGAGCTCAACTTCTCTGAACTTTTCTACGACTCAATTATACGGCTCGTAGAAGTTACTATGTCTCGTCATTAGCTTCCGTCGTTTTACACTTAGCTCCATAAATTAATTCTTCAAACCACGACTCATTCCTACCTCTCGTAGGAAGGTCTATGGCTCATTTGTTGAGTCATCAAAACCCAAAAACTCTACTACATCATCTCTTTTCATCCCGACTGCTCCAAAACCTATTTTCCTGCAAAATCCAAGCAAAAGACCATTAAATCTATTAATAAATGCTTAACACACACGCAAAACTCCAAGTTTAAAGCATTACAAGTACCGTAAATCATCGATACATTAACACCCTCAACTTAATATTGTTACTTGTCCTCAAGCGACACTATCAACTCAAAATAAACTGCTTATACTACACGACACTATGCAGAAGAAACCAAAAACTCAAGCAATCACATGGCATTTTTTCTCAACAATCAACCCTTCTTATTACTTTTCAGCACAGTGCAATCATTAAGTTCAATAACAAGCTAACACATGCGGATCAATTCGTGACATAGACGTACCAATAGACATAATTCACATACACAGATTACAATCACACAGATACCAACTCTTCAATAATGTAACTTATGCCCTCACTGCAAAGAAATCCCTTTTTTCACACAGAATTTGAGTTATAGTTAAATTTTAGGGACTCAGTATACGCACACGCTCAGAATTGAATTTAATATAGTACATGCACAATACCATAGGCTTACCCTTATCGTCTACGCTTAGACTCTCGAAACTGCTAAATTAGGATCACTATAGGGCTTTTTTAGCTTGTAACATAGGCTCAAGGTCAGGTATGATATATTTGGATTTCAAGTGACTTTTCTGCCCTCCATGACATTACATTGGCTATTTTCCTCTTTTATAATCAATCCTGAGATTTCCTTAATTTTACCTTTTCTCTGTATTGTTCATTGAAGCTCGGGTGTGACTTTGACTTGATTTTCTTGCTTGTTTTAACTTTTCTTCAACTTTTTCATTCTTTTAACCTTGAATTTTCTTTATTCTGCCAAACCATTTCACACATTTTTACATATTTGTTCTTCTTTTCTCAACACACAACTCTTTTCATACCCCTTTGTTTTCTTGTTTTCCTTTTATATTAGCCACCCTCAACTTAGGTGTTTCGGATGAGTTAAGTTGCATGATGTCCGAGGAAAAACCAGGGCCAAAACCAAGGTAAACAATTTTCCTCAAAAGTAACCACCCTCAACTTAGGTGTTTCGCATGAGTTAAGTTGCACGATGTCCCAGGAAAAACCAAGGTAAACAATTTTCCTCAGAAGTAACCACCCTCAACTCAGGCTTTTAGCTTGAGTTGAGGTGCACGATTTCCAAGGAGGGACCAGGGCCAAAACAATGGTAAAACGGGGAAGGTGAATTGGGTGAATTGAAAGAATGGTCTAATTCAGGCTCAACAATTTGAATCAAAGGGAGCAATTTTTTATTTCGTTGGTTGTTTTTAGGCTTACATGGACTTAATTTCAATAATGGCCTATGATCCTTTTCTAATTAACAATTAAATCATCTTTTGCAAAACTAACGGGGCAAGTTCTAGATTGGCATATATACAATATGAATAAACAAACATCCTCGAACACACATGGCACATCATTTCACTATCAAATTATCAGTGTATCTGGTTCATGCTACAACTTAAGTCATGTTGTCTAATCGATTCCTATCATGTCATACAGAGATTCTTCACAGTTGACTTATCTCTCACATAGATATAGCACATAGTTTCATAATTTTTGAAGGGTATCCATTCATGCTCTATTGCCATCATGCTTTTATTTCTAGTCTACTTCTAAAATTTACAACCTAAACATGCCGGTTCAATAGAAATTAAACAGCTCCTTGGGGAAAAAGAACACAGGTAAGAAAACCCCAAAGAAGGATTGCGAGTGTCCGAGTTATTGATACGTCCAAACTTACACCTCAATTAAGAAGTATAAACGGTCGAAGTGAATTATAGAACTCAACTAGAGTTGAGGTCTATCCCACATGGAATTTACAGCAGAAACCACTTTAGTGACGCTTATATTCAGTTGTGGTTAATATTTCCGAAAAGAGTGAATTGTGAAAAGTAAATATTGGGTTGTTTGAGTTCTAGTAACAAATTTTAATTAAAGTTAATAGTCAACAAGAGCAAACAATAGTTCCAAGATTTTAGTAATTGATTTAACGAGACTAGGATTGTGTTCCCCATGACATTTACTTCACTCCCGAACTCTATACAAGTAATTGTTTTATTGCTAATATTATATGTTCCTATCAAGTTCAGTTCATGTAAACACGTTTCATCCCTATTAGATGAGTTTCACACTTCTCCTCTTGAACTTAGAGTGCTTCAAAGCTTACCCTTGCATGCTTATTAAGAAAATTATCTTCTTTTGAGCTCCAATTTTCAAAACGAGTTGATGGAGTTTGATTCTAGATTTTCCAACCTATCACTTTTCTCTCGAACAAGTGATAAATACAGGCAAGTTCTAATGCGTGCACTCATTAGAAGGCAATTATTACGAAAGTAGAAACAACATATGCAATTAACAATCAAACGTTACTTGTAATTGAATCCGTAGTTATGTTGTAGTCTTGGTTCCCAAAACCCTAGTTGTGGTGTTTAGCAGCTCATTATTTTAAGAAAAACAACAGTAGAGATTAGCGAAAGCATAATATAATAAACTTACAGTAATCGCAAACCAAAAGCTTCTTGACTATCAACACTAAAACAAGATCACAAAGTTTTGATCAAAAGTAAATGATCAAGAAAATGTGGTCAAAAGGGAAAACTAGTGTTTCTCCCACTCTTGATATCTCAATGTCACGACGATAATTGATAATGTTCAAAAATAAAAAACCCTAAGTAATTAAAATAGTCTTTGAAAAGAGTCCTACTCGAAGTAGGACTGCAACTGTCGCACATCTTTATGGGCAAGGTGACGGCTCGTCACGCCTTCCATGGTCCCACACTTAGATAGTGTAGTCTCTTCTTTCATTGCTGGACTTCATGAACGACCCGACGGCCCGTCTACTGGACCACAGCCCGTGTAGGGCCTCGTGGTGTTCAGTCTTCATTTGGGTAGCTACTGGTTTCAATGCCAATTCTTCACGATCCATCAGATGACCTGTCTACTGGACCACGGCCCGTGTTGGGCTCCGTGGTCTTTAAGCTTTACTTAGGCCTCCACTGCCTTCAATATCTTCACTGCCACGAGCCCTTAGACGACCCGTCTAATGGACCATGGCTAGTGTGGAGCCTCGTAGTCTTAGACTTGGGTTCTATTTTCCATCTTTCTTCTATCTTTTGCATCCAAGTGTTTCACCTGTACAATCATAAAAGAAACCATCATATCCACATAAATAGGCTCAATTTCTCGCACTAATCCTTGGTTTTGAGCGTCAAATGTGCTATGAGTTCACGTCACATTAACACCCTCAACTTAGAACTATTTCTTGTTCTCAAGCGATGAAAAAGAACAACACCTCATGCTCAAATACATAGGAACACATCATAGATATGCGACAACTATTTCCATAACAATTTCATTCAAAAAGATCCATCTAACATACAAGGATCAATGGACGACATCTCATTACTCACAGTCGATCATGCTTAGACCAGTATCACTTATTAGCTCACATGACAACTATCAGATGCAAACATAGTGCCCTCACAACAAAGAAGTCCCTCACACATGATATTTGGGATTGATGAGTACTCTAACTCTCCAAAAGAACTTCTAACACTGCAAGTATACAGACCATAGGCTTGCCCATGTTTTCTATGCTTCAACTGTAAAACAACTGGAATAGGATCAGTACAGGACTTTTATTGGCTTGTAGTTTTGGCTCGAGCTAGGGAGTGGAACATTTGGTATATGAGTGACTAGATTATCTCGGTTCCCCAAAGCTCTTATTAGCATACAACTCTTATTCGAGTGGTTCCAACCTCTTTTTCTATTATCAAATCCCGGCACCGATGTCATTTATTTTCTTCTTTTTCTCCTTTTTTTTGTTTTTATTCTCATTTTTCTTCTTTATTTTAAGCTACCATTTACTTGACCCATGGCAACTAAACCATTCAAAACATGCATTGGGTTTCATGCCTTCAGACAAACCAAGGATACGATCCTATTGGTCATAACCACCCTCAACTTAGGCTTTTGGCCTGAGTTGTGGCATCATGCCTTTGGAGAACCAAGGATACAAATACAACAGGGTGATAACAAAATTAGCTTCAAGGCTCAAATGGGGTTCAAGGGTTCATGATTTCATTTGGTAGTTGTTTTTGGCTAAAGTGGACTCAATAAAAAATGGCCTATGATCCTTTCCTATCCAGTTATTTAATTATCTTAGCAAGACAACTTGGGCAAGTTCTAGCTTCTACCTACAACATTAGAATTCATACAAACATCACACTCACATAGCATATGCTTACACCTTCAGTATTCAGTCAACCAATTTATGTTCTAGCTAGCAATGATCAACACACAACTATATGAGATGGCGCACAAAGAGCCTAATAGTCAATTTTCAGATTAAGGATGTCTTTCTTATAATTTCACATAAAACACAAAAATCAGCTCCTGCTATCAGTTCACACACACAAAATGCCAAACTATCCATAATACAAAATAGAAAAAAAAATACCCAACACAAGAGCCAACCTCCATGCACTAACGACTAATGGCAGGTTGCTCAACCACCCCCTCCCCAATAAAATAGCCTTTGCCCTCAAAGTACAAAATACAAGGGCTATGAGGAGGGTTCATACCCGTGACGCTTTATGCATCGGTAGTTGAAATGTTGGTGCCACCCTCATCAGCAGGTGCTCTCTCTAGTGCATGGACTGTATCGAGACGGCTGCTATCTGGAGCTAGTGCGTCACTGCCCGCAAGGGCAGAGGGTCCACTACCTGAAGCTCCAATTTGGATTGCTTCACGTTGTTGCCTCTCTAATTCTTCCTTTTCTCTGGCAGCTTTTTTGGACACTCTCCTAGCTCTCTTGAGTCTCCTCTTTTCTTCCTACGAGATTTCCTCATGAAGATCAGCCTCAAGTTTCTTTTTCTTACCCATCTCGGGCCTCACAAGGTCACCTCAAATATTTCCCACTGTTTGAATGATCGGAGGCATGCTAAACAAATTCATTAGTGAATCTTGTGTAATTGGGGGAGGCAAATCAACCGGCTTGTCTACTAGTTTTGCAATGTCCGCTTTTATTTCATCCATCTGTGCTTGTAGAGAAACAACATCTACAGAACCCAAACCATTTAGCCAGTTATGAACATCAGACTCTAAGCCGTCCATCAGATTCTTCAGCACAAAAACTTCCTGTCGAAGTTCATTTCACAGTCGTTGTTGTGTACTCTGTACCTGACTCTAGACCACCTGTGGTAATTTTTCAACTACTTGGTAGTATGGACCGAGTCTGCCTCTGCTCTGCTACCACTCTCTCAAAGAATATGGTGGGCAAAGAAACAAATGTACCTATGGTTGCTGAAGGTGTTGCTGGTGGAGGCTGTAGTCCTGAAGCTGCCTGGGTTGTCCCCTCTGCCTGCTCACTTGCCCCCTCAGCTCGTATAGGCTCAATCAAAACATGTGGTAACACCGCCAAAGATGTTGCAGGTCCTGCTCTCGAACCATATAATGGGTTTTTCACATATTTTATCTCAGTCACAGCGATGACTTTTATCGCCTCCACATATCTATCCATAAATTTGTTAGGTGGTATGTTGGCATGAACACACAGTCTCATTATCAGACAAGGAAATGGCAGACTAGCTCTTTTGTTCAGGGCGCGATCTGTCATCTCTGTAGCAATAATCGGCCCCACATTCAATGCATACCCAGCTATGATGAAAGCTACTAAGGAAGCTTGCGAAGGTGATAGGGTGTTGTCATTCCCCATTGGCCGCAACTGTGCACGGACCACTGCCCACCAGACTTTCCCTGGAAATGTTAAGGATGCCTTGGTGATGTGCACCTATTGGTTTGCTACCCATGCTGCTGCCTCACCGTCAGTCGCAATCAGCCCTGCAATCCACTTCATAATGCGCTCTCGTGAGGTTGATCCTCCATCTCCGCTTCACTGGTCACCTAATGGTGGTGACCCTCATATAGACCTACCGCAGTAGGTGCAGTGTACTCTGGGCCATGTAGAAACCTGTTGATTGTGGTCTCTGAAATATCAACCCTCTCACCCCGAACAACCACCTCAAATAGTGGTCCTAATTTAGATGCAACTGCTTTCTTCTCTTTTTGGACGATTCTGTGGTCGCCAAAATTCATAAACGAGGCAGAATAGGAGGAGTAGAATTCTTTTGTCAAGTGTCTCGCAAATTCTCCTAGATTTTTAGACATCCATTCAAATTGATGTTGTTTGAACAAGCTTTAAATATTCAGAAAAGCCTGCCAATCAGCCTCCGCTCGAAACACTTGCTCCCGATTCAAGTTCAATTATTCCCGATTGAAACATTTGGGTCACTTTGAATGGTCCTGACCATTTGGACCTCATTTTTCTAAAAAATAGGTGTTGCCTCAAGTTGAAAAATAGCACCAAATCTCCAGGACTAAAAGTCCTCTTCTCACTATGTTTGTCATGATACTGTTTCATCCTTTCCTTGTACAATGCAGATCTCTCATAAGCTCTTAGTCGAAACTCATCCATTTCATTTATCTACTCAAGTCACATATTCACTGCCTCACTCCAACTCAGATTAAGCTTTTTTAGTGCCCATAATGCTTTATGCTGTAACCCCACGGGCAAATGACATGCCTTTCCAAACACTAACTGATATGGTGACATACCAATGGGTGTTTTGAAAGTTGTTCGATAAACCCATAAAACATCATCTAACTTCCTTGCCCAGTCAGTTTTGTTGGCATTCACTGTCTTTGCCAGTTTGACTTTATCTCCCTGTTGGATACTTCCACTTGGCCACTTGTTTGTGGATGATAAGGCGTCGCCACTTTATGTTGTTTCACCCCATATTTAGCCAAGAGATTACTAAACACTTTATTGCAGAAATGTGAGCCTCCATCACTAATAATTGCACTAGGTTTGCCAAACCTAGAGAAAATATTTTTCTTTAAAAATCCTGCAACACTCTTTCCTTCATTTTTTCCAAGGCCACAGCTTCTACCCACTTGGAGACATAATCAACATCCACCAATATATATTTCTACCTGAAAGAACTCACAAATGGTCCCATGAAGTCAATCACCCAGACATCAAATAATTTGACTTCCAAGATAGGGGTCATAGGTAGCTCATGATGATGAGAAATAGCCCCTTGCCTTTGACACATATCACAACCTTTAACTAGGTCGAATGCATCTTGGTGAATCATAGGCCAATAGTATCCGCTTTGGAACACGTTGTGGGCAGTGCGAGCACCCCCATGGTGTCCACCAACTGGAGATAAATGAAAGGCTTCCAAAATACTCAACATTTCAGCTTCAGCACACATCACCTGATTATATTATTCGCACAAACCCTGTACAAGTAAGGTTCATCCCAAAAGTACTTATCCACATCATGCAAGAACCTCTTCCTTTATTGAAAAGTCAAGCCCAGGCAAGATAATTGGCAAAGTCAGCAAACAAAGGAATGAGATCAAGAGTAGCAGCTAATACCTACTCATCCGGGAATGAGTCATCAATGTCTAACTCAGCTTCCCTTTTGTTCTCTACCTCTAGTTTGGACAAGTGATCTGCCACTTGGTTTTCACAACCTCTTCTATCTTTGACTTCAAAGTAAAACTCTTGTAACAACATTACCCATCTTATCAATCTTGGCTTATCGTCTTTCTTCGCCATCAGGTACCGTAGTGCTGCATGATCTGTGTGAACTACCACTTTAGTTCCTAGTAGGTATGCTCTGAATTTCTCAAAGGGATACACCACTGAAAGAAATTCTTTCTCAGTGACAATGTAGTTCTTTTGTGCTCCATTCAACGCCTTGCTTGCATAGTGTATCAGGTGAAAGATTTTATTGCGCTTCTCTCCTAGCACAACCCCTAAAGCAACACCACTTGCATCGCACATCACCTCAAATTGTTTCGACCAATTTGGACCAATGATTACTAGGGCTGAAATTAATTTAGCCTTCAGACACTCAAAGGCTTTGGTGCATGCTTCATCAAAAGTGAACTGCGTCTCCTTTTCTAACAACTTGCACAATGGATGTGCAATTTTAGTAAAGTCTTCGATGAAACGCCAATAAAAACCTGCATGACCCAATAAACTATGAATCCTCTTCACAGAGATAGGTGGAGGCAACTTTTCAATCTCTGCTCTATCCACCTTCAAACCTTTCTCGGATACCTTATGGCCTAAAACAATGCCTTCCTTGACCATGAAATGGCATTTTTCCTAGTTTAGTACTAGGTTTGCCTCTCACACCTCTATAATGCCTGCTAAGATTCAACAAACAATCATCAAAAGTGTCACCTACAACAGAGAAGTCATCCATGAATACCTCTAAAGTGTCTTCAACCATGTCAGAAAAGATGGACATCATACACCGCTGAAAAGTGGCTGGTGCATTACATAATCCAAATGGCATGCGCTTGAACACAAAAGTGTCATAAGGACATGTAAAAGTAGTTTTCTCCTGATCTTTTGTTGCAATTGAGATCTGATTGTACCCAGAGTACCCATCTAAGAAGCAATACCACCCTTTTCCTACCAACCTATCTAACTTCTGGTCCGTGAAAGGCATTGGGAAATGGTCTTTCTAGATCCATTTATTTAACTTCCTTTAGTACATGCACACCCGCCAACCTGTAACCGGCCTTTACGAAATTAGTTCATTCTTCTCATTCGCCACTACAATCATTCCACCGTTCTTGGGCACAAACTGCACTAGGCTCACCCAATGACTATCAAATATGTGATACACCGCCCCTACATCTAGCCATTTAATAATTTCTTTCTTTACCACCTTTTGCATTGGTGGATGCAATCTCCTCTGGTGCTCTATACTTGGGCTGCAATCTTCCTCCAGTTGAATTTGGTGAGTGCAAATATCTGGAGGTATCCTAATTATGTCAGCAATGGTCCAACCAATTGCTTTCTTGAACCTCTTAAACACCTTCACCAATGCTTGCACTTGTTCAACATTAATATCTGCAGCCACAATAACTGGCAAAGTGTTATTTTCACCTAGAAATACATACTTCAGATTACTAGGCATCTGCTTCATTTCAAGCACGGGCGGTTCCTCAATAGATGGTTTAGCTGGAGGGTTTGGCATGTTCTTCAAGTCCAAGTCTAACTTTTTGGGAGAATATGAATGTGAACCCATGCATTGCAGTGCATTTAGAGTTTCCACATAATCAACTTGAAAGACTTCATCAAAGTTCATTATTACTGCAGCCAATGTCTCTACAGTAAATATTTCTTCTATTGATGCTTCAATGTCTCCCTCTTCAACGATATCAATTGCAGACACCACACTCATATCTTGTGGTTGCTTCATCGACTTGCACACTTTGAATTTGACCTCTTCATTATTCATCTGAAATTTCAGCTCCCCACTTTCCACATCAACTAATGCTCTACCAGTCACCAAAAATGGCCTTCCCAAAATTATAGGAACCTCGAAATCCACTTCGTAGTCCAGAATCACAAAATCAGCTGGGAAGATAAAACTTTCCACCTTAACCAGCACATCACACAAAATACCTACAGGCCTCTTCACTGATCTATCTACCATCATCAACCTCATAGCAGTAGGCTTTGGAGCCCCCAACCCCAGCTGTTTGTATATGGTCAATGGCATGAGATTGATACTTGCTCCCAGATCACATAGAGCTTTAGCGAACTCAATTGCACCAATGGTGCATGGTATAGTGAACGCACCTGGATCCTCTTTCTTCTACCCCAAAGACCTTGTAGCAATAGCACTACAATGCTGAACATTATCTACTGGTTCAAAACTTGCAGCCCTCTTCTTTGTTACCAAGTCCTTCATGAACTTAGCATAACCTGGCATATGCTCCAGAGCTTCTACTAACGGAATGTTCACTGATAGTTGCTGAAGCATGGAGATAAACATCAATAATTTTCCATCCTCAGCTTTCTTCTTGAGCCTTTGAGGAAATGGAAGAGGAGGTCATGGGATTTGCTGTAAAGGTAAGGTCACCTCTATGGTAGAATCTTTTGCTCCTGATGATTTCTCTACCCTTCTAGATACCTCTGAGCTATCCCTAACTTCTGCATTTACCTTTGTTTCCTGATCTTTTTCTATGCTCTCTTCCTGCTCAATACTTGCAGGTTTGGGTTCTAGAAGTGATTTATCACTTCTTGTAGTGATCGTCATGCAATGCCTATCTTTCTTTGGGTTTTGAATGGTATCACTAGGTAGTGTTCCATTCTTTCTCTGGTTCAATAAGGCTGACAATTGCCCCATCTGCTGCTCCAACTGCTTGATAGATGTTGAATGTGAATCTACAAGTTGACTCATATTGGAGAAATCATTTCTCAACTCTTTGACTCCCACATCTGTAGATTCAACTCTCTGCAGAACCTTCGCTAACATGTCTTCCATCCTGGAACTGCTGGAACCACTACCTGTTCTATCTCTGTTACCTGGAGGTATATATATACCACTGCGCTCATTTTTGTATGCCTCCTTCTTTTGCCAGTTGCCTTGCTCCCGATTCCATGGTATGTCATATTGACCATCTCTGTGATAGTTCCTATTTTGATTTCAAGAATTATGGCCTTGGTTGCCTAAGTTATAATTTCGGAAACCCCCATGGTTGTTCAAGTACTTGGCCTCCTCATCAAAATCAGCATCCTTCTCGTCATACATGTTTGATGCACCAACTGCATTTAAATTTTCTTGAACATTAGTGAGATATTTGGTGATAAGGTCCATTTGGGTTTTCATGTGGGTGATATCTTGGTCCTGTTCTTCTTCTCTCTTTCTCTGCTGAGTTGAGAGTTCAAAGGTGAACGCAAGGTCTCCAACCTCTACATCTCTTGTGTGCCATACTCTGTTGTTCTTTGATACTTCACTCATGATAACCATAATCTCAGGGAATGGTTTGCTCATGAATGATCCACCACATACTGCATCCACAACTGGTTTAGTCACAAAGTTTAATGACCTGTAAAATACTTGCTTCAAGTGCCTATCAGTGAGGCCATGATTTGGGAACTTCTTTAGCTTTTGACTAAACCTCCACCATGTCTCATTCATTGCTTCACCTGGTAGCTATTTATGAGAACCTATCTCATCCTTCATCTGTAGCTCTTTTGCCTTTGGGAAGAACCTCTCCATGAAAACCTCCCTCAGCTCTACCAAACTTTTGATTGAGTCATGCGGCAACTCATTCAGCCAGTTTGTTGCCTCCCCAGCTAGAGACAAGAGGAACAACCTCAGTTTCATCACAGTTTGGCTGACTCTAGGAATCTCAGTTGACTTGCAAATTGCAACGAAGTTCATCAAATGTTGGTTTGCGTCCTCACCAGCAGTTTCTCTAAACATTCCTTTCAGGATTAGTAGTTGGATCATGGTGCTAGTAATGGTGAACTTCACTTCTGGAGGTAGCACTGGTAGTACTATAGCTCCAGCTCCAGGTCATCTTCTTCAAATGCCATACGCGCCGGTTGTTGGACTCGACCCCTTGGAGCTAGTGGTTGTTGTTGTGGAGGGGCTATCTCTTCTACCCCTTCATTCTCCTTAACCACCCTGTTCGGGTCATTAGCATTATGCTGAGAACCTCTAGCATTGGCCTCAATATCTTGTCTCAGTCTCTATCTCTGGGCTTCGAGTTCCCGTGCATTCACCATCTTCCTTATGGTTTTAATTAGGTTGAGATCGTAAGTAATCAATGGTGCTCCCTTACTTCTAGTGTTTGGCATGCACTAATGAACTCACATGTAAATGACACAGACAAGAAACAAGAAGTAAAATTAAGAAATACAACTACAACTAAAGTAAAATCTAGTAGAGTATTTCTGAACAAAAAATCCCCAGCAACGGCGCAAAAATCTGATACGTCCAAACATACACCTCAATTAAGAAGTATAAACGGTCGAAGTCAATTATAGAACTCAACCGGAGTTGAGGTCGATCCCATAGGAAATTTACAGCAGAAACCACTTTACTGACGGTTATATTTAGTTGTGGTTAATATTTCCAAAAAGAGTGAATTGCGAAAAGTAAATATTGGGTTGTTTGAGTTCAAGTAACTAATTTGTAATTAAAGTTAACAGTCAACAAGAGCAAACAATAGTTCCAAGATTTTAGTAATTGATTTAACGAGACTAGGATTGTGTTACTCATGACATTTACTTCACTCCCGAACTCTATACAAGTAACTGTTTTATTGCTAATATTATATATTCCTAGCAAGTTAAGTTCATCTAAATGTGTTTCAGCCCTATTAGATGAGTTTCACTCTTCTCCTCTCGGACTAAGAGTGCTTTAAAGCGTACCCTTGCATGCTTATTAAGAAAATTATCTTCTCTCGAGCTCCAATTTTCGAAACGAGTTGATGGAGTTTGATTCTAACTTTTCCTAATTATCACTTTTTTCTCAAACAAGTGATAAATACAAGAAAGTTCTAATGCGTGCACTCATTAGAAGGCAATTATTATGAATGTAGAAACAACATATACAATTAACAATCAAACGTTACTCGTAGTTGAATCCGTAGTTATGTTGTAGTCATGGTTCCCACAACCCTAGTTGTGGTGTTTAGCCGCTCATTATTTCAAGAAAAACAACATTAGAGATTCACGAAAGCATAATATAATAGACTTACAGTAATCGCAAACCAAAAGCTTCTTGACTATCAACACTAAAACAAGATCAAAAAGTTTTGATCCAAAGTAAATGATCAAGAAAATGTGGTCAAAAAGTAAAACTAGTGTTTCTCCCACTCTCGATGTCTCAATGTCACGATGATAATCGATAATGTTCAAAACAATAAACCCTAAGTAGTTAAAATAGTCTTTGAAAAGAGTCCTACTAAAAGTAGGACTGCAGCTGTCGCACATCTTCATGGGCAGGGTGACGACTCGTCTAAGGTTAGACGGCTCGTCACGCCTTCCGTGGTCCCACACTTAGACAGTGTGGGCTCTTCTTTCACTGATGGACTTCATGAACCACCTGACAGCCTATCTACTGGACCACGGCCCGTGTAGGGCCTCGTGGTGTTAAACCTACATTTGGGTAGCTACTAGTTTCAATTCCAATTCTTCACGATCCATAAGATGTCCCGTCTACTGGACCATGGCCCATGTAGGGCTTTGTGGTATTCAAGCTTTACTTAGGCCTCCATTGTCTTCACTATCTTCACTGCCACGAGCCCTTAGACGACCCGTCTAATGGACCACAGCTCGTGTGGAGCCTCGTGGTGTTAGACTTGGGTTATATTTTCCATCTTTCTTCTATCTTTGCATCCAAGTGTTTCACCTGTACAATCATCAAAGAAACCATCATATCCATATAAAAAGCTCGATTTCTCGCACTAATCCTTAGTTTTGAGCGTCAAATGTTCTATGTGTTCACGACACATCAGTTATTCAGACTTCACCCCAACACTAACAGTCCATTTACCCTACCCTCACATAGAAAATAGTGCAATGCCCTCAATGCAACAATAATGTAAAAGCTAGGGTGACACAAACCTGTGTTGCTCAAGCGCCGAAGAACTATCAAGAGGCTGGTGGGTCCGGTAGCCTCGAACCACATGTATCAAACTTTGTGGAGCCGTCAGTGACGCCCTCTGGAGTAATCTTAGGAGCATCATCAGTAGTGTCCCCCGTAACAATCGTAGGAGAACTATTAGTAGTGTCAGTCGAGCCCGATGCTCTGGCTACCATCTCCCGTACTCTCTGTTGTGGCAACTCCTCATCTACCAATTATTGTAAATGAGCAGCCTGTCGCTCACGCCACTCTCTCTTGTGGGCTCACCGCACCACATTAGGGTCAACATGAGCATCATAGGAAGTTTGTGCACGGTTCCCAGCCGCATGAGGAGGGTCAAGACTAGGGTCCTCATAACAAAATAGCGCAAAAATAACATCTCCTTTGGCATCCATAGGATAAGGCTTTGGTGCAGATGAACCAGCGACAATAAATGCATCTATCTCGGCCCAGAGTGTGTCTAACTTAGTCTGGAAGCCTGAGAGATCTACATACTGTGTAGTCTGTGGCCGGTTGAGCATCCATAGCTAGAATGCATCAATCCTCCTATAGACCGTCTGAATCTTCTCCTCAACAACAGCCTGCATCCGCTTCTCTGAGTCCTCAACTACCTTCTACATCCATGGCCTAATATGTTGCAGTAGTGTCGCCATATGAGTCTCCAACTTTTGTAGTCTGGCTAACGGCACAATGGATTAATCGGGGGTAGGTGGAGCACGTGGTGTGCTCTCACTCAGGCCAGAAGAAGATGGAGGAGCAGTCTCAACAGGCTCTGTAGTAGTGGATGGAATGGTGCCTTCCTCGGGCTGCTCCAGTGCAAGTGCCTCGTCCATTAGCAGCATGTCAATCTGAATACCCTGTCTTGGTGATGCCAGGTTAGCCTTATGATGAATAAGGCTAATATTCACGCTCTTCGTCATCTAAATGTACTGATCAGTAGCATACACCGGGATAGTGGCCTCTCTACACAGCCCAAATATCAAGCATAGGAATGGAAGTGTAGTGGTCTTCTAAAATGGCCTCTCATGGATCTCGGGTATAATCCCATGGGCGAAATCAATCTTGTGCCTAGCCATCAAGCAATCTATCATCACTGTCCGATCCAGAGTCAACTGATTGTCTGCCATCGTAGGAGACAATCTAGCCCGGACAATAGACCACCAAAACTTAGCCATAAAATTTAGGGTGGCCTCCTTGATAACGAGCATCAAGTCCCTAACATTCTTGGTATCAACCCCCTGCTCAGCAATATAACCTACTACCCATCGTAGCTAAGCCTCTCTCTGCTCTGTATACCTCATAGCTGCTCTGTTCAGGACCAGCTGCATCTGGTAATCAAACTCTGCTGTATTAAGGGGATACTCATGCGATGGGCTGTAAATAAACTGGTGAACTGTGGCCTCTGATAAACTCACGGGGATGTCCCATACTAGTATGGAAAGGCGTGGAGGCTTGTCTAACTCCTTGGCCCTCGGTGGTAGGCATTATTCATTGTGGCAGCGTAGGAAGCGTAGAACTCTCCGCCATCCACTCATACATGTGCCTCTAAAACAGCTCATGTGTGGAGGCTGCCTATAATACACGTCGCTCCTCCGTAATGGGACGGGCATGCTTTTGTTGAGAATTCTGGTGGATGGCGTCCAAGTATATCTGAAACATACCCTAGAAACACCACTTGTTTGGTTCACTGGTGATCCGTATCTGCACAAAAGGTTTGGTGGGTGGTGGGTCATGTGCCACTCCGGTCTAAGATGCATCAGAAGTAGATGCTACAACTGAATCTGAGTCGGAGCCAGGCTCGAATTGGGCTGCATGCTGTGAACCTGAGGCTGCTCTAAGCTATTACTCCCCACTCCCTTCTCTCGAGTTCTGTTCTCCCTCCTCAGACTGGGAAGCACTAGCTCGACTGATGGAGTCTGATGCATCCGGCACCTGGACTATATCAATTAATCTATCTTGATGGCGGGTAGTCTGAAGTGCCTTTGGTGAGCCATTATCTATGCCCGGGTCAAATTCAGACCCACTCAACTCATCTTTAGTAGGCTCATTGACTAACTACAGTCGGGCTGAAGGTGCTGTGGACTTAGACCTCCCTCATTGATGATAATTTTTCATATTCTTAGGCGGAATTGTACATGTGGAAGACTTGTTAGTACCAAAATATACAAAAAGAAAGAAACAAGAGAAGTAAAAGTGAAACTACGAAACCAAAAGAGAAAAATAAAAAAATTACAGACACAGTACACTATTTTGGTCCTACTATTGAGATCCCACGGACCGTAGAAGTGTCTACGAGCCGTAGGAACCATCCGTAGGAAAGGAAGTCAAATTTCAGCTTCAGAAGTTGGAATGACGTTCACTGGTACGGTCCATCAAGGTTTCTACGGACTGTAAGCCAAATCGTCATTCCTAACTTATGCTACTGTTTTGTGCATTCAAGATGACGGGACTGATATGCGGTTCGTAGGAAATCCTACGACCCGTAGATCGAAGTCTTTAATTCCAACTTTAGCAGTTCAGTGCCTAGATTCTAATGCAATCAAAATTTCATTTTAACTAACAATCCAACCTATCATAATTCATGCATAGCTCATGTAATTTCGTCATCCTAAGGGTTAATAATGGTAAGTGGAATCAAGTTACAAAATTAGCACTATAATTAAACCCTAAGTCAAGATCACAGTTTGGAGTGAATTTCTCAAACAACACTATGACATCTATGAAATAAAATCTACAACACTCACTACGACTTTCATCCCAATGGTTAATTTAAACGAGTAAGTGCATCAACACAAGCATTATAACCCTAGGTCAAGTACAATCAACCCAAATTCAATCAAAGGCAGCCAAAGAATTTAGGCCCATACCTTTTTGCGAGACTTTGGAGGTGTGTGAGTGTGGAAAACAACAAACGATGACTCAATCTTATGCCTTTATCAAATTTGACAGACCTGCAACCTTTGTATTGATAATTTGGTAATTAGGGACGGAGGCAATGGAGTTGTGGATTGATTTATGGAGTTTGGGAAGGGAGGGAAGTGGAAGAGAAACGGTTAGGAGGGTAGTTTAATAGGTGTAACAGTTGAAATAATGGGAAGGGGGGAAGAAACGAAAATGGGGGTTTTATATTTTAGGGTTCACGGGTCAGGTATTTTAATTAAAACAGGCAGGTTTCGGTGAAAACCCGTCTACGGGTCGTAGATATTCCTATGATCCATAGATGGCCTCCGTTATTCTATTCAACACCTAGCGAAATTCAGGAAACATACCTGGGGTCTACGAGTGCAGACTACGAACCGTCAAATTTTATACGGTTCATACTGTGCACCCGTAGACTTAAAGCTGCAGTTGTATTTGAACTGCAAATTCTACGGATGCCATCTACAGTTCTTTGAATGAAAGATGACTCGTATATGGTAACAGTAGAACTAGTCCTTAATGTCTTACTTTTCACCAACAATCTATGGATCAGGCCTACGATTTATAGGTTTTCCTACAACCCGTAGTCCCAAACCGTAGGTCCCTCTGCACTTTTGAATTTTTCCAGATTTTCTTTCTTTCTTGCACGTGTAACAAACATTAGGACTTCTTTTTACATTTTCTTAACACTTTTTGGACACGGACCCTAAATTAACCTATTCTAGCAAAAAACAAACTTGAAACTCAGGAAAACTAGCTAAATTACATTTTTGATTGCCTCCCAAGCAGCACTTGATTTAACGTCGCGGCACGACGCAGACACCTTGATTACTTATACTTAATCAAGATCCCATTCTTCAATCACTTCTTTCACCTCTTCTTGTTGTCCTAAGTAGAGTTTTATCCTTTGACCATTCACCTTGAATCTTTTACCATCATCATTCTCTAGCTCAACCGTTCCATGTGAAAACACTTGCATAACTCTAAATGGCCCAATCCATTTGGACTTGGCTTTGCCAGGAAATAAGCGCAACCTTGAATTGAAGAGAAGGATAAAATCACCGGGAACAAATTCACGCTTTTCAATCTTTTGATCATGGCACCTCTTCATCTTTTCTTTGTACAGGGCTGAACTTTCATATGCTTTTAGGCGAAACTCATCAAGTCCATTCAACTCATTTAACCTTTGATTTGATGCATCACCCCAATCTAGATTCAACTTCTTGAGTGCCCACATTGCTTTATGCTCTAGCTCTTCAGGCAAGTGACAAGACTTCCCAAACACAAGTTGGTAAGGAGACATACCTATGGGAGTCTTGAATGCATTATGATAGCCCATAGAGCATCATCAACCTTTCTTGACCAATCAGTTTTGTTCGCATTCACAGTCTTTGCTTTATATCTCTATTGGACACTTCAACGTGCCCACTAAACTGTAGATGATAAGGAGTTGCTATACTGTGTCGAATACCATATTTCTCAAGCAATGCCTTGAACAACTTATTACAAAAGTATGAATCTCCATCGCTAATAATCTCCCTTGGTGTACCAAATCTGGAAAAGATATTTTTTTCAAGAATACGGTGACACTCTTTCCTTCATTGTTTGAAAGCGCAACAACTTTCACCCATTTAGACATACAATCGACCGCAAATAGTATGTACTTCATCCCATTCGAACTAACAAATGGACCCATAAATTCGAGGACCCAAACATCAAACAATTCAATAACCAGAATAGGATTAAGTGGGAGCTCTTGCTTCTTTGAAATACCTCCTTCTCTTTGACAACGATCACAAGATTTGGTGAAATCATGAGCATCTTGGTGAATATTAGGCCAATAATATCCACACTGCAAGATTTTATGAGTAGTCCGGATGCCACTATGATGACCCCCAATAGGAGACGAAAAACAAGCTTCCAATATTCTCATCATCTCTACCTCAGGAACACAACAACGAATAATCCCATCAGCACAAATACGGAACAAATAAGGCTCTTCCCAAAAGAATTTCTTCACATCAGACATGAACTTTCTCCTTTGGTGAAATGACAAATCCGAAGCTACCATATCACTCACTAAGAAATTAGCAAAATCTGCAAACCAAGGGATAAGATCATATGAGGCAGCCAATACCTGTTCGTCAGGAAACGCATCATCTATCTCAACACCATTGTCTAACTTTAACATTGCTTCCTCTTCTAAACAGGACAAGTGATCAACAACTTGATTTTCTGTCCCTTTTCTATCTTTTACCTCAAAATCGAATTCTTCCAATAATAACACCCATCAAATTAGACTCGGCTTTGCATCCTTCTTTGCCATAAGATATCTCAACGCTACATGATTAGTATGTACAATGACTTTGGTGCCAAGCAAATAAGACCTAAACTTCTCAAAAGCGAAGACTATGGTAAGCAATTCTTGTTCGGTGACAGTATATTTCTTTTGAGCAGCATTCAGTGCTTTGCTCGCATAATATATGGGATGAAGAATCTTCTCTCATCTTTTCCCCAATACTACGCCAAGTGTTACCCCACTCGCATCATACATAACTTCTAACGATTGTCCCTAATCTGGTGAAATAATGATCGATGCACAAATCAACTTCTCTTTCAACCCTTCAAACGCTTTCAGACACGAATCATCAAACACAAATTTTTTCTCCTTTTCAAGCAATTTGCACAATGGGTGTGCTATTTTAGAGAAATCTTTGATAAATCACCGATAGACACCAGTATGTCCTAGAAAGCTTCTAACTCCCTTTAAAGAGATAGGGGTGGTGGTAGATTTTCAATCACCTCGATCTTTGTTCTATCAACCTTAATACCTTTTCGAGAGATTCGATGATCGAGAACTATACCTTCCTTGACCATAAAGTGACATTTTTCCTAGTTTAGCACGAGAATGCATTCTTTACACTGTTTTAGAACGTCACCTAAGTGTGCCAAGCAATCATCAAACGAGTCACCAACCACCAAAAAATCATCCATAAATACCTCAATGGTATCTTCTACCATATCAGAAAAGATAGACATCATGAAACGTTGAAACGTAGTCGGTGCATTACACAATCCGAATGGCATCCTCTTGAACTCAAACGTCCCGTAGGTGCAAGTAAAAGTAGTCTTCTTTGATCTTCCGGTGCAATTGATATCTGATTATAGCCTGAATACCCGTCTAAAAAATAGTACCACCCCTTACCAGCGAGATGATCCAACATTTGGTCCATGAACGACATAGGAAAGTGATCTTTCTCTGTCCATGTATTTAGCTTGCAATAATTCATACACACTCTCCAACCAATCACCGGCCGCATTGGTATAAGCTCATTCTTCGCATTGGGAACCACAGTGATTCCTACCTACTTTGGCATGAATTGAACAAGGCTCACCCAACTAGTGTCTACAATTGGATAAACCACTACAGTATCTAACCACTTGATGATTTCCTTCTTCACAACCTATTGCATAGGTGGATTCAGTCTCCTCTGTTGCTCAATGCTAGGCTTGCAGTCTGGCATGAGTTGGATCTTATGAGAACATATGCTCGGTGAAATACCTATTATGTCGGCTATAGTCTAACTGATTGCCCTCTTGAATCATCTCTACACCGCTATCACAGCTTCTACTTGCCCTTCACTCAAATCAACAGTAATTATGACTGGCAAAGTATTATTCTGGCCCAAGAACACATCACAAATAAGGTGGGAGAGCCTTTAGTTCTAACTTTGGAGGCTCGTCAATAGATGGTTTTTCTTGTAGAGTTTCTGTATTTTTCATATCCAAATCCAGTTTATTTGGTGCGACACGAAGGTATCCTAATCTATCAAGTGCAACAGCCATCTTATTGTACTCCTTAATATGCTCCGCATCAAAGTTCATAATCACAGCTGCTAATGCTTCCACACCTACCTTCTCTTCAATCGGTACCTCTGGTTGCTCTTCGGTAGTCATATTTACTACAGATACTACCTTGAGATCACTTTGATGTTTCATGGATTTGCAGATATTGAATGTTATCTCTTCATTGTTCAAACTGAACTTCACCTGCCCTCTCTCCATATTAACTAAAGCACGTCCAATAGCGAGAATGGTCTCCCCAAGATGATAGGCACCTCAAAATCAACTTCTCAATCTAAAATCACAAAATCAGTCGAAAATATGAATGCTTCAACTTTAACTAGAACGTTTTGTAGTACCCCAATTGGTTTCTTTACAATCCGATCAGCCATAAGTAGTCACATTATAGTTGGTTTGGGGGCTCCCAAGCCCAACTTTCTAAACACTGAAAGTGGCATCAGATTAATGCTAGCACCCAAATCACATAGGGCCGTAGAAAAATGTAATGCGCCGATAGTGCATGGAATAGTAAATGCTCCAGGATCTTTTTTTTTCCTACACTAACGATCTAGTAGCAATGGCACTACAATGATGTAACTTATCATCATCTTCAAAACTGATAGCTCTTTTCTTGGTCACTAGATCTTTCATAAACTGAGCATAGCCCGAAATCTGTTCCAGAGCTTCAATCAAAGGTACATTTATTGATAATTGCTTCAACATGGAGAAAAACTTACGATATTTCCCTTCCTCGGTTCGCTTGACCAACCTTTGAGGAAATGGAGGCGGAGGTCTAGGCATTGGAATGATCTTTTGAGTCACTTCCGCTTCTTTCTCATTGTGATTTATAGGTTGTTCCTCTTTTTCAACATCATCCCCTTCCGGTTCATTAGCACTTTCCACCTCAGTCGGCATAGGAGGGTTAATGGTTTGTTTTTTGCCCCTAGTAGTGACTGCCATGCAATGTCCATCATTCTTCGGATTTTGGATAGTGTTGCTAGGAAGTGTTCCTTGTTGGCGTTGATTAACACTTGAAGATAGTTGACTCAGTTGTTGCTCAATCTGCTTAATAGATACTGCATGTGAATCTACCTTTTGCCCAATGCTGGATAAATCAGTACGCATCTCTTTCACATGGTCATCAGTCGAGTCAAACCTTTTCATCATCTTAGCCATCATATCCTCAATGTGATTCAAACTTGATCCTCCATCACGATTTCCTGGTGGGACATATGGGCCACTCTAATTATTTATGTTATTATAGCCATTTCTGTAGCTATTATCACGGCTATAGTTCCCATCACGATTATAGTATCCTTCACGGTTGTAATTACTCGTGATAGTTCCCATCACGATTATACTGTCCTTTACGGATGTAATTACTAAAGTTTCAACCTTGATTTCCTTGACCTTGGCGCCAATTATCCTGATCGGATGCTTGGACGTTAGTCTAGAAACCCCTCGTTTGCTCATTCACAAAGTTCACATCCTCTTCATATATAAACTAAGCAGCCGGTGGTGCTCTATTTTGATAGTTCACTGCATTAACTTTCTTAGCACTCCCACTCACATGTTTCAAAACTAAGCCAACCTCTATTCTCAACTTTGCCATATCTTCGTGAATGTCATCATGTGATTGATTAGGTGTGGCCTGTATTGAAAAAGTACTCTTTGCGGTAGCCGAAGTTCTGGTGCTCCATTCCTTATTATTCTTGGAATCTTTTTCAAGTTTCTCTGCAAATTCCTGAAATGTATTTGCCCCGTAAGATCCTCCAGCAATAGTATCTAACACTGCTTTTCCATTGTCATCCAGTCCTCTGTAAAAGTACTCTTTAAGCGACTCATAATCAATACGGTGGTTTGGTACACTTCTCATGAACCCTGTAAATCTGTCCCATGAATCACTGACTGACTCCCCATGTGGAGCTACGAAGTTGTTGAGTTTATCTTTGAGCTTCAACTTCTTTGACAACGAGAAGTATTTTTCCAGGAACACTCTATGCAGCTCCGCCCATGTGGTAATAGAATCATATGGGAGCTCAGATAACCACATGGTAGTATCACCTGTCAATGATAATGGAAACACACGTAGCTCGATTGCATCCATTTCTAAATCTTGCCTTCCCACACTGCTCTTACACACGCTGATGACTTTACTTAGATGAGCATATGGGTCTTCCAATTGCATGCCATGAAATAAACCTCTGGATGTAAGCATTTGCATCAGACTGCTCGTAACCACAAATGTATGTCCGGGTGGTAATGGAGGAACAACTATGGCACCAGTTGATCCCACAGCGTTATGATCAACCATGTAGTTAATACGCACATCGGGTGCTGGTTGATTGTTCACTATCGTAGGGTCATTCTGATTATTTCCCTGATTTCTTGGTGGAACTCCATGAAGTGGGATTTGGGGTGCCTGATCCCCATCCCCACCTGTATTATCCTCTAGTCCCAAATTCTGGCCATGTCTGGTGTTGGCCATTTTTCATGGTGCTTGTCTTAGCTCTGGGTCGTAAGGTGTCAGGGGAATGCCTTAACTTCGTGTATTGGACATACACGCTGAACCAAACCTATAAGAAACAAAAATAAAAGAAAATGTAAAATCATAAAATAATTGACTAACAATACAATAACAAAATTAATCTAATCTAAAAGCTTTATTCCCCAATGGAGGTGCCAAAATTTGATACACCAAATTACACCTCCCTAAAGAAGTATAAGTGGTCGTTGTCAAATAAAGAACCTAATAGAGGTTAGGGTTAATCCCATGAGGAACAAGGTCTAGAATTAGGCCAATTTATTGTTAATTGTACTTTTAGTAAGATTATTTCCATAAAAAGGGGGGATTTGTAACATAAAAGTAATATTGATTCAGTTGAATAGTAACAAGTAATTAAGTAACAAGATTTAATATTCTGTTAAGTCAATAAAAGATGAAACTAGGGTGTACGTGTTCTCCACAAGTGCTTAACGCAGTAAACCTTATGATAGTAACCCTTATCTAGTGTTTAACATGCAAAGTCGGTAAGTTAGGTATCTCTTATGTGATTGGTCGTCCAAATAGGAAATTTCACCATGCAACTGTCGGTATACGGGTGTATGCTTTACTAACCCTTATCCTTGACTCCAGATTAGCCTTCACAGATATGGTTCCAGCTATTAGACGGTGAAACATCTCCCCAAATCTCTGTTATTTAATCTCTTTTCTCGTTCGTTACTTCCTTGGTCGGGCAAGTACGAATAAGGCAGGTTCTAACGTTGGCCACCGTTAAAAAGCAATCAAAATGAAGAGATCAACAATATATGTATAAACACTATTCAAAGATTACTTAATTATTAGGTCTACATTGTTAATTACTCATGCTTTCCACAACCCTAGTTGTGGATTTAGCTACTCATGCTTGGGTGACCACAATTCATAATAATTTGGTTAAAGTAAATCATGAACTTACAATGTGAGTAATTGAAATCTAGAATCCTAAATTGATGAACAAAAGCTATATTAAAAACCAAAACTTCAAGAGTTTAATAGACAAAGTGTTCCCAAGTTAATTCTCAAAGCCAAAACAAAAGTTAAATTGTCTAGTACACTAAAAAATGAAAAATACAACTAATATTTATAGAAATCAATATCCTAAGTAAAGTAGGTAAAGGAAATCTAGGAAAATTCGATTTTGGCAGTCCTTCGTATGGTTCGTTCCTACGGCTTGTAGGAGTTCCTACGGTTCGTAGG
This sequence comes from Solanum appendiculatum, assembly GCA_018342035.1. NCBI lineage: Eukaryota > Viridiplantae > Streptophyta > Magnoliopsida > Solanales > Solanaceae > Solanum > Solanum appendiculatum. Next base: position 771,981 of record JAGDQO010000635.1, on the reverse strand, counting down.
AACCATCCGTCAATAAGCAGCTTCAACTTTTCTTCTGAACTTTTCTACGGTTCGCAAACCGTAGAACTTTGTACGAACCGTCCTATCATCTCGTCAACCAAGTACTGGAGCTCAACTTTTCTGAACATTTCTACGACTCAATTATACGGCTCGTCATTAGCTTCTGTCGTTTTACACTTAGCTCCACAATTCAATTCTTCAAACCACGACTTATTCATATGGGTCGTAGGAAGGTCTACGGCTCGTAGGTTGAGTCGTCAAAACCCAAAAACTCTGCTGCATTATCTCTTTTCATCCCAACTCTCCAAAACCTATTTTCCTGCAAAATCCAAGCAAAAAACCACTAAATCTATTAATAAATGCTTAAGATACACGCAAAACTCCAAGTTTAACGCATTACAGGTACCATAAATCCACAGTACATCAAGGATCCAACCCGATTTCTATTTCAACCCATTTTAATATCTCCAATTTTAACCCAACCCGCCCATTTGACACCCCTAGGTTAGCATATTAAGATATGTTGATATAGTGATAATACATTTACTATTTTGATGATGAGTGGCTCTAGTCTGATGTGAGCTTACGGATGAGCGGATATGTGTAGATCGAGTGCCATGCAGTATGTTCCATGAACAACTAGGTTCCTCTACAGGTCATGACTAGAAGAGTAAGATTAAAACCCTTTAGCATGTGTGTACATATGAGAGTGATATTTCTCTAAGAGAGGGTTAGAGATTTTTTCATGATGTAGAGCCTATACAGCTGCAAGGCTAGAATGGATAGGATTTTCATCATTCTATTGACTTATTTGTATTTTAAAAAGTGTGTTAATGATTATATTAATTTGGTGATTGTTGCTCGGTGCTTGATGATTGACATGCTACTGATGGTCTAGTGTTGAAAGAGAAGATATGTTAGAGAAGAGTACATATCTAAATATATATACAAGAGTACATACATACATATATATATATATACACACTTGTATTCTTAGAGTGCTGGTTTGTTGAAGTGTACTTGTGAATTATTCGGTGAGTGATGATTTTGACTAGATAGAAGGATGATGTATAGGTATATTCATATGCATACATATATGTTACTGATTTAGAATGATTTTAATGACTCATGACTTATTTGGTCGGCTATGTGGAATTAACTTGTCTACTTGCTTTATAATTGTAATTATATATTCCTTACTAATATTAGTCAGCCTATATATGATGACTATCAACACATAGTGTTGAACAAAATTCGTTAAAATCATATATATGGGCCTCAAGAGGTCTTTTTTTTTCTAGACTAAGCTTTTTCGGATCTACATTTTTAGGCCATCCAAGGTCGATTTTTTTATGTCAATTTTGATATTTTTTTTAGTAGCATGTACTAGAGTCGATGATTTTTCAGAAACATATTATCTACCTTTACGAGCTAGGGGTAAGGTCGGTGTATACTCTATCATTCCTAAATTTCACTTGTGGAATTTCAAATGGTATATTATTGTTGTTGTATTTTACGTATTTTCATTTAAGATTATAAAATTAAAAAATCATTGTAATTTTTCTTAAATTCCATAAGACAAACAAATTGAGGGGAGAGAGTATAATATAGGTCATTCAATTCTGTTTCTCTCAGCAGCAGCAGCACCACGTCTACTCCATTACTACTACTTGTTATGTTGTTACCCCTCCTCGTGCCTTTCACGTGATCTTTCAACCACCCCCACCCCAACACACAAATGAAGTCATGAACATGAACATAAATGCTCTCTTCCTTCCTCTGCGCTCATCTTCTCTCTCTACTCAAGACCTAAGAATTAATTATATCCATTTTTCTCTCTCCACCTCTCAATATCAAATTTGGAAAATGTCCACCTATTATACACAACCACCGCCGTTGCCTTTTGCCTCCTTCTCCGACGGTGGTACAATTCCCAGCACCGCTGTAGATAACTCCCCTTCTTCTTCTGCTTCTTCATTGTCGTCGATTATGATTGTTATCATCATTGTTGCCTCTACCGTTATTCTATCTGCTTCTATTTACCTCCTCCTTCGTTTACTCACCCGCAGCTCCTCCCGTACTTACTCCGCCGTGGACGACGTTGTACCACATTCTACAGCCTCTGGACATCGATTCTCGGATCGACTGCTTCAGTCATTGCCGCTGTTCAGTTTTGGCTCTGTCACTGGCAATTTGACTGGCATTGACTGTGCAGTTTGTCTCTCTAAATTTGAATCGCATGATTCCACTTTGTTGCCATGCTTTTCACAGTGATTGTATAGACACGTGGCTTGTAACTAACCAGACTTGGCCTCTTTGTCGTTCTACTGTGAACCCTGCCGAAGCAGATGTACTCAGCAAAGTATTGGCAGCAACAAACTCCGACGGCCGTACTATAGGCACTCCTAATAGTGGTAATTTTAGACTAGAAATCGGGAGTGTAAGTCGGAGACGGGTCGGGTCAGATTCCGTCGCAAGCGAAGGGCGTAGATCCTATTCCATTGGTTCATTTGAATATGTTGTTGAAGAAGGCCACGAACTGTCTATAGGATCAATTTATCAGAGAGGACTCTCCGAATGCAGTGGATATAAGGAGTCAGTTGGAGTTTCGGTACCCAAGCCACCGGGGGAGGGTTTAACCGCTGATATTTCAGGAGGACGGAGTTGGCTACGGGATTACGTCGACCGAACTGCGTTATTCCGGAGCTCCGGTAGGTTTTTCAGTGGTAGCAGCAGGCGGAGTGATGTCGTCGTTCCTGTTGACAATTTGGAGGCTGGCCAAATTGGGGAGGAAATCAGCGAGTACTTTCGCTGGCTCTCAGGGGTATGATTTTGCACATTCGTTAGCATGGAAAGGGCAATTTCGTCTTTTTCTCACACTTATATATACTACTATGGATAAACACTAAACAACAACAAATTTTTGTTCTATCTAGTTTCTGTCTAACAATTTTTTAGCAAGAATGGGCTAGGTAATCTGTATATATACATTTGTTCTATTCATTTATGATTTTATCGACGTAAAATTTTGTTTAGTAATATATGGAGTGACCAACAAGATTGATTAATGACGATAATTCATTTATTACTCTTTTATCTCATATTTACTGTTGCTTTTTTCTCTTAATTTTATTATTTCATCCTCTAAGAATTTTTTTCAAAACTTTATAAGCTTGTTTATACTATTAAAATGAAAGTAATTCTAAGAGAAAGAATAAAAAAAATTGATTAATTCTATTTTAATTTTATAAAAATAAATAATTTGAGACAATAATTTATAGTAACGTAGACAAACTAACAATACTTCTTATAGACGAATAGATGGAGTAACAGTTTCCCAATGTTATCCAGTTGAGTTCCTATACAATGCGAGAAAAATCTGGGGATACATGTGAATAATAGCATTATAATTTTTGGACTATTTTGTAGGAATTATTTTCTCGTTTGATTCTATCATAAAATTAATTTGAATTTGTACCGGACAAGTGCATGTTTTATACGAACGAAAATATTTTTCATAATTTTAAAAATTATTTTTTGTATTTGGCAAACAAGTGAAGAGTATTAGCTAAAAAAAATTATATGTAATTTAGATAAATATATTATTTTAAAAAAAATTATTTAATCAATCAAACATAAAAAAAAAAATTAAAATATCTTTCTCAATATCGAACACAAAATTTTTTAACATGGTAGAGGCACTACCAACAATAGTTGTGTGAAGTTCCATTCAATTTTTACACTTGAATAAGTGGGTCCATTTGCATACTTTTACTTCTCACTCACCACACCCATCAATCCCCTCCTATCTGCCCAGCCCTGCTCTATTTTTATTTTCTTCTTTTTCATTTTTTTAATTCTTCAAAAATTGGAAATGTGAGAAATATTAAAAACTTTTTTTTCTTGGTAACCGAAGAAAAGATAAAATATTTTTCTTAGTCAAATTATTAATTATTGCATACTATTTAAATAAATAATCTATATTTATTTAAAATAATTTTATCTAATCAATTTATTTGCTAAAGTGAATGAAAACACAAACTAATTTGAGTTTTCACTTAGTTTAATACTATCATTTGTGATTTGAGTCTCTTTGATGTAAAAATGTTGGATAATAAGTTTATTTTTAATATTAACAAGTAAAGACATTTTAGTTATTTTGATAGATAAGTTGTTAGTAGACATTTTTTTTATTATCAAATGCATCAATAACTTATTTTCAGCTACAATACTTTTATTTTTTATTTTAAAATTCAGCTTAAGCACTAAAATGGTGTTTTTAAGTATGTATACCTAAAAATTATGTAAATTCAGCTAAATCAATCATTTTTAATTCTAACATTTTCGTTAATATTCAGCTATCTTTACATATTTTTAGGAACTTTGTGAAAAAATAATAGTCAAATTAAATAAATCAATTTCTATTTTACCGCTCAGCCTCATTTATTCTTTTTTGGTATGCAATTGCATGCTCTAATATTTGATTTGCTACCTTTATATTTTAACTTTTTCTCGGTTTTAAAAAAAAAAATAGGGATAATTTGGTAATCAATTTATAGGTTGACAGAGACTCCATTGAAAGTTTGGTAATCAATTTATATTTTAACTTTTCTTCAGTTACCAAGAAAAAAAAGTTTTAATATTTTTGAAATTTAGAATTTTTGAAGTATTAAAAAGAATGAAAAAGAAGAAAATAAAAATAGAGGAGGGGTGGGCAGATGGGAGGGAACTGGTGGGGGTGGTGAGTGAAAAGTAAAAGTGTGCAAATGGACCCACTTATTTAAGTGTCAAAAATTGAATAAAATCTTACATAACTATTGTTGGTTGTGCCTCTACCATCTTAAATTTTTTCTTTCGAACACGGTCTAAGTTTTATAAAAGAAGTAAAGGCTGAAGCACGCAGTCATAGTGTCACACAAGTTAATGTTGTAAATAGAAAAAAAAACACATTAGTGATTGTGGGTATTGCATAGGCTAGAAATGAGTTGGTTGGATCATTTATGATTGTACAAACATGGTGTGGCATAGTCATTAGTTTTCCTCTAGCATTGCATTAGCTTGTTCAATTTATATTCATTGATTTTTTTTAAAGCTGTAACGCTAAGTTAACTTTTACATGTCATATTTGAATTTGATACATCTATTAGAAAAATAATGATTGACATGATTGTTTTGCCATACTATTCTTATTAATTGATGTTTAGTATTAACTCATAAAAAATGATTTTGAGAATAAATAATTAATGTTAAGGATAAAACATTGAAAAATTAATTATCTTTTTTCTATATGTAAAAAATGATAAGTAAAAGTGAAAATCTATTTTTAAAATAGTAGACAAGTAAAAGTAAACTGAGAAAGTAATTATTAGGGATGTACAAACCGAATCGAAAACTGAACCAAATCATAAATCGAGTCAAACAAAAAAAAAACCCCGACTAATGGTTTGGTTTGACTTGGTTTGGTATTGGAAAAAAAACCCAACTATACTTGGGTTAGTTTAGTTTTAACTAAAACAAGTCAACTCGAGACCAAACCAACCCGACATTATATATATAATTTTTAAAATTTATTTTATACATAAAAGTATTTACTTTGATTAATTTCTAAATATTACTTATACGTTTTCATAATTTTTATCTTTTAACATATTTTTTCAAGTTTTTTGAGCTTTAGAATTTGAATGGTCCAATAAAGGTTATAGTCTATAAATATTAGTATCTCTAATAAAACTCAATTCAAAATCAAATCAATATTAATGCTAACAAAAAAAATTAATTCAACACTAAGAATGACAATAATGTTGAATATTTATTCTTTAGTTTTACATTGGTTTAGACATTTAAAATACATAACCTAATTTTAATTTTTCTTTAATGCTTAATCATGTAGTTAATACTTATTAGACTTTTTTAGCATGATTTAGAACTTTTAAATTATGATCATTTTCATTATGACTTATCAATTTGCAATATTTATTTTAGATGATTTCATTATTATTTTTTTATTGAATATTTTACTGTCATTACTCATCTCATATTTTGTGTTATTTTCTTAAGAAACACCTTAGATAATTGTATTTTGGTTGGACTAAAGAAATATTTAGAGCACAAGTTAATTATATGTTTGTATGAATACTTACCGAAAAAATCCAAAAACTCAGAAAAATCTAAGGTTTATTAGTTTGGTTTGATTTAAAAATTTAAAAATTCGACACAAATGGTTTGATTTGATATTTAAAAAACCCGAACCAACCCGAAAAATCCGAGGTTGAAAAATCCTAGAAAAACCGAGTTTTATTTGTTTGGTTTGATTTATAAATTTAAAAATTTTACACAAATGATTTGATTTGATATTTGAAAAATTCGAACCAACCCGATCATGTATACTGAGTAATTATGATAGATATCTAAAGTTGCCATTTTGATTCATTCTATAGAACTTTATATTCATCCTATAAAGTTGCCATTTTGATTGGGGATAAGAATATGGTCTAGAATATAATGAAATCGTTTGCTTCTTTAAGTTCTACGCCTCCCTGATTTAATAGAAGTACGATAACATAGTGCAGTCATCCAATTTGCTTTTTCTTTTTCCCCTAAGAGAAAATGATTTGTTCGTGGATGTTTTTTTATTTTTCGAATTCCATGTAAAGAAAAAAAAACATAACATAAATGAAATGGATCTAATTAAGCTTATGGATTATGCGCATGTAATTATTGTTTTTTAAATTCCAAATGCTATATTGGGTCATTAAATTTTGACAGACTCTAATTTATTCTCCCTAGATAATGAAATGGCGATATTAATTATTATGTAGCGTTCCATTTACTTTTGTGGTCATGGCCCAAGTATAATTAATTGATAAAAGTTTATACAAATGAATAATGATATGTGTTGTATACATTGATCAAAGCGTAGGATGTAAATAATTGAATATTTAGATGTAGCTTAATGGGTCACTATTTAATTTTTCACCTTGTTGATGAGGATTCAATTCTCTCTCCCGTGATATATTTATTTGTCTGTGTTGAAAGTCTTATATTTTTTTACAAATAGACTATTTAAATAAAATAATTGGTAAAATATTATGTGAAAATTCTTGACGGTACAAATTTAAAATTTGGTGTTAAACACCCAAAGAAAAAAGCTCTGTTTTTCATTTATATTCCCCTGGAAACCTAAATGCATACTCAAGTGAGATTAACAAAATAAAGATTTTTGTTTTTTACCAAAACAAATAAATAAATAAAGAGGTTTTGCCATCAAATTGTTTATAGCTTTTGACATTCCTTTTTCCACCTACCAACAATGTTTACATGTGCACATGAATTAATTCTCACATTATTAGGTTATCTATTTGTTTTGTCCCAACTCCCAATCCCCTTTTTAAAAAATTCAAACCTTCCTACAAACATGGATCATCTGTTGTGCCCACTGTTACAGGCCTTTTCCTATCTGGCTGTATATGTGACATAGTCGTGAACCAATTCTCCCTGTTATTTTATTCAGAATGGAATGAATGCATTGACCACCAATTTTATTTAGGAAAAACTACCTATTAGACATATATTCATACTATATGAACTAATCAATTTATACTTTCAAATAATTACCAATTATTTCACTATTTAAGAATTTTATAGCAGATTTGGAGTGAGATACATTGAGATTCGTCACTCTTTAAAATTAGCCTAAAATGGAGCACTTATATGTCTACCCACTTAATCACCCCCTATTTCATGCTTTCACTCCAAATTAGCTCACTCTCTCTTCTCATTCTTCCATCCTACGTTCATCACCCGTTCTCTCTCCTCCTTATTTGTAATGACCCGCCCTGTCGTTATAGTTATTTAAAGATCATAGTACCCTTGCATAGGTCCCCGTGGGTCGAGAATCGGTAAAAAGTCAAAAAATGAACAAAGTGGGGTGGGGGGGGGGGCGGACTGCCAAGCTTCGCAATAGAGAACACAGTGAAGTCGCGTGACTTTACTATATCGAAGGAGCTGTCTGCTATAGCGAAGGTCGGAAATTTTATTTTGTGTTTTAAGTTAGTTTTTCATCCAATCCTGGTCAGAACTTAGAATTTCAACCGAAGAACCCCAAGGGTGACTTTTTCAAGACATATAATTTTTCTCTCTTGAGGTAAGTGATTCCAATCCATCTTTTCCTTCCGTAATTCATTTTCTTCTTAGAATCGAAGGGTGAGTCCTTTGAAGAACTTTGTGGGTAATCCCTAGACTAATTATTGCTACGGAAGAATCCTAAGGGAGGTTATATATATAGTTGTGCATATTTTCAATTTTTTTCCGTTGAATTTGGTCTTCTAGCATGAAGTTGTTAGTCTAGGCTTTAATTTCTGTATTAGGAAATCTAGAAATCCCATAAAAATGGGTTCTTGAGCATAAGAGCTGTTCAAGAGAGGTTAATGGGATTAAAACTCCATGAATGATATTAGGTTTATCATAGAAACATTCGATTTAATAAAATAACCTACTAATTATTCATTAGACCTTCTAAAAAGGTATAATTTGGTGCGTTTGATTATCTAAGACCTTCATTTGAGTAAACAGAATATTAAAGTGACATTATACTTTGTTTGTATTGGACTTTGAGTGTTTCGAGGTGTTGAGAAATGGAAGGCTCTGACAATTTAGCTTGTTCGCTTCTAGTTCATCAGTTTAGGTAGGCAATAATTTACTTGGAGTTAGACTTTTCTTAGTTGTAAATATGTAATGTGAGTTGTATTCAGTGTTGATTGGTTTTCGTACATAGTTGTTGTTTTAATGAAATTAAGTGTTACTTGTAAAATTTAGCATGAAAATCGTTGAATTGATTATTTATTGATAATATGGATTATGAACTTGTAATTACTCTATAATGTGATGATACTATGAATGGTGATATCATGGCTATATTATGATTGATGTGTTTCCCTGATAAGTAGTTGGAGAAGTTAAGATATTGAAATATGAAGATATAGTGAGTATATAATAACTATTTGAATGATGAGTGATAACGCTCAAATTACCCTCAAATTACCCTCAAAACAAGTTCAAAGAGTAAGCGGTCGTAAGCAGTAAAAATCCAACAAGAGAGTTGGGGTCGAATCCCCCAAGGAACAATTTATCGGCAATCGAAAAGACAAAGAATTACAAGCTACTAGTTTGAACCTAAACTTAAGAATACACTATTATAAATAAGATTGGTTTTAGGTAACACCATTAAGATTGGGCAAAGAACAAATCGAGCAAGGGATAATTGGGAATTGGAAAATTTCGAACCCAACACTCATTCAACAATTCATTGCAATCTCAACACATGCTAATCATTCATAGGTACGCTAGGAAATCTTTAATAACACAAATCTTCTTTCAATCTTATTGTGCTATCTCATGAAATCTCCTTTCGGTATCAATCATGTGATTCAACAAAACAACCTAATACCTTAATCTAAACCCCTATTTCTAGCAAGTTTAGCAATCAACAAAATAGACCTAAATCTTCTCCTTTCGGTCTCAAACTTAGGACTCAAAGCTGAAATATAATTATTAATCTAATTCTTCACTTCACGAATTTGTACAACCCACAAAGATCGAAAGCTAGATCTGAGCGTGCTTTCTTAAATCATAAATTCATAGATAAAAATTAGACTAAACCCATTTCATGAATATTAAGCATGGAATCAAATACAAAAGCAATAGAATGAGAAATCAAAGATCCAAATGATTTGTCTATTCTTAGCACAAAGCTCCAATCTCAATTATCAATTACACCCACAATTCATGCAATATAAAATAAGAGAAAGAAGATAGGATAAGAAATAATACTATTAAGAACACAATCTTCAAACCAAAGGATGAATTATGAGGCAATTTGCCTTCAAAGACTCAATCCAAAACTATTTAATTCTAATACCAAGAGTTCTTCACTAAGCTAAGCTAAGATAAAATTCAATAATGGAATTGTATGGAATGAATGTTTATCTTCATTCCTTTGTGAGAATTTGGGTCCAAAATCTAAGAAATTCCAATTCTGCCTCTATTCAGACATTTGGGCCTCACAAAAGCGGCTGGGAGTTTGCAAAAGTAGATGTCGCAAAAGCGAACATCCTATCTCTTAAGCGAACCCTGCTTTTTGTGGCCTTTTTTCAAAAACGACTCCCGCACGATCGCTTAAGAGGCCCGTGGACCTCAATTGATCGTTTCTCTCTCTTCGAAGGTGCGACATCATAGGTAGTTTTCCTGCCAGGTTCAACTCCATTTTCCACTCTTTTCCATCATGTTCCTTCCAAGCAATAAATACCTGAAATCATCACAATTCAATGAATAATTATCCTCTTTCTCTACTTGAGTGCCATAAAATCATAAGAAAAGAGCCTCAAATGAGTGGAAATTCACCACTCATCAATCAGTGGCTCAAGTATGATTTGAGCTTACATACGAGTGGTTTGTATGGGATCGGGTACCATTGTGGTACGGTACCTAGACATCTGGGGGTCCCTTGCAGGACAAGATTAGATGAGAAAGATTAAGACCCTTTAGCATATGTGTACATATGAAAGCAAGACTAATTATTCCAAGAGATATGTTGATGATTCATGGGAAATGCTATGACTATACAACTGCAAGGCCAGGATGGACATGAATTCCATTTAACTTTGTTCTTCTCGACAAGTGTGTTGATCAATTGACTTATTGCATCTTGAAAATTGTGTTACATTGACTTATTGCATCTTAACAAGTGTTTTGAATTGACTAGTTAAGGTCTAGTAATGTTAAAAGAGTAGTATCCACTTAACTCTTGCAAATCGAATCCACTTATAAATGCTAAGTGTGGAGGAACTATCTAAACTTGAGAAATCTGTGGGTTGGGGTAGTAAATATGCTAAGGACCTGTGATTTGTGATGAATGTGCTTATGTGTTAACTATGTACAAATGCCTGTCTACATATTTTATAATTGTTATTATATATTTTTTTACTAATCTTAGTCGGCCTATGATGCCCACCAATATATAGTATTTGTACTGATGCTACTCCTGCAAACTTTTTTTGAGTGGAGACTGTGATCTAGAGGTGTCTACAAGACCCTGCATTAAATTAAGCTTGTTTATAGATCTATGGGTGAGCTACTTGCATTCGAGCTACCTCATATTCTCTTATGTTCTGATGTCTTTTCTTTCATACATTGAGACACCTTATTCATTAGTTATTACTACTCTTAGACTTGTTAGTTTGATATTTTGTACGATGACTTTTGGATGTAATAGTTAAACTTCTATATATCTATCTATTTATCTAAGACATAGACTTTATTAAGTGGTGTTTCTGTATTTTGGCTAGAACTACTAGGTGAATACATGAATTAGGTTGATAAGTGTTGGTTTGCCCACCAGTGTTGGTGGTGTGGGTGTTAGTCACGACAGTTTGGATCATGACAAGGTTGGTATTAGAGACCTAGGTTCGTCGATCTCATCGTACTAAAACCTATCTAGTAGAGTCTTGCAAAGCGAAGATCACCTATATTGTTATTTGAGAGAGTACTAGATACTAGGAATGCTCATTTCTTTCTTTCCTTCGTGCTATTACTTTATTACAGTTGCTATCTAACACCTTTTCACTCTATTCTCTCTTAGATTGTAACAACACGATCAGGTGAGGCTAGAGTTGATGCTCTTGCGCCAGTTGTTGTTGCTGTGACTCGTGGTAAAGAATGGGACAGAGGTGGATTAGAGGTAGATGGAGAGTAGTAGTCCTAATTAGGGCTAGAGCTCTACCTACTGAGTAGGTGTGAGAGAGGGTTGGGTCCCCTCCACTTAGAGATGATTCTACAGTCAAGAATGAGGAGGTAGAGGTACCAAATTGAGAGGTAGTTGCACCTACTTCGGCCTCTTCTGAGGTAACACTACACAAAAATAATCTTTAGCGGCATTTAATTAGCGGCAATAGCTTAATTGCCACTAAATATATATATTTTAGCAACAATTAGCACTCTTTGTGAGTGTCCCTAAAGCCTATCGCTACATTGGATCCAATGACAATTAACTAATGCGGGTAAAGGCTTTAGCCCTCTTTGTTTATGTGTATAATTATTGCCACTAAAAGTTATTTTTGTTGTAGTGTAATAGCTTAGGTGATGACATTATTGGGTAGTTTGGAAGTTGATGGGACTACACATGTAGTTCCCATAGTTCCCACTATTACCATGCATCAACATTTGGGAGTTCAACATATTGTAGTTGTGGCTCCTTGATTGGATGAGATTTTTGAGGTAGGTATATTTTTGAGGTTGGTGACTAGACCAGTAATGATTGAGGAGGAGTGCAATCTGTTATAGAGGTTCACTAAGATGAAGCCTCCTATTTTCTACAGAACTGAGTCTGAGGACGTATATGAGTTCATCATTGACTATCATGAGAGGCTTTAGAAGGTGGGGCAGTGGAGAGATATGGGGTATGGTTCGTCACTTTTTAGTTGATGGGAGATGCTAAGTTATGGTGGAGAGAATATGTTGAGTACAAGCAGATCAATTCACTTCCTTTGACTTAGACTCAGTTTTACTCCATATTTTTGGAGAAGTTTGTTCCTTATATTTTGTGAGATAGGAGACATGATGTCTTCACCAACATAGAGCGGGGTAACTTGTCTATCATAGTATATGAGGTTCATTGTCACTCTTTATCTAGGTATTTTCTTAGTTATTACCCATAAAGGAGAAGAGGATCAATCAATTTTTAAGTGCCTGAATGTGGGGCTCTAGCTCGCGATCCTGCAAATGGTAACTTTGGGTAAGTCACTATAAATGGTGGTTGAGTATGCTAAGAACATAGAGGGTGTGAAACATGATTTTTATGCTAAGTATATGGAGAAGAAGGACAAGAAGGGAGGTGGTTTCAATGGGTACTTTATTAAGGTACTAGTTCATTTGGTACTAGTTTCTCAGGAGTATTCTGGACGTCTTGTTCTATCAACTATGCATGTATCATCTAGGGGTCTATCTAGAACTAGACAACAACCATTAGGGTAGAGAGTATATTCTACCCCTTTTACTTCAACACAGTGACTGACTTTTGACTGAGTTTACTTCGAGTATGGTCAACCATGGCACATTCATAAATGGTATCCCAAATTTAGATAGATTGGATTGATAATTACACAACAAAAACTCTCTTAGGTTGTTGTTCCAGAAGGTAGATGAGGGAGTTCGTTTAACAGGAATCATCCTCAGCTTAGGTGAGGTGGCCCCATACTTGGTAGGGATGGCCCTTATCTAATAGTGTCAGCAGTCAGGCAAGTAGAGGCAGTACTCAACCTAGTAGAGGCACATCTCAAACTAGGGGAAATGCTCATTCTATTCCCTAGTAAACCTCAAGAGGAGGCTTCTAACATAGTAATCACATGTACCCTTTTGTTGTTACCGAATGGCTACATCCTTATTTGATCTGAGTTCTTCCTTTTTTATGTATCTACTTACTTTGTTGTCGGTCTAGATATGAATTGTGAGTCTCTTGATATTCTTGTTCATGTTTCTTTTTTGGTGGGAGATACTGTGGCTATTGACACTGTCTACGATTCTGTGAGTTAACGTTTATTGGTTGTAAGACCTGGGTGAATTCAGTGATCCTAGATATGATAGATTTTGATGTTATTTAGGGGATGAGTTGGTTGTCTCTATATCATGCTATCTAAGATTGTCATGCTAAATTTATATCTATTTTTATACTTAGGATTTCTAGATTAGAGTGGAAGGAGAGTTGTAATCCTTCTCCTAAAAAGATCATATCCTATATTCGTGCAAAGAAGTTAGTAGAGAGAGGATGCTTAGAATTTCCGGCTCATCTTGGAGATACTAGTGTAGAGGTTCCTTATTGGGTAAATTTCAGTGGTGCATGATTTCTTAGAGGTGTTTCCTAGTGACTATCTTGATATGCCACCAGACCCGAATATTTTCACTTAGAGTTGGGGACATGTCCCATTTCGCTTTCGCCTTCGCCATATCGGATGGCAATGGTTGAGTTGAGAGAGTTGAAAGTTTAGTTACAAGATTTGCTTAGTAAGGGGTTTATTTGTCCGAGTGTATCTCCTTGGGGTGCTCCTATATTGTTTGTGAATAAGATAGATGGGAATATGCATATGTTTATTGACTACTGCTAGTTAAACAAGGTCACTATTTTGAATAAGTATCCTATTTCCCATATAGATGATTGTTTGATCAGTTTCATGGTGCATTAGTCTTCTCTAAGATTGACTTGAGGTCAGGGTAACATCAACTTAAGATTTAGACCAAGGATATATCCAAGAAAACTTTTCAAATCAGGTCATTATGAGTTCTTAGTTATGTCTTTCAGACTTACTAATGCTCCTATAGATTTTATGAGCTTGATGAATGGTGTTTTCAAATTATATCTTTATTCCTTTGTTATCTTCAAATGAAGGTCTTGGGTATTCAATCCACCTAATTCTACCTTCTTAGAAGGTCTAACTGTTTATTTTAAAGATATTTTATCAAACTGGAGATTTCCATGGTTATACCATTTCCGTTCATGGAGTTTCGACCCCATTAACCTCTCTTGAGATATTCATATACTCAAATGATCAATTTTTATGAGATTTATAAGTTCCCCAATATCGTAGTAAAAGGCTAGATTCATATTTCTATACTAGAAAACATAATTTATTGGTTTGGAATCGAAATTATGCGTAACTATATTCCCCACATGCTATTCCACCAACTTAATAATTTTAGAGTTCAAACCCATAAATTTCCGCAAAGATCATACCCTTCTATTCGAGGAGGAAATTGAATTATGAAATGAAAAATGGAAGAAGAGCACTTACCTCAAGAGATAAATATTCTTGAGCCTAGAAAAAGTTGCCTTACAGATTCTCTAGTAAAATATTCTAAGTTATGACTAAAACTAGGGGAAAACTAACTTAAAAATGTGAGTCACTATTTACCGGCCTTTGCTGAGGTGAAGAAATCCTTCACTATGGAGAATTTTTTCAGGGCTACTGCCTTCGCTATAATAAAGTACACACAGAATTTCAAAACTTAATTCCCCATTATTTATAATTATCAATGTCAGTTCCAACCCACAGAGCCGTGCGTTCGCCTACTCTAACACCTTGATAGGAGAACCCTTACAACTCATCTTAAAACTGAAAATGTGAAAGTTAACGAAATATCAATTTATCCCCTTATTTAAATACAAAATCTCTCTCAGTCTTGATAAAATAAAAAAAATGACTTTTAAAAAATCATGGAACCCACCCTAGGAACTAGTATTAATAGGTACAAGAGCTTCTAAGAGAATACAAAAGAGTAGTAGAAGGTGCCGGAGATCATCATTGTCTTCATCTAAGAAACATCATTGACCTTGCAACCAGACTATACCAAGTGACGTAGTAAGAGTTGTATCAGTACAAACAACACATACTGGTAGGAATCATCAGTTGACCCAAATCCACCGCATAATATTATGTAAATATTCAAAAGGAACACATAACTTGAAGACATAAAACCCCGATCCTATAGCCACAACCCTTTCTACCCAATAATACTACCTCTAATCTCATACACTCCTTTTCAATTATTTCTACCTCCTTCCACTGTCAACTCTACAATTAGAAGCCATTTTACCCTCCTATAATGTCATAACCTGACCCCTCCATCACATCAATACGTTCCGAAACCGCCCATCCTTCCAACACTAGAATTACCCTACTAATTCTATTCCTGAATTCAAAAACACCAACTAACTCTATTAATCGGTCCGTCACCTCTCCAATGATCCCTTGCCAACACCCTGACCCTTAGCCCATTTAGTGCATTGCTTACAAAATATTCCTTATCCCCCTTGACTTGACCCATTACATAATTCAACACAACCCTCAGGTAACCTAGACCACCTAAGGATCCCCAAACTACCATCTACGGTGTTAGCATACAATCATGATCTACACAAGAACCATCCCAACATTTAACCACACCAATACGACCACTCATGGACCAATATGTGATGAACACTTCATAATGAATAAACTTGGTTCACTCATGAAACCAACACATAGAAGAACAATCAAACATGTACCAAGTTTGGTAGCCGAGCCAACCGATATAGAACCCATACCGGGCATGGTACTAGAGCCAACCAATAATATGTACTAAGTGTGGAACCCAAGCCAACTAATAGATATACCATACCAAACATGGTACTCGAGCCAACCAACAGTCTATACTAGGCATGGTACCCGATCCAACCAATAATATATACTAGGAGTGTTACCCGAGCCACTCAAGAATCACAAAATCACAACCACAATAAACTGAATGCAACCACACTTGTATGACCACAAGCGAATAAGAAAAGTTTATTGCATGAGATTGACAACAAGATATCATTTCACTTTCATCCCTTTTAACTCCCTAACCACGTATTGTACAAGTAATACTAGTGAAACAGTTAACATGCACACATAACACAAATTAAGAAACAACTCAACCATCACCTACCTTAAGCGACCCTCCCCAAATAATTTTCTAGCTCATAATCCAATTACCCACATGTTACGATCTATAGAATAACATCCAACAACTTTCATATGGAAAACATTACTAACCAAGTACCTTACCACCCTAAACAATGGTAATCAACACTTTCAACCATCTAGGCTCTGCTCCTGAAGGCCTATGCATGAACTCTTTCATCAATCTACAACAAGTTATGTATTTAGAGTTAGGTCTAACTACTCAGTTAAGCCTAGCCTACTTGGAAGCCAAGTAACTGCTAAAGAAATCTGAACACAAACATTTGGCTCCATCGGGTGAATCCTGACAGAATTAAACCTGGAATCCATGAGTTTTGACCCCATTTGCACTGGAATTTCTTCTCTCCATTGTCCTCAAGCTTGGAGGAGTCTAGGAGGGTTTATTGAGTAGCTCTCACCTCTTTTTTAGTTAAGGAGGAAGAGTCAAATTATAAAGTTATATTTTTTAGGTTTTGGTCCCGTCAACCCCTCTATAACGTCCTAGCAGCCACTACAATTGTGACACCATATAACATGAAAATTCCTGCTTTGGGGGGATGACATCAGCCCGGATCAAATTCAAATTACAAAATTTTCATCGTGTCACCCCAATTTAATTTGGTAGCATATATAAAAAAAATTTAGGATTCCGCACGAGGTGCCTTTCGAATAATGATGAAACTAGTCTTTGCAATAGATACCAATTTACCTATCTTTACTCCCCAAATGACTTTTAAGATGAAAGAAAGAATATCGTCCATTGAATACTATCATCTATTTTGACAATGTAACGAGAGAATTATAGCCTTATGCGAACTATAAGGAACTTCCACCTCGTGAGTGCCCAAGTAACTGAGGCTTTGCTAATAACCAGTGTTGCTTCCAATTGCACACGCAAGTGTACGTGGTCACAGAAGTAATAAATGGCTCTTTTAGAACCGGGTTGTCGTATCCAAGGGACTTATGATCAATGTATATCAATTCAATTAAATCTACAACTTAAAGAAAGTATTAACAATATGGTTTTGAATACTACTACTACGAACAATTTAAATAATAAACTAACTAACAAGGATAACTATAATTTCGGTGTTTTAAACAATTAAGGGACAATTCTAGGGCTGCAGCATGCTTTGGGTTTCATGTATCACATCTCATGCAAAGAATCAGTTTTAGTTATCACATTACTGATTTACAGGGTTAATATTATGATCATGATCTCTCGACCTCTAATCGCCTACTCCAACTAGCTGTCTAACTAAATCCTTGAGCGGGGATAGGCAGTCCTAATTGGCGAGCATTTATATTTCATCCTGTTTTGTAACCAAGCGAGGTGTTCGTCCGGGCGTCACTCCTGAACACGAATCTAAACAAAGTTAGAACAAGCTCTTTGCATTCTCTGGTCTATCTACCTCTTCATCTCTTGAGTCCAAGAATAGACAATAGATTTATTTCTATGGTGGCCTAGCATGAAATACTAAAACAAGAATACAAAAGTAATTTAAACGATAACCAACATTAATTCAAAACAATCGATATTCAACAATTACCCATAGCCGCAGCCCCAGAACAAGGGTCTTTAGCTACTAATACCTAAGAAAAAGAAGAAGAAAAGAACCCTAAAAAGTATTGACAATTTTTCCTTATAAAGTATCCTCCCTAAAAGTCTATTCTCCTCCTCTAAATAATTATTCTTATGGACTATTTATAGATGTAAAACCCTAAATAAAATAATTGAGTACAAAACAAATTAGGAACCCAAAACCAAACGGAATTGGATTTCTATACGCGTGAAACCGCCTCAACAACTTCTACCTACGTCGACTTCAACAAGGAGATGTATTCATGTTGCCACGTGGCAACTTCAGGCAGCACTTCAATTCAAATTCTTCTTTCAACTGTACTTCTATATATAATATATTATTATATTCAATTAATCTATTAAGCTGCCTGCTTGATTTTCCTTCTAGAATCTTCTATTTTTAATTCGTTTTAAATCCAAGCTTCTTCATCTTCCCACCAATTTTATCCTACAAATAAAATACACTATTTAGCACAATCCATAAAATCCCTGCTCAAAAAGGACAAATATAAATACTAAATTTGAGACAAATAATGATAAGAAAATATATTTTTGGCCTCACATCAACCGGGTCAGAGAGACTAAGTGGATGAAGCAAAATTTTTTTTTCCCACCTACAAACTTGTGTCTCATTTTAACAGAAATAATCTGGCTATAGTAGCGCTGCTAAAATGGCTGATGGGCCGCTATAGCTGATCAAAACCAAATAGGGTGAGAAATGGGTTTCTTGCCCATTTCTCTCCCTTTTCATTAAAAAATTTCCACTTTCTCTCCTGATCAATTCATCCCCAACTTCAAAACTAAGGTAATGCTCGTATTTCTTACTTTATTATGCACATATTGATCATTGCATGCTAGAAATAGGGTCAAATAGAACATGTATTGGATTGGTTTCTGAATTTTTAATATGTTGCTTTCATTTGGTAATTGTTGGAGCATGGGGTGCTTCCCTTATGTTCACAACGCTTCTACAACATTCCTGTCATAAGGATAATAGGTTTTACGGTAAAAAAATGGGTTCAAAATGGTGTGGGAAGGTGAAAGATTGTTTTTGGTTGAAAACATAGATTTGGGTGACATTTTGGGGTTATAATGCTTGAATTTTTGCATAAAGTAGTAATAGGGTACTTTGGTAACGCTGATCTAAAGTTATTTTGTTAAAAATGAGATTTTTGGGTCATGAGGCACCATTAAAGCACCTCTTGAAATTTTTTAATGATGAAGGCCGCTATAGTTGCTTCGCTACACTATAGCACCTTTGCTACGCTATAGCGGGAGCAGTTATAGCAGAAAAATTCCCGCTATAGCGGAAGAGTGCCCACTATAGAAGGAGGCTTCATGAAGTAGCCTCCTTGCTTGGCCAAGGGTGGTTGGATTGATATTCCCTTGCATTTTATGAGTTCTAATCCACCCTTTCATAAATTTTACAGATCTTAGGATTCACTGACTACTATTCCATAGCAAGATCTACCCTTTATGAGGTTTCCCAATGAAGCTAGTCGGGAGAGATATGAGGACTACCGAAGGAAATGGTTCTTTTTTTAGAGGGCCTTTTGTATGCATAATGTGGCATAGAAGGTTAGTTCCTTCTTAGTTAGGGGTCATTAGTGGAGGCTCCCACTATCGGGTGTTCAGGCTGGGTGAGGGAGTTCTATGCCCTTCTCCCTACTGTGTGTTGGGATGACCCCAACCTCACCATCTGTATCCTAGGGGTGAACGTCCATGTGGATGTCCACATTATCAAAGAGGTGCTAGAATTACCTAAGGTTTTAAATGCTACTTATGAAGCAAAAATCTGGGAGAGGGACAGGAATGGTTAAGAAATATATAGATTGTGGTGGGGTTCAGGAGTCAGGTCTACCAGTTCACCACTGAGGGCATCACCAACACTTACTTCATAGCAAATTCTAGGAGATAGCTGAACTTAGTGTCCCAGGGGATCCGTTAGTGGAGAAACCTCACTGATGTGACCTACCCCAGATCCTTGGTGTTGGCCTCCGCCATATGGGGCATTAAGCTGAACGTGGATGCTCAAATTGTGTTGGAGTGGAAAGGCACTGAGCAAGAGGGTTGGGGTGCCTGTAATGCCTAACGACGTGGAGTTCCACATGGATCCCCCTTTTAACTCTCTTCTTGTGAAAGTGGTTTCTTCCAAGGGAAAGAAGAGGCAAAAGGTGGGCGAGGCATAGAGTAGCAAGTCCTTGGAAGACTCAGATAATGATGATGATGAACCTGTCCCTCCTTCTCAAGACCCAACACCAGCTCTCTAGAAGCTGCCTCGAGGAGGACTTGGGAAGCGTTTAGAATATAGGCCACCCTTTTCGGAGCTACAACCCTAGCTCCCTCAGCCCAGGATTAAGCATACTTCGCAGGGAGCTTGATGAGGAGAAAAAGAAGGGGCACTCCCGGGATTTCATGCTTGCCTTGCTGTGGAACACCATTAAAGTCATATTTAGTTGCGTCTCCCCTGATCAGGAGCTCCCGTAACATGCACCCGAGGACTTGCAGGAGTTCCCCTTCCTAAGTGACACTGAGGCAGAGGACCCCGGTCCTGATGGTGCTGGGGCATTCGTCTAAGACCCCCTATTTATTATATATTAAGATTTGCTTTGGTTTTTGCCCCCATTTGGTGTATGTACTCGACATCTTTTCCATTTCTTTATTTTCGCATATGGATGTTGGTTTATGACACCATTAAGAGTATATGCATGGTAGTTGTTTTTAAATGATTTCCATTATTTTTGTAGTAGCTCTCAGCAAAAATTAGCGATTTAAAATGGCCAGGAATGAAAAATGAAACATGGGAAAATAGGGTAGGGATTATTTCCTGCCCTTCCTGCTATAGCGGATGGCCCACCGCTACAGTGACCTCGGTTATAGTGGAAAAATATATGCCACAGTGGGTTAGTCTCGCTGTTGCAACCTTGACGATGTCGACCCAAAA
Source organism: Solanum appendiculatum (assembly GCA_018342035.1). Classification (NCBI taxonomy): domain Eukaryota; kingdom Viridiplantae; phylum Streptophyta; class Magnoliopsida; order Solanales; family Solanaceae; genus Solanum; species Solanum appendiculatum. The sequence goes on along the minus strand of JAGDQO010000635.1, from coordinate 750,929 downwards.
TTTGAAATTTTCTGTGAAGTTCCCTCATTACCCAATCCCTATTATCAATGCTAATTCTTGAAATTGCATCATAGTTTCAAATATAACCTTAAGATTAACCCCAACAATGCATAATTAAGAATTTTGCACCACCTTAACATAAACAAGTTATGTAGCACATCAGAAAACTGTTCATCACATCACACTCCCACTCTTACACCAGAAAAACCCTATTGTTCCCAACCAGGCCCGACTATCCCAAAGATCGAGTTTCCCCCATTCACAATTCATTTTTGTTCCTTTTTCAAAGGTAAATACGTACCTAAATTTTTTAACATAATAGTTTTGTTAATCTACATAGCAATTTATTATCAGCCCTTCACACATGACCCATTCTGACCTTTTCCTGACTATAAATTCACAGTCATAAAAGCAATTACACTTCACACATTTGTACTTATTCAGGCAATACCATGCACATAATCACAATTATAAAGCTTTGTCACCGAATCAAATCATGTTCATTACCTTTTATTCGTATCATGGATGACCATTAGCCGATTATCCATGCATTTACAAAGCCTCTATGGCCAGTTACCAATTGGAACCTTTTCGGTTCCAACATCCCTTGCTTGTGACATTTCAGCCAGGACAACGACATTCAATTCACTTCATTGAGATACTAATTGGAATTAAGAAATAATAATTAGACTCAACTCATACAAGCAAGCAACAAATTGAATGAAAGGAGTGTGAAAGTGGAGTAGTTTCCTAGAATGCTTGATAGCTCCCAAAAGATTAGATGTGGATGTCAACACACCAAATCCACCTGACTCTATTCGATATTTTCTCTTGTACTCAAAGACTGGTAACCTAGGCTCTAATACAAAAGTTTATGACCCAACCCGCCAATTCATGTGGGCATCTACTCTAACAGCTAGATAGGAGAACCTTTACCACCCGACTTAAAATTAAAAATGCGGAAGTAAAGAAAATATAAATTTATCACCTTATTTAAATACAAAATCTCTCTCAGTCTTTCATAAAATAAAAAAAATCTTTGAAAAATATATGGAACCCTCCTTAAGAACTAGTCTAAACAGGTACAACAACTTCTAAGAAAATACAAAATCAAAAAGAATGACACAACTCCCACTATATGGAGTAGAGGAGTAGAAGCTGCCAGAGATCATCATCTTCTTCACCTAAGAAATATCACTGATCATACAACCAGACTATACCAAGTGGCATATCAAGAGTAGTATCAATACAAACAACACAAACTAGCAGGCATCATCGTTTGACCCAAATCTACTACATAATATCATGTAAATATTTAAACGAAACATATAACTTGAAGAAATTTAACCTCGATCCTTTTGCCACAACCATTACTACACAGTAATACTACCTCTGAACTCATACACTCCCTCCTAAGTATTTGTACCTCCTTCTGCTGCTAACTCTACCATTTCACGCCATTCTACCCTCTTGTGCTGTCATAACCTGACCCCTCTATTACATATAGACTTTCTGAAACCGCCCATCCTTCCAACACTAGAATTACCCTACTGATTCCATTCCTAAATTCCAATCCACCAACTAATTATGTTAACCGGTCCGTCACCTCTCCTATGATCCCTTGCCAATACCTTGACCCTTATCCTTTAGCCCAGTTATTGGACTGCCTACAAAACTCTTACTTATCCCTCTTGAATTGATCCACCACATAATTTAACACACCCTTCAAGTAACTTAGACCACCCAATGATCCTAAAAATACAATCTAAAGTGTTAGCATGCAATACCGGTCTACAAAAAAACCATCCCAACATTTAACCACACAAATTCGGCCAGTCATTGACCAACATGTGTCAAATGCATCATAATGAATAAACACGGTTCACTCGTGGAACCCACACATAAAAGAACAATCAAACATATACCAGGCATGGTACCCGAGCTAACTAATATAAAACCTATACCAGGCGTACAATCCAAGCCAATCGATAATATGTACCAGGTATTGTACCCGAGCCAATCAATAGCTAACCCATACCAGGCATGGTACCCTAGCCAATCTATAGTTCATACCAAGTGTGGTACCTGAGCCAATCAATAATATGTACTAGACATGGTACCCAAACCAATCGAGAATCACAACATCACAACCATAATGAACTGAATGCAAGCACACTTGTATGACCACAAGCAAATACGACAAGTTTATTGCACGAGATTGACAATAAGATATCATTTTACTTTCATCCCTAACTACATATTGTACAAGTAATATCAAAAAAATAGTTAACATGCACACATAACACAAATTGAGAAACAACTCAACCATCACCTACCTTAAGCAACCCTCCCCAGACAGTTTTCCAGCTCATAATTCAATTACTCAAAGGTTACCACCCATAGAATAACACCCAAAAACTGATATAAGGCAAAAATTACTAACCAAGTACCTTACCACCCTAAACAATGATAATCAAAACATTTAACAATCTAGACTACATCCCCGAAGGCCTATGTATCAAATTTCCTATCAATCTACAATGAATTATGTATTCAGAGACAAATCTAACTACTCAATTAAGCCTAGCCTACATGGACGCCAAGCAACTACTGAAGAAATCTGAACACAAATTTCTGGATTCATGGGGGCGAATCTTCATGGAAGGTAGATGTCATGACCCAATTTCTCGAGTCATGATAGTGCCTACCAACCCACCAGTAGACCAGCCAAAACCCTATCCCGAAACTAAACAGTAACGGGACTAAGGGTGGAAACTAATCCATAACCAAGCGGAAGCATACAATAAGGGCAATCATGAAAGCTGGAACGAACCAGACTAAATATATACAACACCTCCCAAAACCTGGAAGTCACAAGTAGAGAACTACTAAAAATAGTACAAGTCCCGAAAGTGGACCACTGAAACAACTGTCTCGAAAACAAAAGACAAGCAAAAATATATAAACAGAAGGAAACTGGTGATCCAAAAATGCCAAGTGCTCACTCTAGTCTCCCGAACTGACAACTCCCGACCCGATCTCAATGCTGATAACTGGTGCTCGGACCTGCATCATGAAAACAGATGCAGAGTGTAGTATGAGTACCAAAACAACAGGTACCCAGTAGGCATCATAGGTCGACTGAGCAAGAAGGGTAAAAATAGGCAGACAAGATAGAATCAGCACAACAGAGGTCAACAGAACATGAAACGGAAAGGCTGAAAGGAAGCACAAAGAAATAACTAAAATAAACCTAGTTGAGCCCCCCATAAGACCCGCTGGGCACACTCGTGCGCAAGTTTAAATAAAACCTGAACGGACCCCCATAAGTCTGACAGGTACACAGAAGAGCTATTTTATAGAAACGAAGGAATAACCAACTCCAGAACAACACCAGGGCCCTGTCCAATCATTACCATCAGAGCCCCGCTCAGTCATAAACATCAGAGCCCAGCTTAGTCATAAATATTAGAGCCCAGCTCAGTCATAAATATCAGAGCCTAGCTCAGTCATAAATATCATAGCCCAGCTCAATCTTAAATCTCAGAGCCTAGCTCAGTCATAATTATCATAGCCCAGCTCAGTCTTAAATATCAGAGCCCAGCTCAGTCATAAATATCATAGCCCAGCTCAGTCTTAAATATCAGAGCCCAGCTTAGTCATAGTTATTAGAGCCCAGCTCAGTCATAGATATCAGAGCCCAGCTCAGTCATCAGTCACGAGCAGGAAATGCCGGATTCTAACCGGGCAACCTCAGTCTCGGACTGGCACAAACAACCCACACTCGACAGTCTAACGCTGGAAATACTGGTTCCACCGGATACGTTGGTCGCGTAGCTGGGACTAGTAGCCTATGCTCCACAGACTCGCACTAGAAATAACGGGCTGGAATCGTTTAACGTCAGCTGCAGACCGGAGCGGGTAATCTACCCCCGTCAGCCTAGCGCTGGAAATCCTGAGTGATAACCGAGTAACGTCAGCCGTGTACTGGGGCCAGCAGTCACAAATCGGATAAGCCACAACAGCAATGCACTAAGAGACTAAACATCACGGGCCGCCCCTCCTCCACATATATACCAACCGAAGGCTCCCAGCCTAACACAATCTAGCCGACAATCGGCGCAACAATTGAATCTTCCGGGAGCATCCCAAGAATCACAGCGATAAGGGGCAAAGAAGCGAAAGGTCCAAAAGCCACGAAAATGCCTAACTAAGGCTCATAATCTGACCCAAGTCTGCTATATCAGTCTACAAGGATATAGTCCATCCAAAACGACGTCGGATACATACTCAAGTCAACCAGGTACATGGGGCTATGTCAATAATATCACAGCCTATTCTAAGGCAGAATCACAATAATCAGTCAATCATCAAATAGATTCACCCGGACCCACTCATGCAACATCAGATAACCACCAACAGATACCCCACAGCATGCATATCAGCAAATTAAATCAAAAGCCAAACCTATAGCATGATACTAGCTCATAACAACCCAACAGTCAACTCTAAACTGAGGAAATCGGGGAACAAGGGAAACAATACTAACTAACAATCCCAGATTCACAAATATCAACCAGCATTTACACAATCAAGCTCCGTCTAGAAAGAAAGGAAGCCGCAACCTACCAAAAAGCCGATCACGCACGCTCCAAGTCACTCAATTGGAGATTTCCCCTTCTGAACGGCCTCAAATTGCTGGCACGCTACCAAAAATAGAATCACAGCGTCAATACGGTCGTTTAGATACCAAAATCAACAAATTCGAAGATAGACCAATTTTTGGGTCAAAATCGGGCAAAGTGGGACCCACTCTGGATTTTCTTGGATTGACTCCGTCAAAAGTTCCCAAATATTTCACCCAACACTAATCCTAAATTAGATCGCTCAATAGGAGTTGGATCCGCTCCTAACAACCAACAATAACAATTTACAAAACTTAACAAAAAATAGGCCAAATAGAGACATACCCTCAATTTTAAGCAAAACGAGGAGCACCCAACGACCCCCAACCTAAAACCCACGAAGCGAACAAAAATCTGAACACGAGGGACTTCGAATCACCCAAAACGGAGCTCTAGAACTCGAGATATCGAAGTTTAAAATGAAGAAGAAATCATAACTTGATGGTAGCTTCGAACGAGGGTTCACCAACAAAATCCGATCACTCCACCACATAGCCACAATCTCCACGATCATACAGGACTCCGAATCACTCAAATTGGAGCTCAGATGAGGGAGCAATCGCCATTTGAAAATGAGGGCTCAAAGCTGAAAGTTTCTGGGTTATAAAACCCAAAACTAGTCGCTAAAGACCATTTCGAAAATGAGGGCTCAAACCTGCAACTAGATTTTTTTCTATTTTTCAAACTCTCCGAACGGACCCTTCGAATTCGTTCGGGACCCGATGAAAATAAACCAAATATGCTACCCCACTAATTTCGACATTTCGGACTCAGTGGAGAAGTCGGAATTTCCATACGAGGTCATTTCGACAAAAAGTGGGTCCCATCACCCATTATGCCATTTTTGCCAATTTCTACCGAAGGCCTCAAAGTTAGATCGGAAGCTCCCAGTGATTCTGGAAAGATCGTTCTAGATCAAACTCGGCATTCTGAAACTAACCGCGCTGTCAGTTTTTTCATCCGAGGGCATTTACCAGGAATGTTGACCGAAGTCAACCTTAAGCCAAATTTCAAAGACTAAAGAGCTATCTGGCCCCAAAATCACACCAGAAACCTCGGGATTCTGGCGAACCATGCTTCCAGCCTAATTTGGCCGCTCCAGAGCTGATGGAACCGTCAGAATTCTCATCTGAGGTCATTTACCTGAAGTTATGACCGAAATTAACTTTTCAAGGTTCAAAAGCTCCAAAACAGGAAAACAGGCATATAACCCAAACGAACGAATAGGCGATCAAATAGTCAGTGCCAGCAAGTCATAATCGACTTGGGGGTCACTACAGGAATGCTCTAAATGACAGAAAGTAGGCATTTACACAGAAATGACGTGGAGGGTCATTACAATATCCACTACTAAAAGGAATTTCGTCCGCGAAAGTAAGGATTAAGAAGTGCCTGAGGGCTCAAACAAGCTGGGGAACTGCTCCTGCATCTCCCGCTCGATCTCCCAGGTTTTCTCCTCAACTGGACGATGCCTCCAACGGACCTTAACTATAGGAATGGCTCTCGACCTCAGCTGCCTTACCTTTCTAGCCAAAATAGCAACTGGCTCCTCTGTTTAGGTCAAACGATCGTCCAACTCAACGGCATAAAAACCTAGCCTACCCCAATAATGTGAATGGTCAGGGACCTAAACTATAATGAACGTGGATCCCATCTCATGAATATGGTGACCAAGAAACCTGTTCTCTGTTAATATGGAGCTAGGCTCGTGAACGCAGAGACCAAAATCATTGATCTTTGCAAATGCTATGTTATAACACCTCAGAAAGTGGAAAGTCAAGATGGAAAGGAAAAATGCAAAAAAATTTGCTGAAACAGTGGTCTACGAGATTGACCTACGGACTGTAGGAAGAAAACGGAATGACCCAGAGTGAGTTTGGGAAAATTCAAGTTTCTCAAGATTGGACCTACAACTTGATAGGATGAACTGAAGGAACTTGGACAAGCAGTGGATGGCTTTCATAGAAGGGATTCAAAGATTTGATTTAGGACCTCATGTGTACAGAAGGTTTTGATGGGTCTGAGGTTGTTCTACAAGTCATACAAGGGGTCTCATAGAAAGGTTCCAGACTTAGAGACATTTTGGAGTTGAACATGTGTTCTACGAATGAGGTCTATGGATCGTAAGGGTTTAGACTGACCGTATAAAGGTCTCGTGGGAAATAAGGTGAATTTGGGTTTCTGAAGTTGGTTCTACGGTAGACCAGTATGGGCTATAGAATGTTCTGCAGACTGTAGGTCCAAACCGCAGGGTTGTCCAGAAGTTATTTCTTAGAAATATTTGGGTCTTTTCCAATGCATTTAGTCCTATACTATGTCGTTTTGACCCCAATTATAAGTCCTATAACTACCTTTCAACCCCTAAAATTACCCCCAACTCTCTCAATCACTCAAATTCCCAAAACTTATCAAAGTTCATCCCCTCCAAATCCTCTCAAGCTCCAAGAAGAAAATCTAGGGTTTAAACTTCAAGTCTCCTATTTGTCCATTGCTTTAGGGATTTGATCCTCAAGGTGCACATGGTTTCATCAATAAGTTTCATTCACCCATTGAGCCCCAAAGTTTTATGAATTATCCAAGTTCAATTTTATCTAATTGAATAGGGTTTCATTCAATTTTTCATGGGTTCGAATTGTGTTGATTCAATTGTTTGATTTTGATCTTATTATGATTGCTTTAACTCAATTACATGCTTTCCAACTGAAATCACATGAACCCATGCATTGATCATGATTTTGACTATGTACTCTCAAAGACATAAATTTATGAAGAAGTTACGAATCATGAATGATATTTTCATGAAGGTTATGCATGATTTATGAAAAGAAAGGTTTTATGATCTAGGTAGTTATAAGATGAGCGTCAATGAAATTGCGAAAGGATTTTCTCACATATTAAGGAATCATGATTGGTGAAAGGTTTTCTCACACATGCGTGATTCAAGATTTAATGAGCTACTCTATGATATTTTAAGCTTGGATTAGCATCCTAATTGTGCTCTTCCATGTATGATATGATGATTTTTAAATTGACTATTCCATTGGAAATTAACTTAGCACCGAGAGAACTTTGAGGTGGAGGCTCAAATAGGGTAGTCTCTAGTAGCAACCTCTAGTTCCATACTATGTGCCCCCGTAGGATTATCTTAAATGACCTAGCTAGTGGATCCAGAAATAGCATATGAATCATGATATGGAGTTCTACCTTGGCAAGTAGACTCTCCCTTATCGATGTGGGAGATACATCGGATTCCATATTATAGCTCGCATGGTCTATTGTCGGTTAAAACTAATATCCTACAAAACATACTAAATAACTTTCAAAGGTTTTATGAAGCTTTCCTTATCATTTATGATGCATTGACCATTTCATGATTTATGATTCTTCTTCAAATAATTATTTTCTATTTTAGCTTGGTCATGCATATCATGTTTTCGATTATGTCCCCTTTATGATCATGTTTCATGTTTTTATGCATATCTTTCATTCTTAGTACATTCCATGTGCTAATGCAAACTTATTCCTACACTGCAATCCTAAAAAAAAAGAAAGTATGCTATCTCTTCTAGCCTTCTTTCTTGCCGTGATTCCATTTCCTGCACCAAGCCAAGTTAGTTCATCATAAGGCCTTGTATTTTTAAGAAAGGCTTAAGTTCTTCTTTTATTAAGGTAAGCTCCGAGAGTAAGATGGCTTTTTTCAGCTCTTCTGACTAAGCTTTCCATGGTAGCTAGGCAAAGTCCAGGTTATATCAAAGTAGACTACTTCCTTGTGGTTTAGTAAGGGCTTTAAAAGGCATAACTGCTCTTGTCGAAAGGGCAGGGCTACTATACTATATGGTAAAGATCTCCCACCTGGACCAGGCTAAAAATGACGAGTCTTCTCTTTTCAAGGTTATACTATATAGAACCAGAACAATAAACTGATTGACTGTTGTCAGGTCAGAGTCATCTATTGTCTATTACAGGAGATTTACTAATGTAGGGTCTAACGATCTTCCTCCTCCCGTTCGTGGCTAGCGGATCGCTTAATAGATCGAAGAGTTGGTGAGTACTCATGATCCGAGGACCATGAGACCTTTACTTATTTTGTCATGTTTTAGTTTTTAGACATTATACGTGGTGTACGGGTTACATCCTGACCACTTCTTCTGATGTATTTGAATGGCATATAAAGACTATTTTAGATTTTTACTTATATGTCAAAACTTTCCTATTAATATGAGATTCTTTACTTTTGTCTATTCTATTGTGTATATGAATGTCAACTTGCTTGTATAGGGCCTCTTGAAGTCTTATACGCCATGTCACGTCTAGGGTGCATTTTGGATTGTGACAAACTTGGTATTCAGAGAACAAGGTTTTAGAAAAAGGTCCTAGGATGTCTGATAAGCCGCATTGAGTAGAATCTTATTCATGAGTGTGAAGAATGACACATTTAAGAATAGGAGTTTACAAAGCATTTAAGAAACTTTACTTCTTTCGTTACATTAAAGTCATGCCATAGAGTCTATCTCTATAAAGATTCTTCTCCTAAATCTTGCCTAATGCTTTTCAGGAGATGGCCCCACGAAGAGCTTATGTGAGAAGAAATGCGGGTGAGACTGTGGAGCCAAAGGTTCCTCAAGTTTTGATTTACCCTTTGGCTGAGCAAGTGACTCATGCTAATTTCAGAGCAGTTATCCAAGTGTTGGCTCAAGCTATGAAGGCTCAAGAATATAGAGAAGCCATTGCTCCTGTGAACCCAAATGTGAGTACGACGGCGACAAGGATAAGGTACTTCACTAGAATGAATCCATCAGAGTTCCATGGTTCCAAGGTTGATGAGGATCCTCAAGAGTTCATTGATGAAGTGTACAAGATAGAGGGTATTTATGGGATTTCTTCAGTGGAGATGGAAGATTTGGCCACTTATCAGCTCAAGGGTGTTGCTCAAGTTTGATTTGAACAATGGAAAAGTGAAAGGGCGGTTGATGCACGTCCTCTTGATTGGAAGAAATTCAAATGAGCTTTTCTTGATCGTTTCTTTCCTCTTGAGATGGAGGCAAAAATACTTGAGTTCATCAATCTTCGACAAGGGAATATGCGTGTGAAGGAGTATGCTTTGAAGTTCACTCAATTAGCTAAGTATGCTCCGACTATGGTTGCTAAATCTAGGGCAAGGATGAGTAAGTTTATGTAGGGTGTGTTTGATATGGTGGTCAAGGAGTGTCATATCGCCATGTTGATTAAGGAGATAGATATATCCAATTTTATGATACATGCCCAATAAATTGAAGAGGAGAAGCTCAAGGAAAGGACAAGAGAGTCTAAGAGGGCAAGGACCGTTGATGGTGACTTTTCTTATTCTAGGTCTCGTGGACAAGGTCATTCTAAATTCTAGCAAAAGTTTTCCAGTCAAGGAACTTCAAATGCTACGACTCATAAGTTCAACAAGAATAGGGTGTCTAACCCTAAGCCTCAAGAAAGTGGTGGAAACTGATCTTCTATTCCCGTTTGCTTAAGGTGTGGTAAGAAATTTGATGGCAAATGTTTGGCTGGCACATATGGTTGCTTTGGTTGTGGAAAGAGTGGCCACAAAGTGAAGGATTGTCCGTTGCATGTTATCAAGGGGAAGAATTTTTGGCAAGCTCAACCTAGTGGTTCTGGTTCGGGTGTTCCTCGTTAGAATAAAATCTATTCTCTACAGACTCAACATGATCCTGAGGGTTCTCTGGATATGATGATCGGTAGTTGAAAGTCTTTCAACTTTATGTTTTACTTTAGTCGGGTGCTACATTATCCTTTGTTACTTCTTATGTGGCCATGAGATTTGATGTTGGTCCCGAAATCCTTTCAAATACCTTTCATGTCTCTACTCCTGTTGGTGATTCTATCATTGCTAAGAGAGTTTATAGAAATTGTCCTATTTTCGTTTCCCATAGAGTCACTCATGTTGATCTTGTAGAGCTTGATATATTAGATTTTGACGTTATTCTTGTGAAGAATTTGCTTTATACATGTTATGCTTCCATAGATTGTAGGACACGATTGGTCATATTCAAGGTTCTGAACGAACCTATCATGTCATGGAAAGGGGCAAATTATGCGCTTAAGGATCAGTTTATATCTTGCCTAAAAGCTAGGAAAATGATTTCTAAAGGTTTCATTTATCATCAAGTTCGGGTTAGGGACACATATTTTGAAATGCCTACTCTTGAGTCAGTCTCGATTGTAAATGAGTTTCTAGAAGTGTTTCCAAATGACCTTCCTCGTATTCCTCTCGAAAGGGAAATAGACTTAGATATTGACCTTCTCCCAGATACACAACCTATTTCTATTCCTCCCTATATTATGGCCTCAATAGAACTTAAGGAGTTAAAAGATAAGTTGAAAGATTTGTTGGATAAGGGTTTAGTATCTTTCCATGGGGTGCTCCGATATTGTTTATTCGGAAGAAGGATAGTTCCTTCTGAATGTGCATGACTATCTTCAATTGAATAAGGTTACCATAAAGAATAAGTATCATATTCCAAGGAAAGATGATTTATTTGATCAACTCCAAGAAGTTAGTTACTTTTCTAAGATTGGCCTTTGGTCAGATTATCACCAATTGAGGGTAAAGGAGAATGACATTCCGAAGATGACTTTTTGAACTAGATGCGGTAATTATGAATTTTTGGTGATGTATTTTGGTTTGACTAATGCCCAAGTGGTGTTTATAGATTTGACAAATAGGATCTTTAAACAATATCTTGACATAATTGTGATTGTGTTTATTGACGATATTTTGATTTACTCACGAAGTGAGGATGAGTATGTTGAGCATTTGAGGATTGTGTTGCAAATTCTCAAGGATTGTGACTTGTATGCTAAGTTTAGCAAATGTGAGTTTTGGTTGAGTTTCGTTTCTTTCCTCGGCCATATTGTCTCCGATGAAGATATTCAAGTCGATTCTAAGAAAACCGAGGCGGTTAAGAATTGGCCTAGACCTTTGTCCACTTTAGATATATTAGATTTTCTTGGGTTTTGCCGATTACTATAGGAGATTTGTGGTAGGAGTTTCCTCTATTGCTTTGCCTTTGACAACATTGACTCAATAGAAGGTGAAATTCCTATGGTCGGAAGCTTGGTAAAAGATTTTCCAAGAGTTAAAAGATAGACTTACTTCAGCACCTATATTGACATTATCGAAAGGATCGGATGGTTTTTTGGTGTATTGTTATGCTTCATGGATTGGTCTACATTGTGTTTTGATGCAACATGGAAAAGTCACTGCTTATGCTTCAAGATAATTGAAGGTGTATGAAAAGAATTATCCGACACATGATTTGGAGTTAGCGGCAGTAGTGTTTGCTCTAAAGATTTCGAGGCATTACTTATATGGTGTTCATGTGGATGTGTTTACCGACCACAAGAGTTAGAAATAAGTGTTCACTCAAAAGGATTTGAATCTTCACCAAAGCAGATGGCTTGAGTTATTGAAGGATTATGACATGAGTGTCCTATATCATCCCGATAAATAGAATGTGGTAGCGGATTCTCTTAGTCAACTCTCAATGGGAAGCGTTACTCATGTTGAGGATGACAGGAGAGAGTTAGTTTGTAATGTTGACAGATTAGCCCGATTGGGTGTTCGCCTAGTTAATTCTAGTAAAGGTGGTGTGGTTGTTCACAATGATTCCGAATCGTCATTTATGTTATATGTGAAGGCTAAATGGGATCTTGATCCGGTAGTAGTTGACTTGAAGAAGTTGGTTTCTGAACAAACCATTGAGGCTTTCTCCTAAAGGGGAGATGGAATCCTTCGATATCAAGGTCGATTATGTGTTCTAAATGTTGATAAGTTAAGGAATTAGATTTTGACAAAAGCTCAAAGTTCTTGATATTATATTCACTCGGGAGCCACCAAAATGTACTGATATTTGTGGAAGTCTGTTGGTGGAATGGAATGAAGAAGAATATTGCAGAATTTGTGGCTAAGCGTCCAAATTGTCAACAAGTGAAAGTTGAGAATCAAAAATGTGGTTTAGCTCAAAACATTAGTATCCCTACATGGAAATGGAAAGGTTTGAATATGAACTTCATTAAGGGTTTACATCGCACTCATCGTCAGTTTGATTCAATTTGGGTTTTCATGGACCGAATGATGAAATTAGGTCACTTTCTTCTTGTTAAGACGTCATTTTCAGTAGAGGAGTATGCCAAGATTTATATTCGAGAAATGGTAAGGTTTCATGAAGTTCCCTTGTCCATTATCTGCAATCGTGGTACTCAATTTACATCTCTGTTTTTGAAGTCGTTTCAGAAAGGTCTTGGTACTAAAGTAAAACTCAGCACAACATTTCATCCTCAGATCAATGGACAAGCCAAGCGTACCATTCAGACCTTAGAAGATATGTGAAGAGCTTCTGTGATTGATTTTAAGGGTAATTGGGATGATTATTTGCCTTTGATTGAGTTTATTTATAATAATAGCTATCATTCTTGCATTAGGATGGCACCGTTTGAGGCTCTCTATGGTAGGAGGTGTTGGTCTCCTATTGAATGGTTTCAAGTTGGTTAGGCCACATTGATAGGGCCCGAGTTGGTGCATGAGGCTATGGAAAATGTTTGACTTATCTGCGAAAGGTTGAAACCGGCTCAAAGTTGACAAAAGTCTTATGCCGATGTTAGAAGAAGAGAGCTTGTTTTTAAAGTTAATGATTGGGTCTACTTGGAAATTTCACCCATGAAGGGTGTAATGAGGTCGGAAAGAAATGGAACCTTAGACCCTGTTATGTGGGCCCATATCTGATTTTGAGGCGTATTGGCAAAGTTGCTTATGAACTTGAGTTGCCTAATGATTTAGCATTGGTACATCCGTTATTCCATGTCTCTTTGTTGAAGAAGTGTGTTGGAGACCCGACATTAGTAACTTTGAAATGTTTGGGAGTTAAAGAAATTCATTCTTATAAAGAGCTTCCGATTGAGATTTTAAACCTACAAGTCTGGAAGTTAGAAATAAAGAAGTTGCTTTCGTGAAAGTTCTTTGGAGGAATCAATTAGTTGAGGGTGATACTTGGGAGGCCGAAACCGATATGATGTCCCGGTATCCTCTTCTCTTTTCCTCCTCTCCTATTCTAGCTTGAGGTACTAGCTCCTCATGGTGTATTCTTTCAGATTCATGCATTTTAGTCAATCTCATGTTTCCATATGCATGCATGCTCACGAAAAACTTGATTTTGATGTTATGATTTAGCTTGGAGTGATTCTCCATGTTTATGTGCATTTTGATTAAGTTTGTATTCTTTTTGGGTTATTATTTTCTCTCCTACTCTATTCATGCTAGGTTGAGTCCTAATAGAGGACGAATGTTCCCAAAGGGGGAGATATTGTAACACCTTGGCAAGTAGAAAGTCAAGATGGAAAGCAAAAGTTCAGAAAAATTTGTTGAAGTAGTGGTCTACGAGACTGACCGACGGACCATAGGAAGTCCTATGGGCCTTATGAAGGGAATCGTAGAACCCAAAGTGAGTTTGGGAAAATTCAAGTTTCTAAAGATTGAACCTACGACTTGACAAGATGAATCGTAGGAACTTGGATGAGCCGTAGATGGCTTTTGTAGAAGGGATTCAGAGATTTGATTTAGGACCTCAGGCCTTAGAAAGGTTTTGATTGGACGTTGGTAGTTCTATGGGTCATAGAAGAGGTTTCATAGAAAGGTTCCAGACTTAGTGAAATTTTAGATTTGAACTTGTGTACTACGGATGAGGTCTACGGACCGTAGGGGTTTAGATGTTGGAAGTAAGGTGAATCTGGGTTTCTCAAGTTGCTTCTACGGTTGGCCAGTACGGGCCGTAGAGAGTTCTACCGATAGTATGTCCAAACCATAGGGCTGTCCAGTAGTTATATCTTAGGGGTATTTGGGCCTTTTCTTATGCATTTAATGCCTATACTATGTCATTTTGACCCAATTTCTAAGTCCTTTAACTACCTATCAGCCCCTAAAATTTCTCCCAAGTCTTTCATTCACTCAAATTCCCAAAACCCATCCAAGTTCATTCCCTCCAAATCCTCTCAAGCTCCAAGAAGAAAATCTAGGGTTCAAGCTTCAAGTCTCCTATTCCTCTATTGCTTTTGGACTTTGATCCTCAAGGTATGTGGGTTTCATTCAGCCATTGATCCCCAAAGGTTTCTCAATTCTCCAAGTTCAATTTCATCAAATATATTAGGGTTTTGTTCAATTCTTCATGGTTTCTAATTGTGTTGATTTTGATCTTATTATGATTGCTTTAACTCAATTACATGCTTTCCAATTGAAATCACATGAACCCATGCATTAATCATGATTTTGACTATGTTCTCTCAAAGACATGAATTTATGAAGAAGTTATGAATCTATTAATAATATTTTCACGAAGGTTATGCATGATTTATGAAAAGAAAAGTTTTATGATCTAGGTTGCTTTAATATGAGCATCAATGAAATTGTGAAAAGATTTTCTCACGTATTAAGGAATCATGATTGGTGAAAGGTTTTCTCAAACATGCTTGATTCATGATTTAATGAGCTACTCTATGATATTTTGAGCTTGGATTAGTATCTTAATTGTTATCTTCCATGTATGATATTATGATTATGAAATTTACTACTCCATTGGAATTTGACTTAGCACCGAAAGAACTTTGAAGTGGAGGATTATAAAGGGTTGTCTCTAGTAGCAATCTCTAGTTCCAAACTACGTTCTCCCTTAGAACTGTCTGAAAAGACCTAGCTAGTGGATCCACAAATATCATATGAATCATGATACAGAGTTCTACCATGGCAAGTAGACTCTCCCTTCTCGATGTGGGGGTTACATCGAATTCCATGCTATAGCTCGCATGGTCTATTATCGATTAAAGCTAATATCCCACAAAATGAGCTAATTAACATTCAAAGGTTTTATGAAGGTTTCCTTATGATTTAAGATGCATTGACTATGTTCATGATTTTTGATTCTTCTTCAAATGATTTTTTTTCTATGTTTAGCTTTGTCATTCATATTATGTTTTCGATTATATTCCCTTTACGATCATGTTTCATGTTCTAATGCATATCCCTCATACTTAGTACATTCCATGTACTAATTCATACTTGTGCCTACATTGTTTCACTAATATAGGGTCCAACGATCTTTCTCCTCCTGTTCATGGCTTGTGGATTGTTTAGTACATCGAAGAGTTGGTGAGTCGTCATATTTCGAGGACGATGATACCTTTACTTGTTTTCTAGTGTTTTAGTTTTCAGACATTGCACGTGGTGTACGGGTTACATCTCATCCACTTCTTTTGATGCATTAGAATGTCTTGTCAAGACTATGTCATATTTCCGCTTATATGTCAAAACTTTCCTATTCATATGAGATTCTTTATTTTTGTCTATTATATTGTGCATATGTATGTCTACTGTCTTGTGTTGGGCCTCTAGGGGTCTTATATGTCATGTCATATCTAGGGTGTACTTTGGGTCATGACATGCACTAGGTGCGAGATAACGAAGAATAAAGGGTACTACAAATGCAGGTACTGCACCAACTGAGCATTTGAGTTGAAAAATACTCTGATGGGGTGCTCAAAATTCATTCGGAACCAAGTGCACGAAAACAATCTATGCTATCCCATCAAATTTGGCATTCCAAAATCAACGGAGATGTAGAAACATCCAACAGAGGTCAACTCAACAAAAGGTGGGTTTCAACCCCAAACTCTATTTTAAGACAAAATCCATGAGGTTGCTCGAAATAAGCCCAAAAGCGTTGGTGCCCACACCAAAGGTCTTTTTAGACAAAACTCAGCATAATGGATCTAACAAAACCGAAAGAATTGCATTATAAGGCCATCTACCTGAAGTTTTCATCAAAATCAACCATTCAAACTATAGGATCTCCAAAACTTGAAAACTTGTACCAAACCTAAACAAACAACCAAGAGACTTAACTGTTAGTCCCACCAAGTCATAAATGTCTTGGGTTCAGCACAGGAAAGCTCTAAACACCAAAAAGATTGGAAAGAATAGGAAATGACCTGGAGGGTCAGTACAATATATACTACTAAAAGGACTTTCATCCTCGAAAGTGAATGGACAGAAAAAACCTTAAAGCTCGAATAGATTAGGGTACTAGGCCCGCATTCTCTGCTAGTCCTCCAGATACCCTCTTGGATCGAACAATGCCATCCCAGAACTCAGGCCAGGAGAAAACTCCTGAATATACTTCTTCGCTCCAAAACTCAAAATGAACCTCCAATTCTTCCCTTTGACTCCAGCTCTCACCCAACTAGATCGAACTAGACTGGATGCAATAGAATGAATTGAGATTATACAAATACAACATCGATACAATAGGATTGAGCGAATATATGATGATTGAAGATGTTAGCCGATCCACAAATAGGATTATCTGCATTATGCCCAGAGCTCAAAGTCTCCTAGTCATCAAGAGCATTCTATCTATCCTGAGACATACTAACCACTCAGGCACCATCTGAATCCTTCCCACATAACCACATTATTGCAACCCTAGAAAAAATGACATGATCAACATAAATGTTGAAGGGCGACAATGATCACTAAAAGCAACTCAGCGTAGGGCAAAGCCCCAGCATCAAATCCCAATGACTCCTAAAATAGATAATCTAAGTTTGAAATGCAACCTTCCATAACTGAATAGGCTATTCTAAAGAACGATCATTCCACGGGTGAAAAAGCTTTACTAGTCCCAATTTGACTTTGAATCCATTCGTAGAGGAACATTTTAAGAAGATTTACACCCCCCCTACAAAGGCTGAAGTTTAGAAGTATTCATAGAATACAATCACCCATAAACAAAATCTAAGAATCTGACCTTGAGAGCTATCAACACAACCACTATGGCACACTGACAATACCAAGGCATAATAAGGGATCACACTTCAACTTTTTGGATAACTATAACCAAGCACCAAGACCACCACATAGAGACAAATTAGATAGATCGAAAGGCAACCCATAAATTCGCAACCTTAGAAACCGAGAATAGGATTAAGGCACAAGAAGGAGATCGACAAGCTAGAATTTTAGTGAAAGCCTAGAAGGCTAAACTTCCCTTTACACAACTCATTGAGCAATTAACTCTTAACTACTAACAAAACGAATGAAAAACAACTTAGGTAACCATCTAGGCAAACAAATAAGAATAGTATAATGAATTACTAACCAGAAAATAGTAGACTAGCCGTCTATCTAGTAAGGATTGATAATATAGCTAAAGCATGCAGCAAGGGTGGCGAAAGAGGAAGTCAACTGGTCCAACAATAAAATCACAACAATGCCACAAAGCCCAAGGATACAAGGAGTTACTCAACAACCACTCCCAAAATAAAAGCAAAGCCAAGCCGATCCTTTACTAAAAGAATTCATATATGGAGAATAAACACATAAATATAATCCCATAAAAGGATCTCACAAAAACTACAAGATAGAAAACTAGTCAAGTAGGCACGTATGGTTATGAAAACCCCCAATCCACACAACATAAGAAACAAGGGATAAAATGATGAAATCACACCTATACTAGTGATACCAGGAGCCTCGACCATAGGCCTACCTCGAGAAGCATAGAATAGATCATCTCCGAGCTCAACTTAAACACCCAATACCACCACCTACAATACTCAGGGAACGACCCCTTACTGGAGGTGCTACAACTCTAAGGGACTATCTTGGCTAAGTTGACTATACCCATGTCCCACACTAGGGACACTCTCTAGACTGATGACAAAAATACCCACAACCCATATATGACCTGACAACCCTAGGTTAGGGAGTAACATATAGTTAAAATATTTGGATGATCAAATCACACCTGCGGCTCTCCCTAGACCAATAGCCAATCTCTCCACAATCATAGCAACGCCTATGGGCTAAGGCCCTGTGTGAAGAATGTGGCGAGCTGCCCTGTCTACCTTTTCTAGACTAGGGACCACCTCTAGCCAACTGTACCGGGACCCTATATCAATCTCTCAAAAAGTGTCCCAGCTAGCCACACTCATAACAACTCCTACCAGACACAACCTTTTGAGATAACCTAGCTGAAATAGAGTGGACCACAATATCTGTATGCCCAAAATGCAAACCCTGAGAAGTTTGACCTAAACTTTGTCCTCCGTGGACACCACAACCTACATCAGAAACACTTGGAAGCTTAGGTGTTACCACTTTGGGTCCGATAGGATGAGAGTGAAGATAATCTTTACTGAGATGATGGCTAAGTTGGGATGAGATGTTATCATTAATATACTGATGGCGGGGCCTCTTATGAGTACATTTGTAAGTCTTAAGACACGCGTGCTCCATGGCCCTCATATGACTAGTTACTTGGGGGAAAGTAGAATCGACTGCTGTTAAGTGTTTCGGTGATAAACAAGGTAGTAAAGTCAATCCCCTATTGAACACCTCACTTAAAGAGTGCTTAGTAGGAAACAATGTGGGAGCATGCCCGAACCACTCGAGAAACCCGATCACGTACTTAGAAATTGGGAAAGAACCCTATTAGGGACCTACCAGTCCAATTCTATAATACCCCCAAAATGACACCTTCCCACAGTGTATCCTTAAAGACATTCATAATCCCCAACACTAGATCCATAAGAGTCAAGATGGAATCTTATCCTATCAGAGCTTGGGCTACTCCTAAACTCTCTATCTCCTAATGAACATCTCCAACCTCAATGTTTGAGCCTACCAGAGGTTCTTAAGTTTGACCAAGTACCAAAATCTTTGTTATATGTGTTGATGCCCCATCCATGTCTATTGAATACCTTGCCCTATCTATCTAAGAAAGAGTATATTCAAAGAGTATTTAAAGGTAGATCGACGCAGATGCACATGAGAAGGAATCACAAATGGAATTTCTTAAAAATTACTTATAGCCACTCGAAGATAGAATATAGACGTCTCTGCATCGATCTGTATGACTCAACTAGGTACTTTCTCTCATACCAATGATATCGGTCAACCTAGGGCGCTGATACCAATCTATCACGACATGAAATCTCAAGTAATGAAGGAACCTACTAACACCCACTAGTAGATAAGCCAAATCCATAGCCGAGAACTAGAAGCAACAAGCTATTACATGAAAGAGAAATATAACGAAAACAAGGAACAAATGTCGAAATAAAATAAGGAGAGACAACATAGAATTAAAGGAAAGACATAGACAAAAATGTAAATATAAAACTTTCCCAAGACCTAGTATCCCTCGATAGTCGAGCTACTAGTTTAATCAAAGTACAAGATAAATACACATATACATAATTGTGTCTGAGTGAAAAATAAAGACTAGTCCTACTCAAAAGGAAGGGAGGTTGGCAACTCCGAATATTAGGAGCTCACCCCAATCTCCGAATCCAAACATGTTCTGCATAAGGCATACATCAATGATGAGAAACTCATACTTAGATCTGTAGGGTGTAGAAGTGTAGTATGAGTACCAAATATCATTATTCGATGGGCATAAGCCATCTGAGCTTGAAAGATTAAAAACTATAAAAAATAGGTAAGTAAAGAATGTATAGTACAAGCAACTAATGAAGAGATACCGTATAATAAAAGTGAACAGGGCAAAATAATAGGATAAAGAAGTAACCGAGACAAGGAAACATACTTAGGGACTCTATCTCAACAACATAATCACTACAAGAGCCTACTACAGAAGTCAATTTATTAGAGATACAACAATGGTAACAATAACTACACATCACAACAACAAAGAGGCCAATTCTTCCCGACCAAATCCAAAATCGCCAACATAGAGAAAAGTCCAAGCCATTCATATAACATACTATCAAATCGACACAAGATACACAGTTATAATTAAAAATAACCTAACTGAACCCGATAAGCCCGAAAAGTACACAACAACAAACATAATGCAACCACCCCTTATAAGATCGATAGGTGCAAACAACAACCAATTAAGCTAGTGACAGGGGATGCATATGAATGTAAGTTCATGAAACCAAAAGCCATCATTACCACTAATACTGAGTGCCACATATTTAAGTATATAGGACCATATTGTCAAGGTTAGATTCCCGACTAAAAGTAATGTGGCTGAAACTTGAACCGCAACTAATAATATTGTACCCAAAACTCAAACCGAGGCTAATATAATAGTGAGTGCTGCCGCAATGTTTCTATATCCAAAAATTCCATCAAAACAAAGACACAAGTAGCCAATCAATAGGAAAAGAGTCGTCACTAATCCTAATCAATCAAGTACAAAGTGAGCACATTCTCTATGCCTTTTTATCTCAAAAGTTAGTTTATCAAAGTGGTAAAGGTGGTACATCTCCCATCAATACCTGCTTTTATAGATTAAAAGGGTAAAATCATTCCTTTTTGTAAATAGTAGTGAAAATCCAATGTATGAAATGGGGTCGTCCCAAAAAACACATGAAAATGAGTATCAATGCAATACTTGTCATCACCAGCATCCAAACAATAGCATCTACACAACCTAAAGTACATAACAAAAAACACCTTTCTCCTAAAACTTAAAAAACTAACCTAGAATCTTTTTTGTACTTGACCAAGGCCTCTGGCCAAATAATATACCAAAAAACATAGTACTAATAGCATAGCAAGATCACCATATCTCATGAAACGAAGGAGTCTATAAAGAATCAATAACCGAAAGGGTAACTCAAGAAACTCAGGCTCAAATATAAAAGTACTTCTCAAGTGAATCACCAAGTTCATCTAATGCCAACCTACAACTATAACAAGCAACTGAACTAACTAAAGGATCATCATAAACACATTCTAAGGCACTTAGGTCACAAGCTATTCTAAGGCCCCAAATGTCAACTCTAAAGTGGATAACAACAGTTAACTAAGCCATAACCAAGGAACTACTAGCCTAAGCTAAGGATTCTCTATCCCAATAATATTCTAAGGCTCATACAAGAATCAAGGAAATAGGTGCAAGTGAGAAATCCTAAACGTACACATCACATACAATCCCAACCCACATGCAATATACACTAAGTATTATCTCATAGAGCACAAGTTAAAAGAAAGTAGACCATAGCCTACATGGAAGCCAAATAGCAATATCAAGCTATCCATGAGTTGCCACCTCTTCTCCATGACCTTTGATTGATACAAAATAATAAACATAACAAATTACACATCATTACGAGAAGGATGATACTTGTATTGCTATAATATAACTGGGGCCCAAAATTTGCTAAAAATAGGCCTACGAGACTCTTTAACAAAACTCTAGAATTAAACCCATCACTAGGTCCCTAATAACTCAAGGAACTTCTACCTCTAAAATGGGCAAAATTCGAGCTCAGAAACAAGCTAAAACCGTTCATGCAAAAACAAGAAGCATAATTCACCATTAATGAGGGAAATAGAGGTCTTCGGAACAAGAATTTACCTTTAATACAAGTTTCCCACACATCCCCAATGATCCCAATACATAGCTCCAATAAATTCTGACCTAGCACAATGAAAAACACCACAAGTGGAGCTCCCTAGCTCGAGATATTGACTTCACAATATAAATATTCTGATCAGATTTTTTGGACTGGTCTTATTTAAAGGACCAGTGAAATGACCTCTGCTAATGCAGACCCAAGGTTGTGAACATGATGGTCAACAGACCCAGGTAAACTCTAACCGTTATCCATGGACGCAAAGCCTATCCCACAAACACGAAGGGTCAGGGACCCAAACCTTCACAAATGCCAATCCCATTCTGCATATGTGGTGACAAAGATATTTGGTCTTCGCAAATGCAGAACTATTCTCACAAACACGGAGAAAAAAATCCTTGGCCTCCATGAATGCGACGCTAGGAGCCCGAAAATGAAGAACAAAGGGTGTCGCACTAGCTGAGCATTTGCATTGAAAAATACTCCAATGGGGTGCTCGAGATTTGTTCAGAACCATATGCACACAAACAAGCTATGCTACCCAACCAAATTTTGCATTTCATATTTAAAAGAGATGTACAAACTTTCAACGGAGGTCATATCTAAAAAGGTAGCTCAAAATTAGTCCAGAAGCCTCAGGGCCCACACTAATGGTTTTTCTAGACCAAACTTGACATTCCAGAGCGAATATAACTGTTAGAATTGCAATATAATATTGTCTACCTATAATTTTGATCGAAATAACCATTCTAACTTTAGATTCTCTAAAACATGAAAACTTGTACAAAACCCTAACAAACAACCATGTGACCGAACTGTCAATCTCAGAAAGTCATAAATGACTTGGGATCACTACATGATAGCTCTAAACTACAAAAAGATTGAAAATGGAGGAAATGACCAGGAGGGTCATTACAGAATGTGAACTACATACCAAGAATGCAAAGGCTTTTTTACAACTTCCAAATTTTTGTCATATTCTGAGGTCATGTGGAAAGGAATGCGGACCACATACCTGCTTAGTGAGTAGCATTTTGGCCACTTCATTCTTCTAGTTAAGTTTTGACCCTTTTTCTCAACTTCAACTCCTCTTTGGATCTTCTAGGACTATCATTTGTACTCAAGCAAAATATCTTATAAACACTATCCATTTATGCAATGTGTACCCACAAATCTATGGAATCGATGCTAGATTAATCATAATTGTTTTGTCCATCATTAGTAACATTAAAGCAAAATGATGGTAAATACTAATCTTCAAAAAAGAACCAAAAATCTTCTGAGACACCCTAGACACAAACCAATAGTGCAAATTGATCTTAAAACATTTTCCAGATCTGTTAGAATAATCAAATCACCTATCATTGGTTATCTTGATTGAAAGTTGATTAAGGCAAAACTTAACTTTCCCAAAACTCAATAATCTAACAAAAGAGTCAAATCTCTATCGAATTCTTCATGATTCATCCCAACCATCTAACCAAGATAAAAAATCACCTTTTAGACTTAACAAAACTATCAAATCTCAGAACCAGCCTCGTTTATTGAAAATATTAACTTTGGTTAAACTTCTCAAATTTTAAATCTTCAAAATTGAAAAAATCAACAAAAATCCTCCTTCGATCACCTCAGAAATTAAATTACACATCCTTGCAAGTCATAAACAAAAATAAATAAATCTATAAGAAGGTTCAAACTAAAAAAAATGGGTTCAAAAGAATAGAACAACCATGAGGATTTTTACAAACATATCTCTCAATATTGAAATTTTCATGATTCACAAAGAAGGGGCCACATCATTCTTGAAACATATAAATTTATCTAAGTTGTAAAATCTCCAGAAATGGAAAAATAAAATAACAACATCAAATTAAACCATCATAACTTTTTTCAGAGCAATTCAATGATGAGTTGTTTTCAAAAAAATTGAGCTCAAAAGTTTCTAAGGCCAACTCTACTCATTATTGTCATGTATTTTCTTCATAACAATTCTAGCAATCATGTAATGACCCTCTTGGTCATTTCTTCTTTGTTGTATTTTTTTCAATATTTAGAGCATTCTTATAATGATCCCAAGTCATTTATGAATTGCTGAGATAAACAGTTTAGTCACCTGGTCGTTCATTTTATTTTTATGTAACTTTTCATATTTAGGAGCTTTGGGAACTCGAACAGTTGAATTCGATCAAAACTTCATGTAGACGGCCTCATAATGTAATTCTGACGGTCTCATCAACTCTAAAGCATTGAGTTTGTCCTAGAAGGATCTTTGGTGCAGATCCCCAAGTGTTCCATGCTCATTCTAAGCCATCTTGTTGAATTTGGATTAGAATGATGCATGAGTGTGGGATCCACTTTTCATCGAGACGAGCACGGTGGGAAGTTTTGACATTACTATTGACTCCAAAATTCCAAATTTGGGGGGTATCATATCTTGTTTGCATGCATAGGGTTTTGAATGAATCTTGAGAACACAGTCAGACATTTTGAGCATTGTTTAACCAATTGATGTGCATCAACTAGTGAAACCCCCTTGTTCATCATTGGGTTTGACTGTGCTAGGCAGCATTCGTGGGGACCAGTGATCTTGGTTTCCATGTTCGCAAGCCTAATGTAACATTCATAGAGGCCAGTGGAGTTGGCCATTGCTTTTAAGGGCCTTGTGCCATGATCATGTAGGATAAGAAGGCTGACCCTTCATGTTCGTAGTCTGGGTGCCACGTTTATGAAGCCTTGGGGGCCCGACCTTCTGCGATCAAGGACGAGGTTCCCTGTTCACACGAAGAACACTTGACTTGTCTTTTAATGAAGGACTAGGCTCACATTTCAACTCTTGATCAACATTTTAAACTCAATAATTTGATCTAGGATCTCCAATTTCAGTTGCTATTTGAGTTGGGCTATACATTGGGATCATTAAAAGGATGTAGAGGACTCATTTAGAAGGTAATTGCATGTCCCAAAATAACTTTTGAGGCCTTTAATGGTGATTTGTATGTAATTTCCTTGCATATTTTGCTTGTGCCTATTTTAAACTTGACTTGTGCCCAATATTGGGGCACAAGTTCATCCATCTAACTAGGATCCATTGATAGAGAAAACTTTAGGATTTATAGGGTCCAACAATTTTGTTTTTGACTCAATTTTTGGTCACGTTTTTAATTAATGCAATATATGTAGAAAAACATCTGCATTTATGTAGTGATCATATTTTTGATAGCATGGCACTGATCGAGGTCTATTCTGGAGGGAAAATCTCAAGAATTATGATTTTCGAGTGCGCGTGGTCTGCCTTGAGGTAGGCTACGGCTTACGAATCTTTAAATTGATCTTGTGAATGTGAATTCATGTTGATTAGCTATAATTGGGATGGTTTTATAGTTAAATCATGCTTAATTATTAGAGTTCAAGCCTTAGGCATATTCCATGTTGTTTTTAGATGTTTGAGCATGCCTAGTTTTGTTTTATTAATTGTATCTTGCCTCGTGGTTTTTGTAATTTTGTTTATGTTGTTGTTGGTAGCTTCTTACTAGCCTTCACCTAGGTCTACGCTACGGATTGCCTTAGAATCATGTTTTGGCACCAATATGCCTTAAAATTTCTCTGACATTAATTCAAATTTCTTTGCTCACTTTAAACTGATATAGCAAACTTGGTCTTTATAGTATGAGCCTTATCTATGTAGTAAATCAGTTCTCATGAACTTTCATTCTTAACTTCCATTATTCTATGGCGCTAATGTTATTGGGTATGGAATCAGGCTTTGTTTGGCTACTTTGGGATTTGCCTTGGATTCGAGCTTGGAGTTACTTGTGACAACTATGGATTTGTGCCCTAATTCACGGTAGCTCTTAAGATGGTGACTTAGTGTTATGTGATCCTTCCTTGAATGTTCTTATATTTGTGGTTCAAATTCTGTGCACAGTGTTTTTATAGTTGCATTTCAAGGTCCGGCACATCCTTTATTGTCATATTCTGAATTTCAAGCATGTTACACTTTTCAGGTTGTGATCTAGCAGTATGGTTATATTGGATTCTTTGGGTGTCTTAGCCATATTTCAAGGTTCTGGTTATGCACTCCCTTATACTAGATTTCATTAGTTCTCATTCTTA
Source organism: Solanum appendiculatum (assembly GCA_018342035.1). Taxonomy (NCBI): domain Eukaryota; kingdom Viridiplantae; phylum Streptophyta; class Magnoliopsida; order Solanales; family Solanaceae; genus Solanum; species Solanum appendiculatum. The sequence goes on along the minus strand of JAGDQO010000635.1, from coordinate 724,704 downwards.
AATACTATAGCTCTTCAGTGTACCATCGGGCTTATAGGGTTCATTTGGGTTATTTACTTTCAACTGTGCATGAGTGTACCTTCTAAATTTATGGGTGTCCAGTAAGGTTATAGCTAGCTATTTACTTAGTTGATGCCATTTCCTAAACTCGTGTGCTTTGTAGATTGGCTTTCTATGTCTATTTAATTATTTCACTTCTAGTTTTACTTCTCACTTTTTATTATTGTGTTTACTTTCAAAGCTTAGTCGGCCTATGATTCCTACTGGGTACCTATTGTTCTGGTACTCATACTACACTCTGCATATGTTTTCGTGATGCAGATTGGAGCACTAGTCAGCAATGTTGAGTTCAAGCCAGCTGTGAGATCTTTAGAGACAGAGGGTGACGTTTTGTCATCGTAGAGTAGTTTGTCTATTTCTATTTATAATTTTGGCTTGTCTTTTGCATTTGAGAAAACTCTATATCTTTAGTCCACTTTTAGAACTTGTACTATTTTAGTAGCTCTATACTTGTGACTACCAGGCCATGCATTTGGATATTTTATTTTAGTTGTATATGTATTGTTGTTGTTCTCTCTTTCTGTGGTTCTCCTTTGAATTGCTCTATTTATCATTTTTTTATTATTGTTTCTACTCGATATGCCTGTTACTTATCATTCTGGGATATGAGCTGGCTTACCTACTTGTTTGTTATGGTAGGTGATATCATGACTCAAGGGTTTAGGTCATGACAAGTTGGTATTAGAGCTTCAAGTTTTCCGCCGTCGCCCATATAAAGCTAATGTGTAGTACATCCCTATGGATTAGTGTAGAGATGTTTGTATTCTCATTTGGGAGGCTACACCATGTCTTTAGGAAGATTTCTTCTATTGGCCCATTATCATGCATTTTGTGGTTTTATTTGGTTTATGGAATCTTACTTGTTTTTCTTTTTCGTAGGATGGATGACATGCATGGCTCATCGGTAGCGGGTGATACATCTAGACTGCAGGTAGAGTCCTTAATGGGTAGAGGATGATTCCAAGGTCGTGCAAGGGATGCAACACCAGCCCAGGATGGCGGCAGAGTGAGGACTCTGGAGCAAGTGGTGAGCCTCGTGTAGCTCCTATTCCTCCATAGATTTTGAGGCGATTACTCAGCTATTGGTCGTTCTAGTGGTATGCAGCATGCCCCAGCCCTAGGTTTGCAAAGACCATAGGTTCAGTCTATAGAAGCTGCTCCATAGGGTGAGGTGCCACCAGCACCCGTTGCCGCCAGCCAATTATCACAGGGGGCTATGCTATTATAGAAGTAAAAGATGCTCAAAGTATTTTCGAGACTATCTTAATCAAGGGTTTTTGGGGATATAGGGGGCTGCCATGAATGTTTTACTACTTACTGAGAATGGTTGTACACATTGGGCTTGTTAGAGTTGAGAGGAGCTAATTTTGTCGCTTATCAGCTTGACGGGCAAGCCAGGTAGTGGTGGCATGCATATTTAGAGGGTAGACCAGCTAGGTCACCTCCAGTGTCGTGGGCTCCATTTTTTGAGGTCTTCTTGGCTAGGTTCATAACATTGAGTGGCAAAGATTGACTCTAGGATCAATTCTCCATGTTGGATCAAAGATCCATGAAAGTATCAGAGTATGAGGCCAGATTTCACAAGCTATCTAGGCATTCTAGTATGATTTTACGTACTAAGTAGGAGAGGGTTCATTGTCTTATTCCTTGTTTTAAGGTGCACCTGTGAATTGAGACCGAGTCTATAGTGTCAATGGGTACATCATTATAAGATGTGGTGGACCACACCTGTACTATGGAAAGTTTCATCGTGAGCCTCACTGGAGCAGTGGCAAGAGGGCTTATCACCAGAGAAGCTTTAATGGTTCTCAATCTAGGGATAGAGATTCCTATGATAGGCCTCACCAACATTATTGGCAGCAGGGTAAGTTTAGCCACATGGTTAGGTGGGCCTTTAGGCCTTAGAGGGCAAATAATATAGTTAGAGTTCTAGGGGCTCACAGTAAGGTTCTTTACGCCGTGGTGGTTGTTATTTTAAGGCTGATCTTCATTGGGTTTCTACGATTGTGGTGATCTTGACCACTAGTGTAGAGACTTTCCCCACCAAGGATTGATTGCATTTGCTTCATATTCAGATGGACCAATTTCAGTGGTAGCACCTCCAGCCATAGATGATGCCCAAGGTCAGGACCGATGTGGTGGTGGTCACCACGGAGCTCAAGGACGATCTCGAGGTGGCTGGTTAGGTGATAGATTGCCCAAGTAAAAGGTGGGTAGGGCCACCTATATGAAGCTCTAGCGAGGGTAAAAGTTGAGGCATCAGTAGATACCATCACTGGTAAGATTCTTTTATGCCATTAGCCAGCCTTGGTTTTATTTGATTCGGGTTTTACATTATCGTATGTATATTTATATTATGCTTCCTGGTTGAGCATGTGTTTTGAGCCTTTTTTAGTGCCATTGCATGTTTTGACCCCTGTGGGTGAGTCTTTAGTAATGGATCAGGTATATAAATCTTGTTTACTGACTATCATGGTGTCTCACACTCGGGCTGACCTTATTGTGTTGGATTTGTTAGTTTTTCATATTATCTTAGGCATGAACCTATTATCCCCCCTATAGTGCGGTCTAGGATTTTTTTCTAAGACTGTTACCTTAGACATGCCTTGTAACCCTCCAATGGTGTGGCAGGGTTGTTTTTGTCACACACTTACTGAGGTAATTTGTTTTGTGCGGGTGCATCAGTTGGTAGTTAGTGGGAGTCTGGATTATTTGTCTTATGTGCAGGATATTAGTAGGGAGGGCCTTACCATTGATTCAGTCCCTATTGTGTTAGGCTTAGCAAATGTGTTCCCTACTTATCTACTCGTCCTTCCCTCAGAGAGTGATATTGATTTTCCTATTGACCTCAAGCCAGCCACTCATCCTGTATCTATTAATTGTGTTCTCTAAGATTCATTTTAATTAAGTTGCCATCATCTGAGGATTAGTGTAGCGGACATCCCTAAGATAACATTTAGGACTCATTACGGTCATTATGAATTCCTGTTGATGTCCTTTGAGTTGGCGAATACCCCTGTGGTGTTCATGGACATGATGCCTTGTGTATACAGGACGTATATTGATTTCTTTGTCATTGTGTTCATTGATATCTTTTAGATTTATTCACGGAGTTAGGTAGAGCACGAGCAAGAGTTTAGGCATGTGCTCTCGATATTGAGAGATCAATGACTTTATGCCATGTTCTCAAAGTGCAAGTTCTTACATGAGTCTAAAGAATTCTTAATGCCACTCTAGACGTAGTGTCCAAGGATGGCTTTATGGTGTGCTCACAAAGATTTTGGCTATTTTTTATTGTGCTAGACCCATCTCAGTGACTGAGATTCGATGTTTTATCAGATTAGTGAGTTACTACAGACGGTTTGTGGAGGGTTTCTCATATATTAAAGCACATTTGACTTGGTTGACTTGCCTTGATGTTGCTTTTGAATGGTTAAACGAGACTGAGTTGAGCTTTTAGAAGCTCAAGGAGTTGCTTACTACTGCATCTGTTTTGACTCTTCTAGTTGAGGACGAGGGCTTCAAAGTATATGTGATGCATCTAGCATTGGTTGGGTTGCGTATTGATGTATCAAGATCATGTGATTGCATATGTGTTGAGGCAGCTTAAGGTGCATCAGCGCAACTACTCCACGCATGTATGGAGTTGACAGCGGTAGTATTCACGCTTAAGATTTAAAGGCATTACATGTACGGGTTCTGATATGAGATCTACACTGATCTTTGGAGTCTACAGTACATTATGAGCCAAAAAGACCTTAATTCGAGGATGCATAGGTGGATTGAGCTTCTAAAGGACTACGACCTCTCTATTCTAAACCATTAAGGTAAGGCAAATGTGGTAGCAAACACCATGAGCCAGAAGGCCATGAGTATGGGTAGTCTAGCCTTCCTTTCACCTTCAGAGTGATCCTTGGCTTTAGAGAACCAGTCTGTAGCTAGTAGGATGATTCATCTTAATATTTCAAAGTTTAGGTAGGTTCTTGCCTATATTGGGGTTCAGTTATCCTTATAGGAGTGAATTCATGGTCATCTATTTAGGAATGATGTCGTGGTGGCTATCCGAGATTTGTTTTGAAATGGCTATAGTTGTGTTTTGAGAGTGTGAGACTTGATTATGTTGATTTCTCGCAAGGCTCGTGATTCTAGATACTTTATCTTTTCAAGCACCATGAAGATGTATCGTGATTTTAGGCAGCATTACTAGTGGGGTGGCATGAGGATAGATATTGAGAACTATGTGTTCTGTTGCTTCTGTTACCAATAGTTGAACACCGAGCATTTGAGGCATGGTGAGTTTCAAAGATTACACATTCTAGAGTGGAAGTTGGACCGCATCACCAAGGATTTTTTCATAGGATTGCCTTGGACTTCTAGAGGTGTTGACAATATTTGGGTCATTGTTGATTGAATGACCAAGTCATCACACATTCTTCCCATTCAGTCTTCTTTCATTACCTAAAGGTTATCTCGTGTCTACATTTGGGAGGTGGTTCATCTTCACGGAGTCCAGTGTCTATTATTTCATATAGGGGTTATCTATTAACTTCTAGCTTCTAGAGGACCTTTTAGGAGGAGTTGGGTACCCGTGTTGATCTTAACACATCTTTACATCCGTAGATCGATGGGCAATCAGAGCTTACTATTCAGTTTTTGGAGGATATAATGTGAACTTGTGTATTGGACTACGGATGCCAATGGGACCAATTCTTAGCCTTGGTGGAGTGTGTGTATAACTACACTACAACTTGAGCATTCAGATGGCTCTATTTGAGGCTTTACATGGTAGGCATTGTCGCTCTTTAGTTCGTTTGTTTAAGTCTACGGAGCCTAGGCCACGGTACTGATTTGCTTCAGGAGGCCTTGGATCGAGTTTTGGTGATTTAGGATAGGCTTAGGTCAGCACAGAGCAGAGATAAGAGTTATGTTGACTGTAGCTGACAACCTTTGAGATTCGAAGTTGGTGACCGAGTATTCCATTGACTATCGTCAATGAAGGGCGTGATGAGATTTTGGGGGCAGGGCAAGCTTCGACCCAGGTATATAGGGCTATTTGATATTCTTTTTAATGTTGGTAATGTCTCTTATGAATTTGGACTACATCCTGCAATTTCAACTATTCATCCAATTTTCCACATTTCTATGCTTTGGCGATATGTTCCGGATGAGTCTCATGTGCTCTGGTATGATTTAGTTTAATTGGATGACCGTTTGATCTTCATGGAGAACCAAATTGCTATTTTGGCTAGAGATGTGTGGTGATTGCATTCAAGAGCCATTCCTATTGTAATGGTTTGGTGGAGTCATCGTCAAGTCGAGGAGGCTACCTTGGAGACCAAGCATGAGATGCAAGAGTAGTTTCCCCACTTGTTTGGGCCTTCAGGTACTTCTTGACTCATTACTTTTGAGGACGAAAGTCCTTTTAGTAGTGGATGTTGTAATCACCCTTTAGGTCATTTCCTCTTTATTGCATTCTTTTCGGCATTTAAACCATTCTTGTACTGATCCTAAGTTATTTATGATTTGTTGGGACTGACAGTTTTGTCACCTGGTCATTCGTTTGGTTATGCAAGTTTCCATTTTTGGAGCTTTTTGAATTGAACGGTTGACTTCAGTAAAAACATCAAATAGATGGCCTCAGAATGAAGTTTTGACTTTTTTTGTCAGCTCCAAAATGTTGAGTTTGTTCTAGAAGGACTTTTGGTGGAGGTCTTGAGACTTTAGGCTCATTGTGAGCCACCTTATGGAATTTTGATTAACAAGGACTTTGGGTGTCAGACCCACTTTTCCTAGAGATGATCTTGTTTGAAGTTTAGACATCATCGTTGAGTTTGAAATACCTAATTTTATTGGGCAACATATATCATTTGCATGCGAATCCTGAGCACCCCGTCGGGGATTTTGATCAGTATTGAACTAGATGATATGCATCAGCTAGGGTAGCTCTTAGTTCCGCATTCCGTTAATGTGCCTCAGGCCGCGTTCGTAGAGGCAAGTGGAGCTGAACAATGCTAACGCTAACCTTGCACTACGATCACATAGGCAAAGGAGCTCGACCATTCACATTCGTGGGATAGGCGCCACATGCGCGAAGCCTTGGGGGCCTTACCTTCTGGAATCGCAGACTGGGTCACGCTTCGCAACTTTTACGTGACTTGTCTTTTATTGAAACACTAACCTCGCATTTCAGCTCTTGATCAACATTTGAAAACTCGATAAGTTGAGCTAGGGAGCTCAAATTTAGGTGATTTTAGTTGTTATTTGTCGGGAATCAACGGTAGGTATTGGGATCATTGAGAAGGTCTGGGGGACTTGTCTAGGAGGTACTTTCTAGTCCCGAAGGACATTTTGAGGCCATTTAATGGTGAATTGTATATTATTTTCTTGCATATTCTATTTGTACCTATTTCCTAGCTTGAATTGTGTCAAATTTTGGGGCACAAGTTCATTGAGCTCATTAGAACTCATTGACAAAGTCAATTTTGGGATTCTCGATGCAGATCCCACAATTCCATTTTTATTCAATTTTGGGCTCGTCTCCAATTGTTTCAATTTTAGTATCAAAACATCAGTACTGACGTTGTGATCACATTTTTGATAGCATGGCAGTGATTGGAGGCCATTCGGAAGGGAAAAGTTTTAGAATCGTGATTTTGGAGTGCGTGCGATTTGCTTTGATATAGACTACTAGTTACTAGTATTTAGATTGAGCTTGTGAATGCGAATTCATGTTGATTAGCTAGAATTGGGATGGGTTTATACTTAAATCATGTTTATTTATAAGAATTCATGCCTTAGGCATATTTCGGGTAGATTTCAGAAGTTTGAGCATTTCTAGTTTTGTTGTATTAATTGTATCTTGCCTCGTGGTTTTCGTAATGGTGTTGATGTTGATGTTGGTAGCTTCTTACTGGCCTTACCCTAGGGATAGGCTAGTGATTTCCTTAGATTTGCGTTTTGGAGCCGATAGGCCTTAGAATTACTCTGACATCACTTCAAACAACAAAGGTCCCTATAGACTGATATAGCAAACGTAGGTTTGATAGTATGGGCCTTAGCTAGGCGGTAACTCAGCTCTCCTAACCTTTCATCCATAACTTCTCTTACGCTATGATTCTATGATGAGCGGTAGATATTCACTAATTAGAGGCCTATTTAGCTAAAACAATTAGTATCCTCAATGCCTAAATATGTCCTATACTAATCATATTTTGATGATTTGCAGGTATGAAGGCTAAAGGACAAGGCAAGGATGAATTTTGAAAGAATGGCAAAAAATGTAAAAAGAAGTGTAAACTATACACTATTGATCAGCAAACAAGAAAAACGGATCGCCCAATGAGCTTGACCTCGCCTAAGTTGACAGTTCACAACACTTAATTTATTGAGGTATGTCGGCGGACAAAAATGGGAAATGGCGATGCGCCAAATGAGAAGGCAAACTTGCTGACCATCACTAAAGGCGACAGTACATGGAAAAAACTTGAAGGCTTGAAAGGCGAACAAAGGTGTGCTCGGTGATTCACCAAGTGTGAAAAGTAGGCTCGAACGAGTCCGCCGACTGAGGTTCAAACACCTGAAGCCTAAAGCTAGAGAAAGGCGAGCTGATGAGTAGTTGGCGATCTGTCCATTGTGATCGGCGAGCCCGACTAATGTCGCCCAATAGGTTACACATTGAGTTTTGGGCTTGATTTTGGAGAAATTATAAATAACCCAAAAAAAGAAACAGAGAAAAAGGTTTTAGGAGAGTTCAGAAAAATTCTGAGTTGAGAACAATAGTTAGAGAGAGAAACATTTTACCTTGTGAAGAACACTTTCTAGTTTTTGGGGTTTTTAACTTTGTTCTTGAAATTGATAAATTGAAGTTTAATTCAAAGTGGCTTTGCTTCGAATTGCTTAATTTTATGATACCTATGGCTGCTTTCATGGAAGGTATAATCTCTTTACTTTTTGTGATGGGTGGCTAAAACCCCAAGATCTAGAGGTGCAATTATGGGGTTGGGCGTTGATTTAATGTAGTGGTATTGTGTTATGCTCTATTTTGCTGCTGTTCATACATAGATATGGGCTAATTAGCATGGCGTTAATTTATGGGTTAACGTTGCAAACTTAATTCCTACTTTCGATCTCTGATTGATGGTCTAAAGAGTTTGATTAGAGTGGGTAATTAGTCCAAATCTAGAAATTTAGGTTTGATGTCTGTAACTTTCTTGAAAATAGAGGTTATGGGTCGGATCTATTTTCCCTATTGCTAAATCGAAAGAGAGAATAGTGTAAGGTATTGTGTTGTTCATTATAGCACATAGATGAGACCGAAAGAATATTCTATGATATAATGTTTTGAGATCTAAAGAACATTAGTGTAATTGAAGATGACACAGCCAATCCATGAATGTTGAACACTATAGAGCAACACAATTACCCCTATGTGACATCGATTTCCAATCCCTGTACCCCTAGATTACTTTTTATTAATTGAAATTTCTGAAATCTTAGTTTAATTGCGACTTTTGACAACAAAATCCTTTTATTAAATTGGTGGAATTATCTACCTACTGGATTTTACTATTACAAATGAATAATTTTATAATTTAAATTTCTTGATAAAATTTTCTATGATATATCATTCTCTGTGGGATTCAACCTCGACACTTAGTTGGATATTTTTATTGACAACAACTGCTTACTATTTTAGTTATTTTAGAGAGTAGTTTGAGCGTTATCAAAAATGGCACCGCTACCGGGGAATGGTGGTTGAATATTCCATATAAGAAATTAGTTTGTAAATTTGTTTAGTTGTAGTAGATTATTGCTTTGTGTTGTTGATGGCTGATTTGCAGGTCTAGCACAATGAGTGACCATGGTAGTGACAATGATAGTCACTATGGTCAAAATGACAACATGGATGATTGAATGATATGCATGTGAACATCATTCAAACCACCGGAGCCATCCGGATACCTTCTACAGTTGGGAGGGCAGTTTTTCATGTAACCGGAACAATGCTACAATTGCTCCAACTACGAGGAATGTTTAGGGGTTTAGCTCATGAGGATCCACATGAACACCTTCGGAATTTTATGGTATTGTGTGGGCCGTTTTTGTTCAAAAACATCTCACAAGTGTCCGAAAGATTAAGGTTATTGCCATTCTCTTTGACGGGTGGAGCTACAAGATGGTTGGCGGAATTGATAAATGACTATATCACTTCTTGGGAGGAGTTACCTGAAGCTTTCTTGGAGAGATTAGTTATTTCCCCCCTCGAAGATGGTTAAATATCGAATCCAAATTCAAAATTTCAAGTGAATTAGAGATGAACCTCTACATGAAACTTGGTTGCGATTTCAGAAACTACTTTTACAATGTCCAACACATGGTGTTTTAGACAATTTGCTACTGCAATACATCTATTGCATCCTTGATTCAGTCAATAAAGGTGTAGCTGATAAGTTGATCCAACGAGGATTAATGAGACAACCGTACGAGATGGCAACATTGTAGCTAGATGATATGACCTAGGTTAACTGAGAATGGCATAGTAGAGAGGACTAGGTGTCTACTCAACAACTATGCATGATAAAAGAACAAATTGATAAGGACAATGATCGAGATAAAAATATAGTCAAAATGATTACCCAATTAATTTGTTGTCTAAACATGTCATGGGAGGTGGTTCAAAGTCAGTTAATGTGGTTGGTAAAAGTAGTAGTGGGCAATGCCCGAAAGATGCAAAGTTTGAGGAAGTGTATAATGAGGAAGTTCAGCACTTGGGAAATCAAATGGGGGTTCTCACCCAAACTACCAACGACAAGGTGGGACTCAACGTTGGAACAAAAAGTGAGATAGTGATTGGAAAGGTTGGAGAGGTGGAAATTGGAAAGATAGGGAGATAGAAAAAGATAGATATATTCCTCCCCATGATCGTCTATGAACGAAAGAACCAGCTTGTCCGGAAGAAAACCAAACCGAGAAAATGGTTACAATGATCTTCAACAAGGTTGAAGGATCTGACAAAGTGTTGAAGGAATTGAAAAATGACTTCTCCTCTTTATCTCAAACGGTGACCTCTCATTCGGTATCTATCAAGCAGCTGGAGACCCAAATGTGCCAAATCTCCACTCATCTCAATTCGACGCAAATGGAAATGCTACCTAGTTACACCGTCCCAAATCTCAAAAATGTATGTTGAGGAAATAAGAACTATGTCGTGCCATGATGTTAAATAAGGAACTTCTTGGGAGGCAATCCAAGACTTTACTTTTATTTTTATTACTTTCAATAATGGGTGTTGTGAGTGCAGATTGTAAAGAAGTCAAAGTGTTTCAAGGGGAACATTAGGCGATGCAAAAACACACAAAGGCGATCCGCCGAAGGTGTTATGCAGACTCATTCTTGTCTGCTTTCTGAGCTGGAAAATGTGGAGAAGTGTACTATCTAGTTCGGTAATTTGAGCTCCAAAAGGTGATCCACTGAAGTACACTATGCAGACTCCATCAAGTTCACCAAATTAGCCTTCAATTTTGGTTTTTGTTCAAGACTCTTCGGCAAGTTTCAGCTCCAGTTGGCAATTCGCCAAACACACTCAGCGACGTTAGTCGTGACTGCCGAATGTACCTGGTATAAAAAGGCCAAGGGTCTTTTCAAATTCAAAAAGAAAACCCTTTGCCATTTCTAAGACTCTTGCTTTCCTTTCACTTGCAATATCATATTTGAGTGTGTGAGTGTCCTTTGTGTGTGATTGTTGAGTACGTGGAGTGCACTTTCTTGCTAGATCAGTCGACCCAACCCTAACCACCCTTCATTTCACATTTTGCTTCTCTTAGAGGTTGGTTTTCGTCTTAAATTTTAGATTTTGAGCTTACAAGTGTAGTTTATGTATGGGCATTAGGCCATGTGAAGCTTGTTGCTGGTTGATTTCAATGGGTATTGCTATAATGATCGTATTGAATTTAGCCCATGATTTGATTGCTTATGTTTGAGCCTAGAAATTGCTAAATATGATTGTGTTGGTTAAATGTGAAATTGAACCCTTACATATGATGTGTCTGAGTTCAATTTGATGTGGGTAAATTTTGAGTAGCCCAGTGTTGACCTGATTACATGGATTTGCCCAATAATAGATAGAGTGACGGCTTTCTTAAGGGTAAATCATCAATTTGAGCAATACTTTGTGATAATTGGGGGAAATATGAGTACCCAGAGGTAGATAAACATGTGGGTAGATTGTAAAGTTTATGGGAAAATTAATTTTGTTACGTATGTTAGTTTGTTATGTGAAATTAGGCATTGGGCTGACACCACCTGTTCGGCGAACGTGTCTTAGCTCGCCAAGGACGTTAGGTGAATCGTTGAGTAAGCCCCAGCTCACCCTCTTGCGTGAATATGTGACCTTGGGTACTGTCCTATTCGGCAAACTTGTCTTAGTTCACCGAACCTCTAAGCGAATCACCAAGTGGGAGTGGAAATCTCCCTTGATGCTTGTTTCTTTTCATTTTGCACTGTCAGTTTTGGCGACATTGTCTTAGCCCGCCGAAACCATCTCGGTGGATCACCGAGTTGGAATTGACTCCACCTTCCATGCCTGAGTTATTTGAATTTTGATACTGTCTGATTTAGTGAGCTCACTGAAGCTCGCCCATCTTGTTAGATGGACCGCCTTCTCATTAGGCGAGCCTCACGACAAATTTTGAATTGTGCTTTCAATTGAGTTTGATTTCAACTAACCTTCACTGATTCTATGTTCGAATGATTGTGCTTTGCAAAATATGGCTATAACAAAAGGTCTACAAGTAGTTTTTTTGAATACGAAGTCAAACAGGGACTCCTCTCCTCCTCAAAGGAACACTATAAAAATTGAATAGAATTCAATACAGAGGAGATGATCTAGAGGGTCATTAAAGGGCGACCAACCATGTAATTCTAGGGATTTTTTACTCTATGCATTTTCCACATATACATTGTATAATTCTATATTGTATGCCTATTTCTGATGGATTTGTGTGTGATGTGAAATTGCTGATTTTCGTATTAGTTTCATGTTTTTCCACTGTAGATTGGACTCATTGATAACACTAAATTATTCTTTGAAATGAATATATAGGCGGTCGTATGAAAAAATAATATCCAACTTTATGAGTTGATAACTATGTGCATGTTTCTTGTAGTTCGACCCCGACCCATAAAGTTTTGTATTATTTTTGCATACGGCCGTTAATACTTTAATTGCAATGTATAGTTGAGTATTATTAGGGTGTGTACAATATCAATGGAGTTTCAACTGAATAGACAATGATTAACTAGTTCACCACCAATCAACACATGTATAACATTTAATCAACACTATATCCATGATTTCTCGAGCTAATGAATATGTGTATCTTAGATTTTTTCCTATTGTGCGAGATTTTGCAGATGTCTTCCCTACTGATCTACCTATCCTTCCCTAGAGAGTGGTGTTGATTTTTTTATTGACCTTGAGCTAGGTGCTCGTTCTATCTCTATTGTGCCTAAAAATATGTCCCAACAGAGTTCAGGTCGTGTATATATTCCATCACTCATGTGTTCATTGATGACATTCTGGTATACTCGCGAATTAGGGAGGATCATGAGAAACATTTGAGGAATGTCCTCCAGACTTTGATGGATCAATGACTTTATGCCAAGTTCCCAACGTACGAAGTTTGGCTTGAGTCCATAGCAATCATGGGGAATGTGTTGTCCAAAGATTGCATTATTATTTATCTAGTAAAGATTGAGATTATTTGTGATTGGTCTAAGCACACTTTAGTTATCAATATTCAGAGTTTTATCAGGTTAGCTTATTACTACAAACGATTTATGGAGGGCTTCTCATCGATTGGAGTGCCTTTGAATCAATTGATTAATTTTGATGTTCCTTTTTAGTGGTAAGATTAATGTGAGTTGAGCTTTCAAAATTGAAAAGAGTTGTTTACAAATGCTTTTGTTCTAACTCATCCAGTTGAGTGAGAGGGATTCACAGTGTATTGCGACGCTTCTGGTGTTGGTTTGGATTGTGTGTTGACATAGCAGGGCCATGTGATTGCTTATGTGCTGAGAAAGCTTAAGGTGCAGGATCACAACTGCCCAACTCATGACTTAGAGTTTGAAGCGATTGTATTTGCATTTAAGATTTTGAGGCATTATATTTATGGAGTCCTATGTGAGATCTATACTGATCACAAGAGTTTGCAATATATTACGAGCCAAAAGGACTTTAATTTGAGAAATCTAGGTGGATTGAGATCCTAAAGGACTATGACCTCTCTATTTTATACATTTTGGACAAAACGAATATGATAACAGACACTTTGAGTAGGAAGGTCATGAGTATGGGTATTCTAGCCTTCAATTAAACTTTGGAGTGACTTTTGTCTTTAGTCATTTAGTCTTTAACCAAAATGATGATTCGATTTGATATTTCGAATTCTAGCCTATGCTAGGGTTCAGTCATCATTATTGGAGTGGATCTGTAGTCAACAGTTTGAGGATGATTCCTTAGCTAGCTATTTGAGATCGGGTTTTGCTACGTGAGGCCGAGCAGTCCACCTTGGATGCAGATGGTGTTTTGAGGTTTGATGGCCATAGTTGTGTTCCTACCATTGGGGACTTCTTATAGATGATTCATAGTGAGTCCCATGATTCCAGATACTCTATTCAATCATGAACAACAAAGATGCATTGTGATTTGAAGCAATATTACTAGTGGAGTTGTATGACGAGAGATATTATGGTTTATGTGTCCCATTTCTTGTGTTACTAGAAAGTGAAGGCCTAGCATTTGAGGCCTGGTGGTGGGTTCCAGGATTGCCCATTCTGGAGTGGAAATAGGAGTGCATCACCATTAACTTAGTTAATAGATTGCCTCGCACTTCTAGAGATGCTTATAGTATTTAGGTCATCATGAATCAATGGACCAAATTAACACACTTCCTTCATGTTTAGTATTCTTTAACCACTGAGAGGTTGGCTTGAGTCTATATTCATGAGTTAGTTAATTTTCATGGGGTGTATGTGTCTATTATTTCATATAGGGGTTCTAAGTTTACTTCTACCTTCTAGAGGACTTTTTAGGAGGAGTTGGGTACCCAAGTTTACCATGCACAATTTTTCATATGCAGACACTGATGGACAATTTGAGTGTACTATTCAAGTTTTGAAGGATATGTTGCAGGCTTATGTATTTGACTTTGGAGGTAAGTGGAACCAGTTCTTAGGCTTGGCAGAGTTTGTGTATAATAGCAGCTACCATTCTAGTATTCAGATGCCCCTTTTCAAGGCCATGTATGGTAGGCGTTGTTGCTCTCCATTTGGTTGGTTTGATACTTTGACGCTCAAGCCACATGATACTGATTTGCCTTAGGAGCCCTTGGATAGGCTTTAGGTGATTTAGGATAGACTTAGGTCAGCACAGAGCATGCATCAGACTTATGATGATCGTAGGTGCCTGCCTTTAAGATTCAAAGTTAGTGACTGAGTTTTCCTTCGAGCATCGCCCATGAAGGGTGTGATGAGGTTCTAGAGGTTGGGCAAGGTTTGCCCCAAGTGTATATAATGAGTGGTGGATTTTCAATCATTTGAGACTCTTTTATTATTAGTTTTAGCTTGCTTTAAGTTCAAATTTGTGCTTTTAATATGGTTTTCTTCATATTTATAGGAAAAATGAAATGGAGAGTTGATTGAGAAGACATTCGAAGAAACCAAGTGAACATGAGGGAAAGAGAGGTCAAGAGCTGAAAAATACAAAAACTTGCAGAGAAAATACCCTTTATGAACGTGGTAGATGACCCACGAATGTGGAGTCCTAGTCAACGGATGATTGGGATCGCACCCATAGGACAGCAAACACGGAGTCCTAGTCAACAGAGAACCACGAACGCGCCCATAGGATCATGGATGCGCCAGTCTGGTCAGCTCAGTTCTGTGAATGCAGAAAACTCTCCGCGAACGCGTAGAGTCACTTTTCAGACGCCTGGGAATAATAGGAATTTCACCAGATTAATCCCAAACACCCTTTTTACACTCATCAACATTCACTATGTAGAGAAAAAACTCTTCGTGTCATCTTTGGGTTGAGACTTTGAAGGAAAGTTGCCTCACAAATTACATTTGGGTTTGAAGATTGTGTGCTTAATAGTAAATCTCTTGTTCCCCTTTTCATTCCTTGTTTTATAAGGCTATAATTGTGGGTGTAATTGTGTGTATTAAATTAGGGTTTTGTGCTAGAAAGAGACAAAACTATTTGGGTATTTGATTTATCATTCTTTTTCTTTTGTGATTCCTTGATTCCATGCTAAAATTTCTAAAATGGTTTTAATCTAGTTTTCATGCTTTAATTAATGATTTGAGAGTGCACGCTCGAATCTAGGTTCTGATCTTTGTGGGTTGCTCGAAAGAGAATTCGTGAAGTGGAGAATTAGATTAATAATAATATTTCAACTTTGAGTCCTATGTTTGAGACCGAAAGGAGAAGATTCGAATCTACATTGTTGAATGCTAAACTTACTAAAAATAGGGGTTTAGATTAAGGTATTAGATTGCTTTGTTGTTGAATGTGATTAAGACCAAAAGGAGATTTCGTGATATGACACTTTGATACTGAAAGGAGATTAATGTTGATTGATGATGATCTATCTTATCAATGATTGATTTCGTATGTGTTGAATTGCAATGGATCATTTGAGTTTGGATAGAATTCCAAATTTCCGAATTCTCATATATCCCTTGCTTGATAATGTCTTTGCCCAAATCCATCGTGTTGTTACCAAAGTCACTCTTAATTTGATAATCTTGTATATTGTGTTTAGGTTCATACTTGTAACTATTTATTCTTTGTCTCTTCAGTAGCCAACAAATTGTTCCCTGTGGGATTCGACCCCGACTCTCTTATTGGGTTTTAATTGCTAATGGTCGTTTACTCTTTGAACTTGTTTTGAGGGTAATTTGAGCATTATCAGTATAGAGCCAGTTGAGATTCTTCGGATGGTTGGTGATGCTTCCTATGAGTTAGTCTTACCTCCTACATTTTACAATATTCATCTAGTTTTCCATGTTTTGATGCTTCCTGATATGTTCCTAATGAGTCTCATATGCTTCAATATAACTCAGTTCACTTGGATAACCGTGTTATCTTTGTGGAGGTGCTAGTTGCTATTTTTGTAAAGCCCCAAATTCCAAGGAATCAAAAATGCACGATTTACCTGTAGGCAGTGACATACGGAGGCCACTTAGAGGGCGTAGTCAGGTTGACGCGACGTAGGTAAGAAGCCATCAATGGCTTTGTCAAGATCAGTAATTCTCAGCCTCTGAAGTTTGATCTACGGGTAGTAGGATGGTTTGTAATTCAGTTGGCGGTCCGTAGAAAGTAACTGTAGAAGTCCTTCAGACTTAGCCAAATTCTTGAACCTTAGGCAGTGATCTAAGGTGGTGGCGTACGATCCGTAGATGGACCTACCAACCATAGATTGAAGCGTTGTTGCAGGGTCCCCAGATAACAACTCTCTGAATCTTTCGACGGTTCAATAGGACGGTCCGTCAATGGATGTACGGACCGTAGTCTTGACCGTAGATGGGCTCCGTCAGTTTTTAATTAAGGGCTTTTTTTGTCTTTTCCCTAATTATTTACCTATGAAGCTAAGTCGGTTATACCCTTAATCTTAGACCTATAAATAATTTCTAAGCCTAATTCCAATTCATTCCAAAACTCTCCTCTCTCAAATATTTTTCTCTCAACTCTCAAGGAAGAGGAAGAAGCTTGAATCCTCCATTGAAGACCTTCAATATTCTCCAATTCTTGTGGATTGCTTTGAGGTATGATAGTGTTCACCATTAGGAGTCTTTTCCTCCAATGGGCCCCTCCTCTTCTTCATGATTTTCAAAGGTTTACTCTAGCCTAATTGAATTAGGGTTTGTGATCAATCATTGTGGGTTCTTCAATTATGATTCCAATTATTTATTTTATGATTCCTAGTGCATGATCTAGCGTGATAAAATAACTTAGTGCATGAATTAGCGTGAATTACATGATTTGATGTAAAGATTGCATAAACACCTATGATCCCAAGCTAATTCTCCCCAATTTGATAATCTATGCTTTGATTGTTAGGTTAAGATATGAATTGATGAAATTGATGGATTATCTATGAAATTGAGCATGAATTGGGGTTAATTGCATGAAGTTAGCATGTTCCAGTAAAAAGCACGATTTTTCTCTTTTATGTGGGTTACTTCAAGTATGACTAAATTGCCTCGATTATGACTTTTAAGAGCTAGCTTGCATTGAGTTGCATGGTTTAAAATAAAGGCAATATGAACCCATTAGCTATAAAGAAAGGGGATGATAGAACCATGAAGAAAGAAGCTTAGAGAATCGAGCATGTTTTATATGAAATCTATCGTATGATGATGTTGAGTCTTGAGAGGGTTTTCTCATATAATGCTCAACTTAAGCTTGTGAAAGGTTTTCTCACATTGTAAATGATTCATAACTTGTTAAAAGGTTTGCTTAACTAAAATTGAATCAAGAGCTTAAAGAAGCTATTATAGGGGTGTAAGCTTGGACAAGTCCATGGAAGAAGAAACATGCAATGAAGTAAGCTTGGACTAGTCCATGGGATGTGAAGTCATGTTTAGCTTGGATTGACAACCCCAGTTGTGCCTTTCCATGGATATCATATTTTTGATTGTATAGTGGGAATTATGTGTAGAACCGAGTGGACGGGTGACAAGTCCCCATATGTCCTATGCCTATGTGCCCTGATAGGTGGTCTTTTAAAGGCCAACATCAGCTTAGCTAGTAGATCCACGTAGGCTATGGTTTAGGATTGTATCTTGGCTAGTAGAATGGCCCTTTTTCGGTGTAGGGTAGACACCGGATTCTATGTTGAGTTATTCCATGGTGTACAAATCGGTTTGAGGCCTTTCCCACACTTCAGCTTGCACAATGGTGCATGGGTTACTAAGAGTAAAGTAAAGAAAATAAGAATAACCGAAAGATAATTTAGCTTTCTTTGGCCATGGTTTATGCTTTATGCTATTTGCTTATATGCTTTATCAAGTTTAGCTTGGCCAATTGCATGTCATGTTTATATCTCAGTTGTTAGCATGTTTTATGAGTTTATATGCATTGCTATCGTACTTAGTACTTTATTGTGCTAACGCATACTCTTGCCTGCATCAACTTCTTTGGTGTAGGACATGGCAGTCTCTTATGCCTATGTGTAGCCCTGATAGGTGATGTCTTTTAAAGGCCAACATCAGCTTAGCTAGTAGATCCACGTAGGCTATGGTTTAGGATTGTATCTTGGCTAGTAGAATGGCCCTTTTTCGGTGTAGGGTAGACACCGGATTCTATGTTGAGTTATTCCATGGTGTACAAATCGGTTTGAGGCCTTTCCCACACTTCAGCTTGCACAATGGTGCATGGGTTACTAAGAGTAAAGTAAAGAAAATAAGAATAACCGAAAGATAATTTAGCTTTCTTTGGCCATGGTTTATGCTTTATGCTATTTGCTTATATGCTTTATCAAGTCTCTTTGTTAAAGGAAGAGAGGGTAAGAAAGCTGCCCCAAGTAGTTCGGGTTCAGGTGCTCCTAAGAAAAATAGATTATATGCACTTCAGGCTTGTCATGAGCAAGAGAGCTCACCCGATGTGATCACCGGTATGTTGAAAGTTTTCCATTTAGATTTCTATGCCTTGTTAGATCCCGGTGCTACATTGTCCTTTGTGACGCCCTATCTTGTTTCTACTCCGATAGGAGAGTCTACCTTAGCTAAGAAGATTTATAGAGGTTGCTCCATTTCCATATCCCATAAAGTTACTCTCGTCGATCTCATAGAGCTAGATATGCTAGATTTTGATGTCATTCTTAGGATTGATTGGTTGCATGCGTGTTATGCCTCTATTGATTTCAGGACCAGAGTGGTCAAGTTTCAGTTCCCTATTGAGCCTATCCTAGAGTTGAAGGGGGGAAATTCTATGTTTCGAGGTCAATTCGTTTCTTATCTAAAAGCTAGAAAGATGATCTCTAAGGGTTGCTTTTACCATCTAGTTAGGGTGAGGGATGTATATTCTGAAACCCTTACTATTGAGTTGGTCCCCGTTGCTAGTGTGTTTCTGGAAGTTTTTCCCGATGACTTGCCCGATATTCTTCTCAAAAGGGAAATAGACTTCGGTATTGACCTTCTCCTAGATACGCAACCTATCTCTATTCCTCCTTATAGAATGGCTTTGGTGGAACTTAAAGAGTTGAAAGAGCAACTGAGAGACTTGTTGGATAAGGGTTTCATCCGACCAAGTGTTTCCCCATGGGGTGCTCCGGTATTGTTCGTGAGAAAGAAAGATGGTTCACTCCGTATGTGCATCGACTATCATCAATTGAATAAGGTTACCATCAGGAATAAGTATCCTTTGCCAAGGATAAATGATTTGTTTGACCAACTTTAATGGGCTAGTTATTTTTCTAAGATCGACCTTCGTTCGGGTTATTACCAATTGAGGGTGAAAGAAGATGATATTCCGAAAATGGCTTTCCGGACAAGGTATGGTCACTATGAGTTCTTGGTTATGTCGTTTGGGTTGACAAATGCTCCGGCCGCATTCATGGACTTGATGAATAGGGTGTTTAAGCAATATCTTGACATGTTCGTAATTGTGTTCATTGATGATATTTTGATCTACTCAAGGAATGAGGATGAACATGCTAGTCATTTGAGGGTTGTGTTACAAGTCCTCAAGGATCAACAACTCTTTGCAAAGTTTAGCAAATGTGAATTTTTGTTGAGATCTGTGGCTTTTCTTGGTCACATTGTTTCCAGTAAAGGTATTGAGGTAGATCCTAAGATGACCGAAGCGGTCAAGAATTCGCCTAGACCTTTATCACCTTCGGACATTCGTAGTTTCTTGGGTTTAGCCAGTTACTATAGGAGGTTTTTTGAGGGGTTTTCTTCCATTGCTTCTGCGTTGACGGCTTTGACTCAAAACAAAGCTAAGTTTGTGTGGTTCGAGGCTTGTGAAAGAAGTTTTCATGAATTGAAAGACAGACTTACTTTGGCCCCAATATTGACTCTACCGGAAGGAACCGATGGTTTCGTAGTGTATTGTGATGCCTCAAGGATTGGGCTAGGGTGTGTTCTTATATAAAACGGAAATGTGATTGCCTATGCTTCAAGGCAACTAAAGGTGCATGACAAGAACTATCCCACTCATGACTTAGAGTTGGCAGCGGTGGTGTTTGCTTTAAAATATGGTGACATTACTTGTATGGAGTACATGTAGATGTTTTCACCGATCATAAGAGTCTCCAGTATGTATTTAAGCAGAAAGATTTGAATCCCCACCAAAGAAGATGGCTTGAATTGTTGAAAGATTATGATATGAGTGTTCTCTATCACCCCGGCAAGGCTAATGTGGTGGCGGATGCTCTAAGTAGATTGTCTATGGGCAGTGTTGCGCATATTGAGGATGGCAAGAATAAAGAAACATCCTCGAACTATGAGGAATCACCACTGAAGCTGCGGAGGAAGGACTAGAAGTCGAGCTAAGCACGATCTGGATGCTGAGTGCCTGAACCTACATCATGAAATGATGTAGCGCAAAAGTATGCATCAGTACTTTGAATGCACTGAGCATGAAGGATATAAATACTAAGCTGAAAAATATAAACTGAACAATATAAACTGAATATGGAAATAGGCTGTACTGAAGCATAACTGAAAACTGGGCTAGATGCAATGACCAAGTACTAATCATGAAGATAACGTGCTGAACTGTATACTGAAGTAACTGCTGATAACATGGTCAATGCAATGAGAGTATGACTGTGGGAGATACTATTAACCGACATAAACCACGTAAGCTAAATGTGGTGTCCGATGTATATGCCCCATCGAGAGGACCCAATATACCTTGCCAGGGGTATAAAGGTATGAATCTGGTGTGATCACTAAAAAAACTGATGCCCAATAGAGGGGACTTCTGAACCTACGATGGCATGTAGTTCTGGAACTTTGAGGGTACGCTGAACCCTAGTCCAACTCGGTGCTAAGTCTACTCCCAACAGAATAAGTAAAGCTAACAATGCAACTGATATACTGAGTAGCTCAAAATACAAACACGCTATCTGAGAATGCAACATAAATATATTGAAAGATATGGCATTCAAATACTGGAGCACAATTTTTTGACTGATCTGTCTAGCAAGTATAGTTCATGAAATGCTGATAATTAATACAATCTAGGGTTCTGAGTTCTATACATGGGACTATCCAAATTTTCCAAGAAAACATGGTATTTAGAACATGGTAACTATAGCAGCTAAAATCACAATGAATATCCAAGATTATGGAAACCCTAGGTCTGAATAATTTATGAGAAATTGAAGAACTGACTGAATTCTAGGTACCTAATGGATGAAAGGAAACCACTAGTGAAATCCCACATACCTGGTGACGAAAACTATGGGGAAATTCTTTTGATTTGGGGGCTGAACTTGAAGAACACCTCTGCATGTTCTTGGGAGAAACTGTTGCTTCTTTTTCTTCTTTTCTTTCTAAGTTGAATGATTTTGGAGACTGAGGGTTCTAGGTAGTTTCTGACTAGGTTATTAGGCTTAGACTGAGTAAAATGACATAGTTTAGGCATCAAACGACGTAGCTTAAGTGCCCAACGCATAGGGAAAAAGACCAATATGACCCTGACATAAAAGTTGATGCGTTGTCTTCAAGAAAGGCTTTAGGAGCCGTACAGTGCTTCACGGCCCATATAGTGGGTCGCGAAGCTTCACCAGCCTGACAGTGTTCCACTAAAATGAGCATAACTTTTTACTACGAACTTCAAATGGAGCAAACTCGGTGGCGTTGGAAAGAGGACTCAGAGACCGTTATATGTAATACCAACAGAATGGTCATCTATAGTAATAGGTTACTCATGTGTTGCAACATAAGGTTCATCTGTGGCAACAAAAGTATAAATTGATACCCCTTATTTTTTTGTAATCAGTTGTAACCTCTCTCGTTTATCTTGTAGATAAAATGTAACAAGAAGCTTCATCTATGGCAACAACTCAATCTTTTATTGTTGCTACTTCCTCTTCTAACATCAAATGCTCTTCCTGTCGATGTGAAGGATGTGAGCAGCAATATAATGTTTTACTTAATCGTGTTAAAGAATTGACTAATACTATTAAAGATTTGACATCTAATATTGATTTCCATACATACAAGAAGATTTCACAGCCTTTGAAGGTTAGGACGTTGAAAAAGTCAATTTCAAAATCACTTTCTATAATCAATAAAAGAAAAAAATCAATCACTACTGCTCCACTATCACTATCTTTCTCAACAACAAAAGGGAAGGAGAAAGTCGTCAGTTATGATGTGCGGCTACAATATCCATTTGAAGGTATTAACATTTTCGGTGAGGGTCCAACTCAACTAATGTCATCCTTCTCGCAATGGATAAACGAGGGTCTTTACAAGCAAGAAGATTTCACAGCCTTTGAAGGTTAGGACGTTGAAAAAGTCAATTTCAAAATCACTTTCTATAATCAATAAAAGAAAAAAATCAATCACTACTGCTCCACTATCACTATCTTTCTCAACAACAAAAGGGAAGGAGAAAGTCGTCAGTTATGATGTGCGGCTACAATATCCATTTGAAGGTATTAACATTTTCGGTGAGGGTCCAACTCAACTAATGTCATCCTTCTCGCAATGGATAAACGAGGGTCTTTACAAGCATCATGCAAAAAAGTAAAGTCAACTTCACTTGTCAAGTATTATTATTAATATTTTTTTTATGTCCACTAAATAATTATTTTTAATGTTTATACAGTTACAGAAAAGACAAGGATGGGCACTACTTAGTTAATTTCTGGAAACTTGGATTCAAACAACTTGATTTTGTAGTTGCATTCCCGACGACGAAGGACTGGTTCTAAGTAATGTCCCAAACCAAGAAGTGTTGGACTGATGAGGTATAACTATGCCCACTTATATCTTATCTTTTCATTAACACCTATTGATACATACATACAAATTAATTGATACATAAATTGTTATTGATGCATCTGTGCAGCATGTGGATGTCATTTTTTACTATTTGCGGAAGAAGTCGAAGAAACAACATAGTAATTCAAAATATCCATACACAACTACTAATTGTTTTTTCAAAACATACATCGAACTTGCCAATGTTATTCCTGAATATGAAGATAATATTGTTAACATTATCAAAGGTTTCAGTATATCAGCTGGACTGCCTTGGCACCTCACAGATGAGGTTTATGCCCCTGTAAATTTTAAGGAGAGTTTCATTGGGTCCTGGCTGTCATTGTATTAAAGCAACGGTGCATAAGGGTGTATGATTCAATGTCCTCATCGAGGAAAAACTATAAATTACTCAGTGAGATCCAAAACTTGTCTACAATGTTGCCGAAGTACCTTGAATACAGTGGTTTTTTTGAGCAAAAAGAGAGGCTGGTCAATGGTTGAATCTTACAAGGACAAGAAAAAATCTCAGCCATTCAAAGTCTAATACATTGCTGATATTGCCAAACAAGAAAGTAATGTATGTACGTGACATCACATTATTTTTTTATTTTACCATTTAATAATGTGATGTTATTAGTTTATTAGTTTTTAATAGATGATACAACATGCAGAGACTGTGAACTATTTGTTGCTGCATACGCGGAGTATTTGAGTGATGGACTAGAAGTACCATCTTCTGGAATGGTTGCTAAATCCCTTTGCATGAGATATGCTTCACTTATATTAAATTATGGGATTACAAAGGCTCAGAGTGGCTACGTTAGCAATAATGAAGACCCACAGAGGCCTAGAACTAAAAAATCAAAAATCATTTCTCCAGATGATGTTATGGTTACCAACATTGATTAGATTTAGTTTTCATGGACATGTACACCATTTTGAATTACCTTTTTGTTGATAAGTTGTAAAAAACAATTGGTGAAGTGTTCCTTTAGGCTGATATATTAATGGTTATTATTGTATTATTTTTGTTAGAACAAATGTCAATTATGTTGTATGGTATCTTTGGCAACATACATAGCATCTGTTGTAAAACATCACACAATTATCTACATATGCCCCAACAAAAAGGTGATATGTGGTAACATTTGTCACTTGTGTTAGCAAAACTTGAATTGACATATGTTGCAACATTATGGTGTCAAAATTAAAAAAATAGTCATTTTTATTTTTATCTCTCTCCTCTATAAAAGGACGTTTCATTTTCATATTCGGAACATAATTGTCTTTTTCGTTTCTTGTTTTGTCTCCCACTCTCTTCTCTCTCTGTAATGACCCTTCAGGTCATTTGTATGTTTGTTCCTCTTTCTTGTCTTTTAGAGCAT
This sequence comes from Solanum appendiculatum, assembly GCA_018342035.1. NCBI lineage: Eukaryota > Viridiplantae > Streptophyta > Magnoliopsida > Solanales > Solanaceae > Solanum > Solanum appendiculatum. Next base: position 700,252 of record JAGDQO010000635.1, on the reverse strand, counting down.
TCCTGTAGCAACCCCAAGTCATTTCTGACCTGCTGGCACTGTAGGTTCGGTTGCCTGGTCGTTCGTTTGGGTTTTGTGCCTACTTTCCTATTTTGGAGCTTTCGGAGTTTTTGAAGCCTGAATATTTGATTTCAGTCAAAACCTGAGGTAAACGACCTTAGAAGGGAATTCTGACGGTTCCATCAGCTCTTGAGCAGCAAAATTAGGTTAAAAGCATGATTGGCCCGAGTCCCGAGGCTTTCGGTGCGACTTTGCGTCATTTGGCTCTTTAGCCTTTAAAATTTTTCATAAAGTTGACTTTGGTCAACATTCTTGGTAAACACACTCGGATGAGAATTCTGTCTACGCGGTTAGTTTGGGAATGTTGAGTTTGGTCTAGAGTAATCCTTCTTGCACTTCCCGAGGCTTCTGATTTAATTCTGAGGCCCTTGATAGAAGTTGGCTAAATTGGAGCTTGGGGTGTGAGACCCACTTTTTGTCGAAACGACCTCGTATGGAAATTTTCACTGCGCCATTGAATTCGAAATGTCAAATTTGATGGGGTAACATATCTTTTTTGCGTGCACGGGTTTCCGAAAGAATCTTGAGCACCTCGTCAGAGTTTTGGAACTGTCAAAACCTCAGCTGGTGCACAACTGAAATCTCCAAACACATCTCTTCTTCGCGTTCGCGAGATAGGCTCCTCGTTCGCAGAGGTGTAAGTGTGTCTACTCCACTTTCGTGGAGGTTTGAGGCATTGTTCTCCGCATTCGCGTGAGTTGCTCCGTGTTCACGGAGGTTTGTGAGGTTGGGTGACCTTCTTTTCCGTGTTTGCGGGTCTAGGGCCACATTCGCAGGGCTTTAGTTGTTATCCCTGCGCGTTCGCAGTCCTGGGGCCACGTTCGCAGAGGTCTGCGGGGTGTAGTGGTTATTTAAGTGAGGCCGAGTTCATTTGGATTGAAAGTTCCAAAATTTCATATCTCCCTCATCTTTCGTTGGTTTTCGTCGATTTGAAGTCATAGGTGCTCAGAAAATCGTTGGCTTTGTGGGTTAGTGGTCAGATTGTGTTGGGTGTACCTCATCGATATTCATGAATTCGAGGTGTAAGTTCCTATCCTAGGCCTAATTTTGTAAAGTTTTGCATTCCCTATTAGTAGTTGCTTTGGACTAATCCGAGCCCTGATTTGGAATACAAGTTCGAGGGACGATTTGGGACTTCTTCACCAATTAAATTTTTGAAAATCCAGAGCGAGTCTCATGTTTCTCAATTTTGACTCCAAAGTTGGTCTGTCCTCGAGTTTGATGATTGTAGTGTCTAAACAACCATATTGACGCTGTGATTCTATTTTTTTCTGCGTGGCAGCAGTCTAAGGTTGTTCAGAAGGGACAAGCTCTAGCAGGGTGACATGGAGCTGGCGTGGTCGGCCTTCTGATAGGTTATGACTTCCCTTCTTCCTAGATTGATCTCTAATGCATAAATGCTTGTTGATTCGTGTGAATCTGGGGTGGGTAGCTAGTATTTCTGTTCTTCTTCACCGATTTCTTCGTTTAGAGTTACTTTTTGGACTATTCGGGGCTGGTATCATGCTTTAGTATGGGTTCTTGACCCTTGGGTGTTGATGATTTGCTTGTGGGTTATCTGTTGGGGGGTTATCTATTGTTGCATGTGTGGGTTCAGGTTATTTTCTTTCGTTATACTAGTTGCTTGTGCTTTTCGGCCTTAGAATAGGTTAGGATAGTATTGCCTTAGTCCCATGCACCTGTTGACTTTGGTATGTATCTGACACTGATTCGGATGGACTAGGTCCATGCAGACTGGAATAGCAGACTAGGATTTGATAGTTTGGGCTGTGTTTTAAATTTGCTGTTGCGATCCTGCTATTTCCTCTTCCCTTTCTATGATTTCGATGCGTTATCGGAGGCGTAGCCTCTTCCCATCAGGGATGCTAGAGGCTGGGTGTTTTATGAGGATTATCGGTAGCGGACATCGGCCTATAGTGGACTGGAATTGTTTCGCGTGGTGCGTGTTGATTGAGAGTGAATGGTGATCCACGATATCTTAGAGTTTGAGATCCTCTACGGAGTTGATATGACCAACACACTCAAGCTGGCAGGGACAGGGCCCCCGGGAGTGATAGTTGACATACTTTGCAGGCATGGGTTGGGCCCTCGAAGTGATTAGTTGGCAGGGTAATTGTATATAGGTTATTTGAGGTCCTCTGCAGAGTAGACATAGCCCACGAACTTGGCTGACTGGGACAGGGCCCCCAGAGTGTTGAAAGGCTCACATGGCTGGCTGGGAGAAGGCCCCCGGAGTAATAGCCTGTCGGGTAGTTTGAAATTGGTTTATTTGGAGGGGTCGGCGTACCCCCCTACAACACTCAACTATCTAGGTTCATGCCCCAGGAGTGGCAAGCAGGATTGGCGAATTGATTTGGGAAGTCGGACTCATAATTGGTTTAGTGTTGGGTGATTTATTGGTTCGGAGTTCTATTTTGCTTTGATTCCATAGTCCTAGATTTTGTGTGTACCCTCTAGGTCTTATTGTGGTCCTTGTTGGGTTTAGTTCTGTTATTCTTAGTTTTACTTTCTGTTTATTCTATTCCGATTCTGTTGACCTCTGTTTGTGTTTGATTCTATCTTATCTGCCTGTTTTTACTTTTCCTACATAGTCGGCCTATGATGCCTACTGGGTACCTGTTATTTGGTACTCATTCTACACTTTGTATCTATTTTTGTGATGCAGGTCCGAGCACCAGTTATCATCATTAAGTTCGAGCCTGCAGATGTCTGTTCAGGAGACGAGAGTGAGCACATGGCGTTTTGGGATTACCTGTCTCCTTATGTATTTATATTTTGGCTTGTCTTTTGTTTTTCATAGAGTATTGTTTCTGTCGTCCACTTTTGGGACTTGTACTCTTGTTAGTAGTTCTATACATGTGACTTCCAGGTTCTGGGAGGTATCTTTGTATATATAGTTTTGGGTTCATTTTTGCCTTCTCTTATGAGTTCCTTTATTTATGCTTCCGTTTAGTTGAGGTTAGTTACCACTCTCAATCCCATTACTATTAAGTTCCAAGATAGGGTCTTGGCTGGCCTACTGGTGGGCTGGTACGCACCATGATGACTCGAGAAATTGGGTTGTGACAAGTTGGTATCAGAGCCCCAGGTTCATTCGTCTCCCTTGTACAGAGTTAATATCTAGTAGAGTCCTGCGGATCGACGCAGAGACATCCGTGACTTATCTTCAGGAGGCTACAGGATTTCCTTAGGAGGTTTTCTTATTTTGTTTCATGTTCGTGCATCATTGTCTGATTGGTCTTATGAAATCTCACTTGTTTCACTCTGTTGCAGGATGGTCAAGGTGTTTTTGCGGCATCAGGCCGCGATAGAGCGAGGACTCCGGAGCCAAACCTGGAGCCTCGTAGGGAGTAGATTTCTCCTCAGTCAGTGGGGCCGAGACTAGCCCAGCCACCACCCGCACTAGCTACCGCCCATGATCTTTAAGGTATGCTGGCGCAGATTCTGGCTGCGATAGGAGGTTCACAGCAGCAACAACAGCAGGCCCCAGCAGCAGTTCCAGGGCCAGCTACAGAACTGCAGGGCCAGCCTGCCCCTGTGGTTCTAGAGATTCACCATCAGGGTCAGCCTGCTGTTGCGCCCCCTGAGGGCCAGCAACTGCTAGTACCAGCCGCCGTTCAGCTGGACGCAGTTGATTGAGTTTTTCCATGAGGGAACAGAAGATGCTCGGGGTGTTTCTTAGACTGACACTGCTGAGGTTTTCTTGGGCTGTTGGGGTGGACGCGCATGAGTTCATTACTTCCTGCCTAAAGATATTACAGGCTTTGGGTTTAGTGGAGACGAGAGAAGCCGACTTCACAGCTTATCAGCTAGACGGACTGGCCAGATAGATGTAGTGTTCCTTAATTGAGACTAGGCCAAATAGGTCCCCGCCAGTATCGTAGGCTGAGTTTTCAGAAGCTTTTCTAGCTAGATTCATCCCACGGAGCATCAGGAATCACCTCCGTGATGACTTTTTGAGGTTGGAGTAGGGCTCTATGATGGTGTCAGAGTATGACGCGAGGTTCCTCAGGTTATCCCGTCAAAAGAGGAGAGAGTTAGATGCTTTGTCAAGGGTTTGAGATTGCAGCTGCGTATTGAGTCGCAGTTGATGGTTTCAGCGGGCCGCTCTTTTTTGGATGTAGTGGACCATGCCCGCACTCTTGAGCAGCTATGTCGTGAGGCCCACGGAGGCAATGGCCAGAGGGATAAACGGGATGATAGAGCTAGTGGGCCTCGTTCTAGGCCTAGAGTTACTCGGGACCAGGCTTATCAGAGGTTCTAGACAGGTCAGCCCACTCGCCCATTCCAATCTTCATTGTATATCTGAGAGGGTGACCAGCACCGTCAGAGTGGGTATAGTGCTGGCTCGAGCCAGGGCCGAGGTGGGTTCCAGATTGGTTCCTTAGGTCAGGGTGGCCGGCCTCCAGTTCCGAGTTGGTCTTCTCAGGGTTGCTTCACTTGTGGAGAGCTTGGCCATTGGGCTAGGCAGTGCCCTCTCTCCAGATCAGCTTTACCAGCTCCTCAGGTGGCGAGATCAATTTCAGCAGTGGCACCTCCAGCTAGAGGAGGAGGTCAGCATCAGGCTATACGGGGAGGTCCCCGGGGAGGCAGGATAGGTGGCAGGGTGGATGCTCGTGGTAGGGGCGCCCAGGGTCATTTCTATGCAGCTCAAGCCAGAGTAGAGGCCGAGGCATATGATGATGTGATCACAGGTACGATTCACCTATGCCATCAGTCCCCTTCAGCCTTATTTGTTCCTGGTTCTACATATTCATATGTATCAACCTATTGTGTTCCTCGGTCGAGGGTGAGTCCAGAGCCTTTAGTGGTACCCTTGCCTGTTTCGACCTCGTTAGGGGATTCTTTAGTAGTGAATCAGGTGTGTAGGTCCTGTGTGGTGACTATCCGGGGGCACGACACTCGGGCTGATCTTTTTGTGTTGAGTATGATGGATTTTGATATGATATTAGGCATTGATTGGCTATCCCCTCACCGAGCGGTCTTGGATTGCTATGCCAAGACAGTTACTTTAGCCAGGCCTGGTATTCAGCCGGTGGTGTGGCAGGGCTCTCGCAGTCACACACCAGTTGGGGTGATTTCTTGTATTCAGGCTTATAGGCTTATGGATAGCGGATGTTTGGCTTATTTGGCGTATTTTAGACATGTTAGTAGGGAGATCCCTACGGTGGAGTCAATGCCTATAGTCCGAGAGTTTGCTGATTCGTTTTCTGCAGGCCTTCTTGGCCAACCCTCAGAGCGAGATATTGATTTTTCCATTGATTTGGAGCTAGGTACTCGTCCTATTTCCATCCCACGGTACCGTTTGGCCCCTGCAGAGCTCAAGGAGATCAGTGTTTAGCTTCAGGACCTCGTAGGTAAGGGGTTCATTCAGCCTAGTGTATCACCTTGGGGTGCCCCAGTTCTGTTTGTGAAGAAGAAGGATGGTACCATGCGGATGTGTATTGAATACAGGAAGCTGAATAAGGTGATGGTGAGGAACCGTTACCCCATGCCTCGTATTGATGAGCTGTTCGACCAGCTTTAGGGTGCCGGAGTGTTTTCTAAGATTTACTTGTGATCTGGCTATCATCAGTTGAGGGTTAGAGTAGCGGACATCCCTAAGACAACATGCAAGACTCGTTACGGCCATTATGAGTTCCTTGTGATGTCTTTTAGGTTGAGTAATGCCCCTCTTGCATTCATGGACTTGATGACTCGTGTATTCAGGCCGTATCTGGACTACTTCATCATAATTTTCATTGATAATATCTTGGTATAGTCGTGGATCCATGGTGAGCATGAGCAACATCTGAGGATAGTGCTCCAGGCTTTGAGAGATCATCGGCTTTATGCGAAGTTCTCAAAGTGCGAGTTCTGGCTTGAGTCTGTAGCATTCTTAGGGCACGTGGTGTCCAAGGATGGAATAATGGTTGATTCGGTGAAGATTGAGGTTATCCGTGATTGGGCTAGGCCCACTTCTATGACTGAGGTTCGGAGCTTCGTCAGATTGGCAGGGTTCTACAGACATTTTGTTGAGGGTTTCTCTACTATAGCAGCTCCTCTGACTAGGTTGACTCACCAGAATGTTCCCTTTGTGTGAGAGGAGGAGTGTGAGAGGAGCTTTCAGAGGCTTAAGAAGTTGCTTACCACCACTCCTATATTGACTCTTTCAATTGAGGGTGAGGGTTTCAATATTTTTTCTGAAGCATCCAGCATTGGTTTGGGTTATGTTCTGATGCAGCAGGGCTGGGTTATTGCTTATGTGTTGAGGCAGCTTAAGCTACATGAGCGCAGCTACCTCACTCATGATCTGGAGTTGGCAGCGATAGTTTTCGCGCTTAAGATCTGGAGGCATTACTCTTATGGAGTCCATTGTGAGATCTACATAGATCACAGGAGCCTTTAGTATATTATGACCCAGAGGGATCTTAATTCGAGGCAGCGCCGCTAGATTGAGCTCCTAAAGAACTATGATCTCTCTATTCTCTACCATCCGGGCAAGGCGAATGTAGTAGCAGATGCCTTGAGCCGGAAGGCAGTGAGTGTGGGAAGCCTAGCCTTCCTTTCAGTTTCGGAGAGACCTCTTGCCTTGGACATCCAGTCCTTAGCCAATCAGATGATCAGGCTAGATATTTCAGATTCCAGGCAGGTGTTAGCGTATGTGGGACCTCAGTCTTCTCTGCTAGAGCAGATCCGTAGTCGTCAATTTGAGGATGAGTCTTTGGTGGCACTCAGAGATAGAGTTTTGGCGGGTGATGTCGGGTAGGCTTCCATAGATTCTGAAGGGATTTTGAGATTTTCTGGCCGGGTTTATTTTCCGAGAGTCGGTGACTTGATTCAGCCGATCCTTAGCGAGGCCTATGATTTCAGATATTCAATCCATCCGGGGACCGTTAATATGTATCATGATGTGAGGCAGCACTACTAATGGAGCGGTATGAGGAGGGACATCTCTGATTATGTGTCCCGTTGCTTGTGTTGTCAGCAGGTGAAGGCCAAGCATTTCAGGCCTAGTGGCGAGTTGCAGAGATTAACCATTCTTGAGTGGATCATGGATTTCATAATGGGTTTACCTTGGACGCCTAGAGGTGTTGACAGTATTTGAGTCATCGTGGATCGATTGACCAAGTAGCATACTTCATTCCAGTTCGTACATCCTTCAGTGCTGAGAGGTTAGCTCGTATCTACATTTGAGAGGTGGTCCGTCTTCATGGGGTGCCTATTTCTGTCATCTCAAATCGGGGTTCACAGTTCACTTCCAGCTTCTGAGGGTATTTTAGGAGAAGTTGGGCACCCGTGTCAATCTTAGCACAACCTTCCACCAGCAGACTGATGGCCAGTCAGAGCGCACTATCCACGTCATTGAGGACATGTTGCGGGCTTGTGTGTTGGACTTCGGAGGCCAGTGGGACCAGTTCTTGCCTTTGGTGGAGTTTGCATACAACGACAACTACCATTCTAGCATTCAAATGGCCCCGTTTGAGGCCTCATATGGTAGGCGTTGTCACACTCCGGTTGGATGATTTGAGTCTAAAGAGCCTAGGCCGTGGGGTACAGATCTATTTCAGGAGACATTAGCACCTATGAGGATGATTCAGGATTGGCTCAGGACGGCTCAGAGTAGAAAATAGAGTTACGCGGATTGTAGGCGACGTCCGCTGAGATTTGTCATTGGTGATAGAGTATTCCTCAGAGTATGCCCAATGAAAG